>NW_010588834.1:256535-340712 GCF_000705375.1 Tinamus guttatus | reverse complement strand
AAAACAAAAACAAAAACAAAAAACAAAAAAAAAAGAGGGGGAGAATTGGGAATTTTTTAAATTTTTTGATTTATAGATATTGGAACCAGATGGGTGCCAGCGAAATGGGTGAGACCTTGGCTGGAAGCAAACTCGCCTAGATCAGATGTAGCAGGCAAGCAACCAGTACCCTAGCTGTGGAAAGTGTGAGCCTGCAGAAGGAAAACATGGGAGGAAGAAGTGTTACTGTTGTTATTAGCTGTATGTTGTAGCTTTTAGGAGGTAGTATTGCTTTTAACGCTATTATAGGGGTTAATGCTGCTTTTAGCGCTAATGGATATGTTATGCTTTTTAGGCAGATTGTTAATTATAACCAAATCAAGAGTTGTTGGCTTTGCGGAACAGCAGACCGATTCGATGCACCGGTGTTAGGTATTAAGTGTTGGGATGGTATTGTTGATTCTATGTTGCATTCTACTAGTTGTGCCTTGCTTATTGAAATGTGTATCAAATATGATTGAGAATGCTGTAAAGAAGGTTTGGTTGGCTACAATCACTGATCAAAACGGGTTTGATGATTCTACTGATTTTCTTATGCATTTTGGTTGTCCTTCCCTGCCTGATGAAGTGTCTGAGACAGACAGTGGACAAGGCGATCAAAGACATGTTTTGGGTAAACCATCAAGAATTCTGGCTCGCTCAAAAACAAGAAGGGGGAATTGTGGGGTTTCTGAAGGCCAGTGATCATATTATGAGCAAGCCAGGTAAGGGCAGAAGAGCGCCAGACCTAGATGAAAGGGCAGAAGGGCGACAGGCCTAGCTGAAACGGTGGAAGGACTGTTAACTAAGAGATAAGGAGCGTCGCCAAGAGTCAGATAAGGAGTCAAAGAGTTGAGACAAACAGGAAGAGGGGGACAGTTGTTAAATGTGAGGACATATGGGCACTGTTAGTTAGCCTCTGTTAGTTAGCCTATCACACTGTATAGTTAGATGCGTAGACGCGGGGTCTTAACCAATCATTGCAAAGAAGCGCTCGCGTGTACGGGGAAGTCTTGCATATAAGCGCGATTGGAACCTTAAATAAACTGGCACTGCTTGATCACATTGATCGTGTGAGTGGTGTCCGAGACCCCCGCGTTGACATCAAGACAGAGTTGTTATGAGCCCAGTCAGGACATCAGCACAGAACACATCTCTGCAGCTTAGAAAGTCAACCAAAACTGCAACCCTACGGCCCTTTACAACAGCTAGTTCCACAGCCTTCGCTTTACTGAAAGCCTTCACATCTCTCTCTGTCTACCAACCCTTCATATTCTAACTAGAAGCAGAAACAAAAATCACTATATTTCTAATCTAACGTTACTAATTAAGAGTTCAGCACACCACAAGAAGAACCTTCTTCCTGAGCAGTAAACATGCACTTTATCTACAAGTACTTGTAAAAAAATACAAACTTTATGTTGATTTTTCTTTTCTTATTTTCTCCCTTATAAACATAACCTACTCGTCAAACAAATGACCAAAACTCTTCTTAAGCCTATCCTGCTCTATTTTATTAAAAGCTTCTCCAGCCTGGATCAACTCTAGCCAGCAAATAGCCTTTCATGAGAGCCAGATGCTCATTAACTGCTGTGGAGGCTGCTAGGCAACTAATTACAGGGGGGGCAGGATGGATTCATTAAAGAAAGCTGTTACATATCCTTCTTCTCCTTGAAGGAACCTGCTATCCCCTGACAATGTGAAAAGAAATCAGGTAATCTTTTTCTCTGCATGGATGCCTTCCTTTACAAACAGAGTCAGAGCAGCTGTTGCAGAAGACACTGCTAGTCTTCAGGCAGGATCTAGTTATTATGGCAGATGTTACCAGGTGATTCTATTCAACATATGTCTGCTTAGGCTTTCACAGGCAGACTTGTACCCTGAGTCTACCAGAAGCTGTATAGTTGTATAGAGGTGGCACAGAGCCAACAGGTTTGATTTTTTTTTTTTTTCCACAGGGTTTATTAATCAGTTTAGGGTTGTACTAGCTACAGTTACATGGCTTTTATCAACTCAGAGAAAAACAAAAAACTTCTCTCCCTCTCTAAAAAGCACCCTCCCCCAACTGTAAAACTGAAACTAAGAAAACAAAAGCCTCCTTTCCTCACAATCTTCCATAATCACTTTGTTGTGAGTATGACTTAACTATGTTGATAGGTATTTTCAGTTATGCAGGTTTTGGGGCAGGGAGAACTGTGCAAGCAGAGAAGGGGTTTCATCACTGTAAGTGGAAGGGATTCTTTTGCTTTATTTTAGCTAAAGAACAGGATTCTTAAATTAAAAGATTGTTGCTGTGCTGTTTTACTGTCTCTGTAGCAGTGCTGTTGGCTGTAAAACAGTTAATGCTTTGGAAATACACAGATGCCGTGTCACTTAATCTCCCATAAAAACCTGCGCTTCCAGGTTATGTGCATTTTTGAGGACTGAAGGAAGGATAATCATCTTAGCATTTGTGATACGTGTTGTTATTGTAAGTATTAATGAATGGGTCCAAAGCTGCAATACCTACATTGACTTTTTTGTGTGTGTGTGTGTGTGTGTGTGTGTGTGTGTGTGATTTATATGTGCTGAATGTGTTTTCAAAATGGAGGGAAATGTTGACTGGTGAAGATACAGTCAGTCAGATGAATTAATTTGCCTGTAAACTTTCATTAGTGTTTTCAGTTGAGTTGGAGTTCTACAAAACAAGGTATTGGGGTTGTTTTGAATACATATGCTAACTTCTGTATTTTGACATTTGGTTATCTCTGCTTAAAATGACATCTACTTCTTATCCCTGATTAAAATAAGCTTGTTAAAAGACCTATGAAGAGTGTAATATCTAGCATGCAGGCAAAGTGTTATTCCACTGTGTGTGGTGAAATCCTCTTATTGTGATTTGGAGGCTGGATGTATATGTAAATCTGTTTTCTGTGTTCTAACAAAAATAAAGAGCCCCAAAAACTACTACTTCAGTTCATGTCTGTATCCCACATAATCCTTCTAATCTGGGTTTATGCCAGGGTACGGCAGTGAAGAAATGAATAACTAAATACTTCTCTGAAGTTCTCAGACATGTATAATATCCTGCATTGAATTAATTTTACCTCACACTTTCCCTCAACAAGAGGAACAAAAAAATGTACTCATGTGCTTTTCCAATTCAGTGAATTTACATGCTACCTGCTCTTTCATAATAGGTAACACATAGGTTAATTTATATCTAATTACATATGCTATAAAAAGGAACAAGTAGCCATACTGATCCTGTTCTGTTTCAGAGGTATTGATCTTCTACCTTACTAAAGATATATACTTTTTCTCTAGGTAAGTGAGTCCCCAACTCTTACGTCTAGACCTACTCAAGAGGTGCAACTGTTGCATCTGCTTTCCTTTTCTTTGTGGCCTGCTGTCTAGATCTTAAAGATTATTTTTAAGGTATGAATATCAGCTGTCTAAAGGGACATTGGTACCAGCCATCTCTAGTTGGCTTAATGGGTTATTTACAGGAAGCATTATAACCTAATTTGCATCAAATAAGGACTAAAGGCATCTTGAGCAGAGCAGAAGTAGCAAGACAAAGGTAGAAGAGCCTAGAACTAACTTCAGCAGTAGCTCTACCTTATTTGAAGATATTTGTGTTCTGTCTTTCAAACTATTTGCAGTCTCAGTTTATCCCATGGATCTTAGCTTGGCTTTTGAACATCTGTATGCTTTCCCTTTCCTGGTTGTAGGGCCTTGTCCCTATTTCATTCAGGTAAGGTGCCAGGTAAAGCAACTTATATATCAGTTACCTTCAAACTCAAATCATAGGATACATCATATCTTCGCCCCCCCAGCAAAGAATAGTGTTGATCAATTAAATCAGTAAGTGACAGTGTGTCCTCTAAGTAACAGACTGCACTGCAGGCCCTCAGCATTGCACTGCCTCACGTTCCTTGTAGGCAAAGGGTTTGTTTGTTTGTTTGTTCCAAGAGCTTTATTGAAGATGATGTTTTCCTTCTTTGTTTCTCCTTCTTGTAATGCTCCATCAGTTTCTGAAACAATGCCATTAGCAGTAATTATAGGGCGGATGGCAGAATGAATAGAATTTTTAGATGATCATATGAAAATTTCCTCCTCTGAATGAGAGCAGATCCACCTCATATAAGGGGGGAAAGAGAAAAAAAAAAAATGATACAGAACAACTCTCCCTTGCAGTAGCTTTTCTGTCCCTAAGCAGCTGGATTTAGCATTTCAGGAAACTGACAGCAGGAAAAAGAAGGGGAGAAGGAAGATAGTGAAAAAATTAATTTATTCCAGACTTATGCATAATAAGAATGAATGGAAAATGATTATTATAACAATTATCATTGTGCATGATGGGTATGATATAAAAACTATTAAAGCAAATGCTGAAGTTCTTCATGCAATTTTGTACTGGTTGTAGTCCAGAAGTTTTAAAATGAATTTTCAAGATTTTAAATGTAGGCTATTGCTTGAACTTTGAATAATGATTGCTGACTGTTATCTCTTTTTTTCTCCAGGTCACACACTATCTCTAAGAGAGAAGGAAAACAAACAAACAAACAAACCCAAACAATAGAAAAAAAGATTGCTATTTGCATATTCACCCAAGAACAACATACAATATTGTGATAATTTCAGTTAAATATACATTTAACTATATATTATGAAGTATAAACTATATATGAAGCATATATGAAGATTAAGCCTCTAAAAATATATTCATAAACTTTTTGTTTCATTTTTGCAAATTAGCAGATGCTAGTTGTGCAAGACAGTTAAGTGTCCTTATTTCATCTGTGAGTACTGTTTCTGACATCTCCTTCTTTTCATGTATTTTCAGGTCCTAGCATAGGGCCTGAAACAGTTAAAAGCCCTATGGTCCTATACAGAGCCTTATACAAGCTATTAGAATGCATGAAGGTGAGTGATTCACTCCATATTTTTCTTATATGGTTCACCATATGACGTTCTTCTTTAAGGCAGATAAAAACTTTTGTTTTTCAGAAATAAAACAAACAAAAAAAGCAGTGCTCTGACATTTCTGTGGGCAAGTTCATTACTGTATTTCTAAGCAGTTAGGGACCATCTTTCCAGCTGTTGTACTCCTAAAAATCAACAAGAAATCTGATGCTCACAAAATGTTCATTTGAAAAATAAAGGTCCTGAACACAGTATCTGCCACTATATTTTTTTCATAGATTAGCATTAATGGATATCAGTGTAGTCTTAAGTGATTTGAAGAAAAAGAAAAGAAACAAACAAACAAACAAATCTTCTTAATAGCATTCTTATGATAAAAGCTAACAAAAGTTTGGTAGATGTGCTTATATATACTTTGAACTTGTACAGTCACAGAAAAAGAAACTGAGTGTCAAGTATTGGGAAGAGTTGCTTTACTTTTGGATAATAAGAGAGTGTGTGCAAGTCACTGTTTATAAGTTCTAATATTTCTTTCCACATTCCATGATCATCATCCAACATTCACTTGCCATGCACATGCATATATGGACACATGTTAGATACACACATAAACACATGCATATCTGTCTCTGAAAGACTTAATTGATCACTACAATAAATCAGTGCAAGAGCGACGTGGAGCTTCTAGAGAGGGTGCAGCGTAGAGCAACGAAGATGATTAAGGGACTGCGGCATCTATCTTCTGAGAAAAGACTAAGCGAGCTGGGCTTGTTTAGCCTAGAGAAGAGAAGATCAGAGCTCCTCTCAGGCAATATATATAAGTACCTGAGAGGTGAATGTAGGGAGGATGGGGACAAACTCTTCTCAGTGGCGGCCACTGACAGGAGAAGACGTAATGGGGACAAGGTGAAACGGAGCAAGTTCTGAGGAAGAACTTCTTTGCTATGAGTGTGTCAGAGCCCTGGAACACGCTGCCCAGAGAGGTTGTGGAGTGTCCTTCTCTGGAGATCTTCAAAACCTGCCTGTGCCATGTGCTCTAGGTGTCCCTGCTTGATCAGGGAGGTTTGATCTCTAGAGGTCCCTTCCCACCTTAACTATTCTGTGATTCTCTGATTCTGTGAAAATATAAATGAAGCGGAATTTGATGTACTTCAGTCTAAAAGTCCAAACAAGTTGCTTGGATGTCTAGATTTTTACTAGTAAACCTTTCTGCACTATCAAGCCACTTCAGAGGAGTAAAACATTCTACCCAGAAGAGTGTCGCAGACCTATGATGAAGTTATTTTCCCAGAAGAAGTGATGGAGCTTTCAGATAGCCTCGGACTGAAAGGGACAGAGTCAGAGACATGAAAGAAGCTGGAAAGTACTATTCTAAATGGTGAGCACTACAAATATAAATAAAATAACTTAGCTCAGAACTGATTCCTAGTCAGAGACCTGAGAGATAAGCATTCTTTGGTATTATGATTGTAAAGAGGTTTCAAGATGCACCCTATACTCATTAGTAATGAGCTTGCCTGTTATGCGTGGCAATGGGAGAAGATAGGCATCTGGGTCCCCTGGAGTTAATATATGACCGTAGTGTACATGGTCATACATGGAAACTCAGAAATATTCCTGGACTTCACAGATTAGATATAGCCTTAGTAAAGCTCATCTAATACATCTAAATATTCCCTGAATATTAATTACATTTCTCTAGAAGTAATTTTAAATTGACTGCGTGGCAAATATGTAGATCTTACTTTCTTAAGAAATCTCAAGATAGGCTTCTTCATTTGTCAATACATATTTTGACATATAGTGACTGCACTCTGTAATCCAGTTAAAGGATTATCTAACATACTTAACTGCCTTGATACCTAACTAAAGAATTCTCCACTCAGCTCCCCAGAAGTAAATAAAATCAATATTTTATAGTACCATGGATTTCAGCTACTTACAAGTGTTTTCAAATATTTGTTGATATGTTAAAATATCTCCTGTAGAGTCCACTAGATTCCATAAAATCACCTATTATGACCCTTTCCAGTACAATTAGCTTTTAGAAAAAACTGAATGAAAAGACTGTCAAGCCTCTTGATCCCAAGGGCAAAAAGACCAACTGGCTCACAGTCATATAGTTTAGGGATTAGTCTCTCCTAAAGTAGATCAGTCTTGAGGAATGTTAGTTGGAGCATGTTGCCGTAGGGTCAGGAAACAAACTTGTAAGTAGAGGTGATGAGAGTTCCAGAGCCTGACTACTCTTCCTAGTCCTCATTTATTTAGACACATAGTACACACTCCTAGTCACAAAATTTGTATTTTGAGTCCGAAGTTACCTGATATTTCTGAAGTCACTGACTGAGGCCTTAGCTTTCAGACACCTGTCCAGACTGTTTTCATTCTGGGTTTCTTGGCTGATAAAGGAAATGAAGGAATGGAGCTTAGCCCATGGATATCCATAGTCGTTCAAAACACACTATTATAGATTTTTGAAAAATAAAAATTTAATGGACTATTTCACTTAATTTGACCTCATATCTATTCTGAGCCAAAATTCTGCCTTTCAGTCAAGCCTTTGTTTCCAGAATACATACAATGCCTTAAAAATACAGGCCAGTAACATGGAGCTGATAACCTCAGAATATAATTCCAAAAGCTTTACTGTGATTGTAATTTAATGAGATGTTAAGCCTTAGACCTCAAGAGGATAAATATCTTGAAAACGTTGGGAAAGTAAGGCGTGAATTCGAAACATAAAACAAAATGAGGGCTCTGGCATAAAAGGAAGTCACAGCTTAATAGAGACATATCTTTTTCTGTCAAAGTTCAGCATACAAACTCAAAGTATATGCTAGGCAAGTCATCACCGAGTATGGAAATTATCATTATCTAATCAATATTTTTATATAAAGGGGATTATAAATATCTTAATCCTCTGTCTAAAACACTGATTTATGCTGTTGACATAATCCAGGATTGTGTCATTCTAAAGTGATCAGATCAGATACATTTGATCCCAGTTGAAATATACCTAAGGTTTTCCTTTGCTTTTGAAATATACCTAAGGTTTTCCTTTGCTTTTGATTGCTTGCAATCACTTCTATATGTTGCAAAATTAAAATGAGCTGCTATGGGGATTGAAAATAAGAGATATGAAAATTATATCCAATAATGAATGCTTAAAGATGATAAATCAAGACATCCTGGGTACTTACTTTCTCTTGAGTAGAGGAAGTCCAAAAATAATAATAAATATCAAAACAAATTCCAACATTTAATATTTAAACTTATTTGTATAGCGCATAATTAATACAGCTGGAAAACTTTGTTGATACTAATAGTTTGAAAAGATTTGGAAGTGGATTAGCTACACCAAAGATCATGAACAGCACAGTTTGGTTTTTATGTGTTATGTAGTGTCATGCCAAACTCATCCTATATAGTATCCTGTAATTTATAGAAAACTTTTATCAGCATAGCATGGTCAAGAGAAAGCAGCTTGCTAAACAGGGAACTACAAAACTAGGTAGAAAATTCTAAGTAGAGGTGAGACATCACTTTACTGCTTCCTGTGAGCCAAGTGAGAGTCACAAGTGATATCCTGCAAATTTGACATTTCTGTGCAATGACATGCTGGGTGGTCGCAGCAAAAATTAAGCTGGAAGTTATGTCCGTTTGCTCTGACATCAGTCTGATAATTTCTAAGAACTTGGTTCATTTAGCTATGATGATGACTTCTGACATATCTCATCTATTAGTGCTCTAAGAATAAACTGGAGGAAACCTCTATGTATACTTTGAATTTACACCTGTAAATCCTGTCTTGAAGTTTATTACCTAAGCCTAACTGAGTCATTCTTTGCAAAAGCAAACTATAAATAAAAATAATCAGAGAACAAAGCACATTTCACATATTAGTCCAGTGGTTTTAGAATATAAAATATCCTAAAATTCACATGCATTTTCTGACCTGTTGGAACTGAATTTAGCCTTGCAGAAAAGATTCCTGGCCACAGGGCCATTGGGCATTCCAGGATGAGTCTGTCTGAGTCTCTTTTGTGGAAAATGTGATTTCCGTGAAAAAACTATAGTTTTGTTTCCTGGCATATCTCAGATTTCATGAAATTGTGTGAGAGCTATTCTATTAGTTTATGTTGTCTCCAGACTTGTTTCTCATGTAGGCCCTGCCTAACTCCATATGTTGTCATTGGATTTCATATGGTGACGTGGCACATCGCAAACATAAGTGAACCCTTCCAGTAAAGCTATATCCAGGTGAGTCCTTTGTATGGCACTAAAACATGGCATATCTGCTGTGAGATCCAGCATCACCTGCCATTTAGCTGAGAGGTTTGCCAGAAATGGGTGATTAGGGGAATCACATGGCAGGCAAAGTTTCAGTCTTCAGTACAAGAACATCCTTCAGGCTGATGCCACTGAAAAGCATTGTTGTCTTACAAAGAAACTTTTATTTTCTCTCTACTTTACAAGTAGAGCTCATTCCAACTCTGAGCCTTCAGTCCTTGTAGAAAAGAAATGAAATAAGAAGATTATGACCTGTGGGATCTGAAAATTAATATAAAATTTAAATAATTCTTCAGCTATAGGCAGCAGTGAAGGAATGTCACAGATACAGTAGCAGAGAATGATAAAGAAAAAGCATACATGGCCCAAATGCTCAGAAATATTTAAATGTTGAAGTGGCCTTTAGTAGAAAAGGTTGCTGTTAAATATAGGGAATCATATGCCACAGCCTCAAATGAATTAGTTAAGTTCAGTTGAATTTTACCTTTGAAACAATTGCAGTTTAGGCAGTCTGCAGATGAGAGCTTTTTCTATATAGTTTTAGATTTGTGAGAAGAGTAATAGTATGGATGAGGTAAAATACCAATTTAAGTTTTGCCTCTTGGAACAGAAAAGACTTTGATATACCAGAAGTAAGAGAAACACAGTTTTAATGGTGCATATGAACAATGTATCCATTAAGATCAGTACCAAAAGCCAGTAAATCTCGGAGAAAGTAAAATGACATTCACTGACAACATTTAATCTGCAGAGAGCTTTGTCATAATATTATAAAATATGGTCTGTTTTTATTAAGAGATCCACAGTAAAATAAAAGGCTCCAGAAAAAAAAATGTGATTTGTTATTTCATTAATGCTTGATTTGGCCAGCCTTTTCAAAGTACAAACTACAGCGGGACAAAAGAGAACTGGTGTTAGTAGAATGGAAAAGGACAGTGGAAAGAAATAGAGAACCCCCAAAATATCTATGTTAATTTTCACATACAAACCTCTAAACCTGCTGTATCTTCATCAGACGTTACTGATATTGGTCTTGTAAGACCAGTTTAAAAGCAAAGATGGAGTGAGGATGTCCAGGCAAATATCAGCTTGCCACATATTATTTTGAGTAGTTATGAGTATTTTGAGTAAGTTACAAGTCATAGCAGACTTTCTAAGACAGTAAATTTTTTAAAGGTCCTTTCTTACAAAGCAAGTTCCTTTTTTAGTTGTCCACACTTGGCTGTCAGCATCATTAAATGTAAATAAATAAATAAGATAATCTCCTGATATTTGTGTTCCAAGTCTTCCCTGTCCTATGCTTGGTAACTGCTATTATATCTGCTGTTATATTAGTGGCCATCTTTTATTCTTTGTTAAGTTAATATGAGAAGGAGTTATGAGATTGAAAATTTTCCATGAGATATGGAATAAATTGATGGTTTGCTGGGGTTTCTGATACAAGAAAGAACCTCAGAAAGCTTATCTACTATATTATATCAAGGAGAGCCCAAGATCACTAATTAAGAAGAAATGTGTCCACTATGGGTCACTGAATGTGAAAAGCACCTCGTGTTTCCAGTCTCCAGAAAATGCTAGTGGTTCAATGGCTAGAAATACGAAAGTATTATGTAGAGAATATTGCTATTGGTAATCAAACGTGTGCTATATGATAATATATGCATTAATAATATATAATATAATATATGCAATATTGCAGTTAACTGAATCAGGTTAACTCAAAGTGAGTATAGGTAGTTGTATTTTCTGAAAGAATAAATAGAACTAACAGAAAAGCCTGAGAAATATGTCTAAGGCTGGCAGAGCCTACAAGATAGCAGTTTTTCAGGGTTTTAAGCATCTAAGATGCAGAGGTGCCTAATGAAAATTTCTGCCAGCTTCCTATCTGCATCTTTAGGTGGATAACATCTTTAAAAATACGTTCCCTCATTCCTTTGGATACAAACAAGCCATGCCAATATTTCTAAAAAGTTGTTAATGAGCCACCATTTGGAGCCAAGTGGAAATGTTTGTATGCATGTCTGGTTCATTATAAAAGTTGTGGTTGGATTGCCAACCATATAAGGATTAGAAAGGTTTGGAATAGATAACACTAAGGTCTTCTAAGGTGTTATTTATTTTTTTTTCCCTTTGAGATTTTACATATGATAATTTTCTTTAAAAAGATATTGCAAACAATTAACACCCTTACAATCTGAAAATATCTTCCGTTTCCCAAGGGATAACCCTAACTATCAGTTTATCAGTTATTAGGGCAACAGATTCCTCCAGCCTTTTTTCAGGGCTGTTTTCACTTTGTATAAATAATTAATTGTTCCCTGAAGCAGGACCTTGAACTAACTCACCAACTTCCTAGGTTTATTCCCAGCAGCAGAATTTGTTCCACTTTATATAAATAGTGAATGCATCAATTATTACTGTATATTTTAGTATATATTTAGTATATATTTTAGATATGTTGCTTAATAGATCATCTGCTCTTGCAGAATTTTTTTGCCATCTTAGGCCAAAACTCAAGTTTATGCAAATTTTATGGTAATACTTGAACTAAAACTAGAAGGCTCTCTGCTTTCATTTGGAATGAAGTAATCAAGACAGTTCTGAAACTTTACAAATGAATCCATTTAAATTTGAAAAGGCTTCAGATTCAGGATACAACTTTTAAGCTGTAAAAATTAAAAGAGTATTTCTTACTTGTGGCAGCAAGTTTCTTGCTAGCATGAAACTACAGTGCATGCATGTGCTAGCATGCAGGGCTAGCATGAAAATACAGCTAGCATGAAACTACAATTCTTTCTGGTGAGTTTTATTTTACTGCGTCTTTTTTGCAAAACTTGTAAACTAAATTTAAGAATGGACATAAACTATTGACTATTTTATACATTAGGAACCCTAACTCTAAGTCAATTTTTCAGAGGTTTGTTGATGTTATTAGAGAGAAAAATATGTGCCGTCCTTATTTCAAGACAAATGAAAATGTGTTTGAATAATAGACATTAGTCCTACAGTGAAGCAGGGAGTCTGTAGACTGTCTCTTGTTTGTTCCAAATGAGATAATCTCCTGCAATTTATGGCTAAAGTCATTACAAGAAGGCATGTCTAGTCCAAAGGCTGCATCTTGGTCCAAAAACCCATAATACAGATGAGATATGTCATTGCATCTGAAATAATATGATTTGATTTGATGTTTCACCATACATCAACACTAACAAACCTCATCATATACAACATTGGATGGTTTCTCAGTATTTGAAAGTTATTATGCTTTATAACACTGCTGGTTAGTGAGAACAGCATGCTTTGCATGATCATTCAGTTTTTAATTGACTTGTGGGCTTCAATATCTTGTTATTATGTGGTTTGTTCTTAGAGCAGAATCCACAGCTGCTCAGCCATACCAAGCAGTAAGGTTATGACTGAACTGCTGAATATAAGACAGATATCTGTCTTAAAACAAAATGTTACTAACTAGTTTGTACTTGCACACAGTCCAGGGACAACCCCCACTAAAGAAGAAAAAAGCAAAATGTTCAAAACAGAGATGGGAAATGAGTTAACAGCCAAGGGATAGTGATGTTTCTCAGCTGTCAGTCCTTTTTTAGAGTAAGATTAATAAATCAGAAACACTTTTTTTTTTTCCCATGGAAATCACCTGCACCTATATGCAATAGCTAAGGTGTAGCCACATAGGAGGTAGAAAAACATTTTTAGGTGCCCAGTCTCTCTGATTTCAGCTAGGACCCAGCAATGTCTAAACCACAACTTTTCCTCTTGTCAGTTTGCTGGGATTTTCAGAACTGCTTTCTTGGTCTAAATAATCCTTATGGACAGATCCTCAGCAGGTATAAATACCCTTTTTCTTGGTAACTCATTTCTTCTCTCCTTTGTGCTTTTGCAATCTTCTTTAACTGACTGTCTCATCTTTTCTTTACAGATAGTCTTTTAATAGCCTCAGTCATTTTCTGGTTTTCCTTATCAAAACATGTGCAATAAATTTACTCATAAGATATTTGTGATTAGGTAAGTAATGTCAACTGCATCAATTTAAATATACTTTTTCATTCTGCTTAGCTTTCTGCTTACAATTGTAGTCGTCAAGATTTTGCTTTCTTCTTTTTTTTTCAGGAAACATTTTCACTATTTATTTACTTCCAGATAGTTTGAGGCAGATGTGCAGCTAAGAAGTTTGCAAATCATGAGTTGTTCAGACTGGGAAGTTATTTTTCTGCTGTACTTGGATCAATAGAGGTTTTAAGTGATTGCCAATGGCCTTTTAAGGAAATTATCTTAAACAGCCTTCTGGACAATGAGCCTTGCAGAATGTAGTGGAGTTCAGACACATTTAGAGGTCACACATTCCCCCATTAATTCTAGCTTGCCGAGAAAAATGCTGAGAGTGGTACAATATAGCAAATACCTTTCTCTCCATCAATAAATTCTTTTCCCTTTTTTTGCTACTGCGACATATTGCTACAATTAAGCCACAGCTGGATGCAGAAGGTACAATTAGGCACTCTGCATTGTTGTAGAAATGAAAGAATTGCTTCAAAATAAATGCTATTCAAATACCCTGGCAACCTGAATGTTTTCAGATGCATATATTTTCAGATGATTTCAAATGAGCATTTCGCAGTCCAAATTCCGGTTATTGAAGCTTCTACAATGTAATGTTTTACATAGGATCTTTCAAAGGTTAAGAATTGACTTTGACAGATAGGATTAAATAAACTATAATTTATAAAGTATATCATAGAAAACTTTGTTTTGGATGTTGTTTTATGAACAGTCTTTGGATAAACAACTGACCAACAGCCACTTTTTCATATAAATTACAGTAATTTTCAAGTTGGCGAATTATTACTGCTTCAGGTCTTCTAATTTGGGAGGAAAGTCTCCTATTGTCTTCTCGAAACAATAGATTAGGTCGCTTAATTTCTAAGGATCTTGAATCATGGTAAGATTTCTAAGTCATAAACGAAATGAAGTGCTTGCCAAACTTATCTTCTGTTCCTTTGTACTAGAATGAAAATGCCTGTGGTATAAGTTATATTAGTTCAGAAAAGCATTAACTGAGCCCATAGAGTAATTTTGATCAAATCTCTAGGATAGGGTTCTTGAATGTGGAGAACTGTACAATTTCTTCAATTTGGGGCAGTCTCATTCCCCTTAATGTGGTTAGTTAGGCCTAATTATGTGTGGTACTTTCCCTGCATGTTGCTAATGTTGCTTTGGAGACTAACTGATAGAGATTTTAGCAAGCTTCTTTGCTCTCTTTTCCTGGAATGACTCTTCTCATCTGATCAGTGGAATAAGAACCTACAGGTTGTTTTCCAATTCTCATGTTAACTGAGTCAGTGTCTGGGTGCTCAGACAGCTGAACAGGTAATTAAGTAAAACAATCTGCTAAGTTCTTATTCTCTTTTTAAATATTTTGCTTAACTATGACAAATCTTATGTCACTGCCATCTCTGGGGTTGCCTCTTATATATATTACTGCTTTCCTTATTAGAAGAAAAAAAGAAAAAAGAATAAACAAACAAACAAAAAGCATACACCCACCCACCAACAAACTAAACTCCTAAAGAATTCCCAACTTTTACCACTGAAAGCTTGTTATGGGTAGACTTTCTGCTTACTCATAAACACAAACGACTGGAAGAGCCCTTAAGAGAATATAAGCTGCACAAAACTCATATTGCTTAATTTACTTGTCTCTAGATTGCCTAGTTTCAAAGTGACCTTGAGTTTTCCGAGGCACTGTTAAGAATATCTTGTCACTCTCCATTGCATGAGTGGTCATTTATGCTATTAGAGTAATAAGTAGAATGGATTTAACATGATGCAAATGCTAGATTTGGGTGAGCTTTTGAGAAACCTCCCAATTCACGAAGTTCAATTTGGGAAACCAAATTCACAAAGTTAATGGCTTAACCTCACAATTCTCCGATGGAAAATAAATTTTAATGTTTTTTTCAGACTCAGTCTACATTCCAAGACATGATTTTCCCCTAACTCCACAGTACTTGGCTCCTTTTAACTACTTAACTTAAACAAATAAAAAAATATTTACTTTCCCACATGCTTCATGGAAATATATTGACATGATTTTCTACTCTGTGAGTGAACAGCAGTGCAGATACTCATAGCAGTGAAGGCTGAAATGTGTAATATTAGGAGGGTGTTTCAAGGTGCCAGTAAATATGTGAGCAGAAACTGATAGGGAGACATTCCGAATGCATGTGATGCTTAGCAGACTAACAACAAGATTGAGAGGATATTAGCAAAAGCATGGGTTTGTCCTACAAAATCACTGAAATTCTGCATGAACAGAAACCTTTTTGCACAGTTGTGCTTGGTTACAAAAGCCAAAATCATAGGTGGTGTAACCTCTTACCTGTTCACAGTGAAAGATATCATAGGCCTATGCCAGCCTGAGGATGTCAATGTTTACCATGCTGAAGGGCAGCTGTCAGCATTTTATGCAGCAGTATGTCCATGCGATTTGAGAATTGGTACCGTGAATTTCGTAGAAGATACTGGGTGTTTAGCAGGCATTTATAACATTCTAAAGCGTGATCTTTACTAGGAAAAATCACTTGTAAAATTTCAAGAGGCAAAGACTGTTGTACATGCCAGCAAAGTCATGACTTGTGGTAAGAAGCAACTCGAAGGAAATTGAGACAAGTTCTGATTTTCACATTTTGTTTTTGTAGTAATGAAACCAGTCTCTCATTTGTAGCTGCTCAGCTGCAACACAAAAACATTTTCCAACCAATCGGCGTACAGGACACGCTTTCATGGGTTTCTAATCTTGTTCCTCTTTTGCCTTGTTCTGTGACTGTGCTAAACAACACACATTGTATTAGCAGAGCAATGCATATTGACGTTTCCTAGTATTATAGTGAAAAGGGAATACTGATCTTGCTCCCATTACATGTTAGTGTTATCTCCCTTCAGTAGATTACTTGAAGTTTATACATGTGCCCCAGAGTGATTTGTAATCACTATCTTTAATTTCTCTGTCCTTGCAAAGTAGAACACTAAATATTCCACTTGCATGTATTTGCCAGGTATTTAAATGACAATTATTGTAAAGATGAAGGCCAGATGCTGCTATCCTTCATCATGTTAAAAATTTGGACATTACTGGTAAACATACTACTGCCTACCAGGAATAAAACATCCTACAAGCAACCGAAAAATCCCTCAAAACATGCAGGGAGAGATTTTTCTTTCTGAAATAGTGATTGCAAAGCAGAAGTCACAGAATCACAGAATGGTCAAGGTATGAAGGAACTTCCAAAGACCATGTAGTCCAACCCTCTATAGTCCATCTCTTTTGTAGGGCTCAGAAAATTGTGTCAGGTATGAACATTAAGTCACTTATCTATCTCCTTTTTCTTCTTCTCCTTCAGTGAAGAAGGGCAGGTACTGGTGTTTAGGAAATTCATCTATGAAGCATGTTAGCATGTTGTTAGTGGGTAGGGGGGATCACAGAACCTTCTTTTCTTTGGTTTTATTCAGGGAAAATGGTCTATACTTTTGTTTTTCTCTAAGGGCAAAAGAAAAGTTTTTTAAAAAAGATAAAATTGTCTTTCTGCTTTGCACATTGTGCTAGGGCTGCTTGCTTAGGTGGGTCTTCTCCCTTAGGGGCCTGATTACAAATCCAGCAAGGCGATAATTAGGAGTCTTGAATGTCATTCTTTTATTCCAATCTAGGCTTTTTTTTTTTTTTTTTTTTTTTTCTCTCTATTTCTCTCTCTTCCCTTCCTGGCACGCCCCCCCAACCCCCCTCACCTTGTAGTCCTTGTCATAAAATGCTTCCAGAGAAAAATAGGCAAGTAAGAGAGCCTCTGAAGGCTGAGGTCTATGCTGCAAAGCATTAACTTGAACACGGAAAGAGATACTTTAATAAACTGCTATAGTCTTGCTGCATAACAGAAATCAGGATGTGCTGCTGAAAGGCTCACTTTAATGTCTAGACTACAGACATTGTTTTGGATAGTACTCGTACAGATATCGATTGTGGGAAGAAAAGTCTGTCTTTTCCAAGTCAGCTTTTATGTGGGAAGCAGATAATGTGAGAGCGTTCTGGATATTTGAAAATATGAAGTCCTGATAAAATAACACAACTCCACTCCTGTTAATGCTGTCCTTGAAAGCCAGACAAAAAAGCCACCAATGAGAGTAACTAATACGGCAGTTAACATGAGGGGAGAGTCAAGAAACAGCAGCACTATCCCCTTTATTCCACAGAATGCTATCATTAGAACTGAACACAGCATGTGAGAAGTCTCAGAAGACACAAATCATGCAAGATGCACTGATACTTCTACTAGAGAAATTAAAATTGAACTGTTTTAAGACTGTCTTTTCAATAGACAGATATAAATGATGTTGCCAGTGGAAGGATCTCTATTCATCAGTTATCAGAACATAGTGATATTTAAGTTTTCCTGCTCTAGAATAAACAGTGAAGCCTTTGACACCGAAAATTCAGCCATGATCCTTTATTCTCATGCATATGTTTTTCTCGTGTGCTGAGCTAATTTCATACAGAAAATTTTCAAATAAACTATTTCTTTACCATTACCTTCCTCTGCCCGCAGGCCTCATTAGATTTTCAGCCATCTTTATACAATGTAGGTATATATACCTTAAAACTATACATGCCTAACTGTATATACACACTCATATATGTATATACATATTTATTTAATATAGATTATTTCCCAGTTGTCTACATACATAGTAATAATAATGATTTAAAAGCAGTTTCAGCAGTTTCTCTAGATACATCAGATTTTTGCACCATTTAATTTGCTGCCAGAAAAAGTGTGAGAAGCTGGTGTCAGAAATATTTATGAGGAGTACTTAAAATATAAATTTAGCATATGCTTTTTACCTAAACAAAACCAGGCAGAAATGACAGTGACTGAAATGGCTGTCTTGCTAGATGGTGTGTGAGCATCAGCAGTTATCAATACCCCCTGGATTATATACAGTGGAATATTTTTAAAATAACTGTTGCCACAATGAGATGCACAAATCTGCATGAGCTCATCTGTGCATCTGTTCAAATAGGAAATGGCATGAAATAATCCAGTCTTCTCAGTCTTTTATTTTCTGCATAAATGCCAACATTTCCTTTGTTTGACATATCACCAGCATTGGTTTACAAGGCTTGAAGAGGGGCACTTAAAATATGGTTGTTGGTGGGGAAATGTAACCAAAATATTCTAACAAAAATCTAAACTAAGCATTATTTTTTTCCATGTGATCACCCAGGCCAGATTTTCTGATGATTAAATTTTCAGAGTGTACTTTGCATTTTTTTTTCAGGAGAAATTACCCTGCACAGGCAGCTTGTTGTTGAGATAATGGGATTTGTGTTTTGCATGTGAGGCACTGAAATAAGCATCCTATGTTGCCTCTCTACTAGATGTCATGTACTTCACTTGGCCAGAAGGTGGTACTGTTGATTAGTGACAACATAGCACAATATTCTTCCAACAAAGAGATGATCAATTTGCTATCACTGTGGTCCTTCTTTATTGAACTTAAAAGAAGCAGCCATCTGGAACTTATTCCAGTATTTGAACTCAGTTACTTTATTGCGTAGCACTGACCTACACAACAATTTAACCATGTTATTCTTCCCTTTTTTATGTAAATCATTAGAGAAAATAAGAGGTAGGATGCGGTAGGTGTTTTGTTACCTGTAGTAAAGCATAAAACAATCTGTGGTCCCTCTGTCTCCTCCCTCCCCCCTTCCCAAAATGTATCAAAATATCATCAAAATATCAGCTTCTATAAAGTAACTGAGAAAAAATTTAGGCATTTTTCATCATTTTTTCCTAGACTTTTAAAGATTTCTATTCACAGAGTCTTCATAAGGGAAAAATCTCATTTTTTTTTTTTCCTGCAATAGAGAGCAGAGTTCTATTAAAAATGTTTAGTACTTTTAGTGCTTTTGAGCTTGTGAGATGCTGCAGACATCAGGTCTGTGCTCAGAAAAAGAAATGGAGAACAAGAACTTGCATCATGATTTTCCTTCCTTATTCAGCTCTTATTACTATGTGAAAAAATTACTCTTCTGATAAGACTTGGAAAGTTATTTTGTTGGCAGTGTGGACATTTTTAGTGGTGTCCTCAGCCAGGGTCCCCACTGCAGTAGTACCCTTTTCCTCTCCTCTCCTTTCTTTGAGGCTAGCTTCAACCTAAGTATTCTGAGATGATATCATCTGCTAAAGACTAGAACAGAACTGCAATCTTATTTTTTCACATTACTGAATAAAGTCAAAGCTTTGGCCAGTGGCTAGTAGGACTTTAATGCAGAACTAGATTACAATGTAGAGATTCCAAGGGCAGGTTAACTTGAGCATGGGTCCAGTTGTATAGTCACTGCTTACTTCCTCCTCTCCACACCGAGTTTGAGGGGTCACTCTACAGCCTACCTCCTTTCCTCTGATCTCCTATCCTTCTCACCCCCCATTTCCACAGCATGAAAAGCAGGCTCAAGGGGTGTAATCACCTTTTCTTCCTGACATTTTTTCTCCCTCCTCTGCTATAAAAAGTCTATGGTGTTCATTTTCTGTGGTAGCTTATCCTAGGGTATAAAAAATGTAGGTGGACCTAGGTCAAACCGAAGGTCCACCTTGTAAAGGATTTCATGTCCCTCTGGTAGAGACATAATGGAAAGCTCTAAGAAAGAAAACAAGCATTAGGCAATGCTTCCCATGACAATATAATCTCAGTTTGAAGTACTCAGCGTTTTAGGCTATGCCTGAATAAAGGACCTTCTATTTTATAGTTCCTGCTTGAACCTCTCTCCCTTGAATGTATTTTTTTTTTTGGAATCTCATTCCACTTTTGACCTTCACAATATGTTACAGCAGTTATATTCTATCATTTAATTCTACCATTTCCATTTTAGTGTGGAAAAATATTCTCTTAACTTCTGTGAGGTGGATTAGGAACTGGCTGGATGGCAGAGCTCAGAGGGTGGTGATCAGCGGTGCCGAGTCTAGTTGGAGGCCTGTAGCTAGCGGGGTCCCCCAGGGGTCAGTCCTTGGTCCAGTCCTGTTCAATTTATTCATCAATGACCTGGATGAAGGCACAGAGTGCTCCCTCAGCAAGTTTGCTGATGACACGAAACTGGGAAGAGTAGCCGAACCTGGGTGTCATGGTGGACGACAAGTTGACCATGAGGCAGCAGTGTGCCCTCGTGGCCAAAAAGGCCAATGGGATCCTGGGGTGCATTAAGAAGAGCATCTCCAGCAGGTCGAGGGAGGTGATCCTGCCCCTCTACTCAGCCCTGGTGAGGCCGTATCTGGAGTATTGTGTCTAGTTCTGGGCTCCACAGTACAAGAGGGATGTGGAACTGCTGGAGAGAGTCCAGCGCAGGGCCACAAGGATGATCAGGGGCCTGGAACTATGAGGAGAGGCTGAGGGAGCTGGGCCTGTTCAGCCTGGAGAAGAGAAGGCTGAGAGGGAACCTGATCAGTGTATATAAGTACCTCAAGGAAGGGAGTGAGGAGGATGGTGCTGGCCTCTTTTCAGTGGTGGCCACCGACAGAACTAGAGGTAATGGCCACAAACTGAAGCACCAAAAGTTCCATATGAACTTAAGGAAAAATTTCTTAACAGTGGGGCTGACAGAGCATTGGAACAGGCTGCCCAGAGAGGTTGTGGTGTCTCCTCTGGAGATCTTCAAAACCTGCTTGGATGCAGTCCTGTGCCACGTGCTCTAGGTGACCCTGCGTGTGCAGGGGGGTTGGACTAGATGATCTCTAGAGGTCCCTTCCAACCTTAAGCATTCTATGATTCTATGATTCTATGAACTTTGTTTTATATGCACTTTTTTATTCCCTCCTCAAGGGATGTGGACAGGGGTGTGTATGTGTCCTTACTTTGTTTAATATGACATAATGAAAAAAACATTCATCAAACATCTCTTCTACACATGTTTTTTTGTGACTCTGTAATCTTTTTCCATACTTCTCTGTTGGCTTATTTGCAATAGGATCCTAATCTATTTTGGCTCCATGAATTCTCTTTGATTCCACACACACAAAGTAGCTATCAGCCTGAAGAACAAAAATAAACTTACACTTGGAATATGGAAAAATCAAAACTAGTAGCAGTCATATCTCCCAGAAATATTGCTGTTTAATTAATCATCTTTAAACATCTCTTTAGCATTTAAGTATTTTTATTTCTTATTTAAACATGAAGAAACAGAAACGCAAGTAAGACAGACTGCTTACCCAAGTTCACAGTATTAGAGGAGAGATGAGATTTTACAAGTTCTGAACCTACCTGTTGATGTGCTTACTGCTCAGTCTTTTGGGTAAACTTGCTTGTCTTCACTGATGTTGTTTGTGTTCTTTACCACTTACAACATTTGGTTTTTAAATTTGGTGTGGTAATTATGGAAGAATCCCGACTATGATTTATCATCCTGGACCTCCACACAGAAAGTTGTATTCAGGAAAAGGTGACCAGGTCTACTCTTCTTGGGGCTAAAAGATTAACAGCTTAGTTGTGGTGAAATCCATAGGTGCTTAGCTGGACATGCACCAGAGAGATTAGAGATGAAAAATGGTGACATTTCAAGATGCTGCATATATCTGAGAGCTTTCAGTGCAAATTACAGTTTGTGAGACTGCTCCACCAGGAATCCTTGGAGAATGTTGTTATTTTTCAAAGTGCTTTCAAGTGCTTTCACAAAATAGGCTTACCTTATAGTTCTCTATGCAGCTACTTCTGTCTCTTTGCTCTTATTTGTTTTTCTGGTGACCTGTAATTTTATTTCCCAAATTGATTTCACTTTTTTTTTTTTCTTAAGAAAAAATAAAGACCATAAAATTGTTTATTTTTTCAGGCTTTTAATTGTCAGAAGACATTTTCAATCCTAAAATTAAGTTGATTCATTTTCTACTGATGCAGTGCTGTATAGTCTCACACTGTTAGACATAATCATTAGAGTATATACTGTATATTTGACTTTCTTTGGCTCCTGTTCACACAGCTCATGACTGCACTTACCTAAGTATAAACAAAACAGACATACACACAGAAGATAAATACAATCATAGCAATGATGGCATTTAATCCTTCTGATTGTAGATTGCATGTTCAAGTTCTTCATTTTGTATTCATTTTTGCCCCAGTGATTAGATTAGAATATGTATAACAATAATAATAAAAAAGAACAGTAATGAAGTCTTCCCTTTTCTCTCTCAAGATTAGATTTCAATACTCTATGACAATCTGCAAAAAAAAATCAGGATGCTGAAAGAAAAAAAAACAATAATGTAATTGCTATGTGCTACATAGAAAGTACTGGTGTTTTGTACTGTGCATTTACTTGCAGTTATGAATAATTGGTAAGATCTGTTTTACAAATCTCCTGTTTTTTTGGATTTGCCCAAGAGACTTCCCCATATTAGGGAGCACACTAGAGGACTTGATGCTAAGGCTTGCTTACCACTGTGATGGACTTCAGCCTGCTGTTACTAATTTACAATTAATACAGAGCAGACAAACTGAAATGCAAAATGCAGACCTATGTCTTTTGTTTGTGGAGTGGGACAGCAGGATCAGGTTGTTTGGAGGTGGCAGGGTTGATATTTTATATTTCATATTATATGTGATTTACTGTGAGAAGGGTTACAACATGCATGTATTAAATATTGATGTTTCCTGTCTTTGAATGCTATACAGTGCTCATTCCACTGTTGTTCATCAACAAATGAAATAATCGTAATTAAAACAATACCAAGTGCAAATGAAAATAGTAACACTTTGTCACAATGCATTCGTCTTAAAATTGGCATTTTCAAAGCAAATTAGCCTGTGTATTGGAAGAAGTTCACATGGAAATTATCATGTAGGATTTTTTTTTTGTGGGTACTATTCTGGTGGCAAGTACAAGTGAGGAGTGGCTTCTTCTGTGTCTCAGTTTCTTTCTCTCTCTGACAAGATCTGCATAAGGCAGCTCTCAGGACAGACTGTGCAAGGCATTCATTTATTTCAGCATTATCATGTTTTGGAGGAATTGCTACAGGGTATCTGTGGTGTTGGAGTGCTATGGCAGGCAAAAGGATTATTATTATTTGTAGCAGGAAAATTTTACTTTTATTTATTTGTGTGGCTGTGTGTGTGAGAGAGAGAGAGAGAGAAGAAAGGAGGGAGAGGGACAGAAAAATGTGCAACTACTGTGTTGAGAAAAATAATACAAATTATTTAAAATATCAAAAGCTAGGAGAAACTGATGCAATACACAAAAATCACTAATTATTCAGTATTTATACATATGTTTGTATGTAGGTTTATATTTGAATCAAATACTCTATATTACTGTATATTACAGTACTATAATATCTTAGTGGATAATGTTGCTTAATTATCTGTAGCAAGAGCAAATTATCAGAGGCTCTTTAGTTCTGAGGCTGACTGAAAAGGCTCTTCCACTTCTTGCAAAACGATACAAACTTCGGATAGCACTTCTGATGCAGAAATGGGCAGAAAATACATGCTGCAATATATCCATTTGGACTACTGGAACCTTCCGGCTGACTTTTATAAAGAACAATAATTCATGATTCATCCACAAGCAAAATTAACTACTAAATAAGTTTAATGCCATATTTTTAAGAGTTCACCTATAATGACAGAAAACTTGTTTCGGAGATGGGGAAAGAACGTTATTGCTGTAACTTATCTTTCCTGTTATTTGGCAGTATATAAAGACTCATTACTTGATATGTATAAGGAATTTGCATTGATATCAGAAGAAAATTGAGCCTTAGTGAGTAAAAACATCACAAATGTACCCTGAACTAAAGAGTTTTATACGTGGCTACACTTCCAATAACTATAATATTTATTTCTGTTTATAGCAGCACTTGATTTTTCCCTGAGAAATTGCAGTGATGCAGCATGATATTTCAAATCTGTGAACATGTGCAAACTTCTAGAATTTTTTTTACAAGTCTTCCTGTGCAGGCCTTCTCTGTGTCAAAAATAATAGTACTGATCTATCTGAGTTGATGATTTGACTAGTTATTACTTTTAGCCTTGAATGTTTGCTGGAA
Source organism: Tinamus guttatus (assembly GCF_000705375.1). The sequence continues at coordinate 316,395 of NW_010588834.1, read as the reverse complement.
AAAATAGTGCAATTACTGGTTTTCCTTTCAGAATGTAGTACTGATTTTCAGTAACTCTTTTTTTTTTTTTTTTTCAAAAGCTTTCATCTATTTACTGTACCTTTCTAAAGCACTCTTTTATTGTAAGTTACTTTAGTATTTGCTACTTACGACATAAATAGGAAATGTTTCTAGACTCATGCATGTTAATCTACTTATTGCCTCTCTTTGAAAAGAAAAAGAATGTGCACTGCAAAAGACTCAATTTGGATGCTGTGTTTTCCTGTGATGAATATCTTTTCCTTTTCTTCAGCCCTGCAAAGTACTTTTGTCCTTTATTTGCCACTAAAGCCTATGATAAAAAATTAAATTACTGTTCATCCTTTCAATAAGTTTCCCTCAGAGAATCTCTGCTAAAGAACAAACATTTAAAAGGGATGCAGAAGCTTTAGCTTTATACACAGCTGTGCTATATTATTCATTGCAATGCATTTTTAATGTCACAGAAAAGTAAAATGTATTTTAATTTCTGGGAGTAGGCATCCAAGTGATCCAGGGAATCATAAATTCACAAAGGATGTAGACAAATGCACATTTCAAAAAAAATCCCACAAAAACAACAAAAAACTTGCACGTACACATACACACACACACAAACCCTTTTACTCTGCAGTAACCCTAAGGTTTTCGTGAGAGATCTGTGAAAACTTTTACTGATTGAAAATCTCCTGAGACTGTCACCATGGTGCACAGACACTGGAAACCTCTGACCTGCAAGCATTCAATGTACTTCAGACACTCACTTTTTTTCAGTGGAGAAATAGGTCAGCAAGATTGAGATAATAAAAGAAAAAAGGCTGAAAACAAAGCTATTATCATAGCTGTTGGGATTACGATTAAGTCTTTCCTCCTCCTCTTTACTTCTTATAAAGCAACCAATCCCTTTTTGGCTATGTTTGTTCACAAAAAAAATCCTTTTGACTAAATAATTGCAATGATATATGTGAGCATCCGTGTTAGTGTTTGAAACCTGGGTAATATTTTAAAAGAACAAAGAGTGAATAATGTTCTTTACTTTGTTTATGAATTGTCAAGGCTAATAGTTTTCTTTGTGTTGCATTCTCTTGGAATTCAGCAATTTATCTTCAATCCACAAGAGTTACAGCATCTAGTGAAGAATTGATTTATAAACCTCTCTGAACATAAGACTGCAGATTAAACCTTATGGACACCGTGTTCTTCAAACATGAACAAACCTTTTATGCTACATAATGATGGAAGTACATCATTGTTTGATATAATAAATGAAAAGCAGAGAGGAATTTTCAGTTTTTGTTCTGCAATTCACAACAAAGAGTCTAATCAACTGTAATTTTCTAACATGCATTTTGAAGACGGGAAATGTGTATGGTTAGTAGATATTTCCATATACGAAGAAACTTAATTTGCATTGTAGTCTGCCAAACATCTGATAGCAACCCAGTCATTACATGAAACAAAATTGATCAGAAACCTGAGCATAGCAGACACAACTTATGTTTAAATGGTGATTGTGAGTGCTGATCATTTTAAAAACATAATTATTCTAATGATGAACTTATCATATTAAAGAAGTACTTCTTGCCAGTTGGTAACTTGTTATTATTTCAGTGGCCATTTCAATGGATTGTTAGGGCTTAATTTAGGCAAAAGACTAATACATATATCCATCTGGGTAGCTGAGAATTCTCAAAAAGGGACATTACTTTTGGGGAAAATATGTTGCTACTCAGCTGTTTGACAATTGGAGTTGAAATTTCAGTAACACAATTGCATCCTTGCAGTATTTTTTTTTCTCATGTTGTCCCAGGCAAAGTTCAGAGTTGTCTTGAGATGCACAGTTTGATTATTGATTTCATGTGGATTTCTCATAAAGATATCAGAATGTCTTATGCAATTCACCACCACTTTGCCAGTCTAAAAAGAAGAGAGAACACAGTAGAAGGCATTGGCTGTTAAGGATATCAGAGTAAAAAAGCCATTGACTATGAATTGCTTATGGCAAGAATTAAGTCAAAGAAGAAGGGAGAAAAAAAAAAGCTTGGAAACTCCAGAAATGGTTGTGTATGGAGCCAATTTCGATTCTGATGAAAGAAAAGTACTATGAGAAAGGCATGTAAGGTGATATTTTGGTATTTAGATGGTTTTTCATTCTATTTTCATCTTGATGAAGAAATCTCATTACAGACTGGACACGAATTTCTCAAGGAAGCAAAACCAAATGCAGCAAAGAAAATTATTGGGAGACATACACACGGAAATAACTGAATTATCTATGAAAATATTAAGATAAAGAAAGAAATCAGACTGCTTGGAAAAACTGGAGGTATGAATTCTTCACCATAAGGAATGAAGACTTAAAATTTAACTAGTAAAAGTTTTGAAAGGAAGACTAAAAGAGATCAGGAACACAAAAATGAAAAGTATATACAGAAAGGGTAAACTGAGAGGAAACATGGTTTTAAAAATGGGGCATTTGTTAAGGATACTGTTCCTGATGTTAAGGAAAACACTGGGAGTGTCAAAAAATATTTTGCCAAAGTGCTAAACTGCAGGTGGTTTTGATGCAAGCATATATGGGAAAGAGAAATGATATAAGAGAACTGGTTAATAGTTGAAATGACTTGAAAAAGAGATTCTGATGAGGTACACATTAGGAAAGATCATGGTGGAAGACCTACTTTGCAGTTAAAGCCACTTTAGAGAGGGCTAGAAGATGATAATTAAGGTAACGTCAAGACAATTTGAAACTCTGCTGATCAGATAAACATGTTCTGATGGTTGAGTGAGAAGGGCAATAATAATTTTTATTTCAGATTGCTTGGAATCATTGTGGAAATCTACAAAACCACATGGCTTTTAGATAAGATCATTGCAATTATGACAGTTATGGATGAAGACTCCTGCAACACTGCAAAAATTAATGAATATCTGTTTCAAGTGAAAGCATGGTATAATATAAGGAAGCACAGAATCACCATAGCTTTTCATCATTTTCTTAAATTAGACAGTAAGAATGATAAATGAGGCAGGGGGCATGACTTGAGATGATCTAAAATTGAGATCCTTAACTAAAATAGATGACATCACACAACTGAAAAAACTGCTTGAATTATTGATGAATCATATTAATAATTAACCTTGGAAGACTGGTTTGGTCAACTTTGACTCATACTAAATGCCAGGAAGATGAAGTGTTTGCAATGTGAAAAAGGAGACAGTAAGAAAGGCAAATGAAATATGGCAGCTGTAAAGTCAAAGAATATGCAAAATTCCTATTTGTCCAGAGAAAACTCGATCACAGCTGAGGGTTGCTTAAAGGATGATAACTAATGGAAAAGTGCCTCATTGAAACTGATGATGTTATGAACTTAGTTCTCAAAATGCAAATATATCAACCCCCTTCACTAGCATAACACTATTACTCTATAGGCTTTAAGAAGTTATTTTAAATTACAGACATTTAAATGAATCAGTTGGCATGAGAACAATCTAAAAGATGGTAGATATTAAGTTAGACTTTACATAAGGAAGTTGAAAAGAAAGTCATATATGAAGCCAAGGAAATCCACTGGCTATAAAGAAAGGAAAATGTCAATAACACTGCAGAAGACAAACTTTTCACATAAGGCTAAAATAGATCATGGAAACATACCACAATATATCTACTGATCAACTTTCAGCTAGTTAAGCTGGGATTAATAAAGGAGTAAAGCATGGTGGCCTGCACAGTTCAGCTCTCTGAAGACATATTCTGGAGTGAAAAAAAGAGAAACTGGCAAAGCTAGAATATGAGCTTTCCCTCTCAGCAAATGTTTTAACTTCAGGAGAGGAATTGAGCAAACACTACCCTTTGGTGTATTTTGTCTTCTCTAGACATGTCCTATGAGACATCTATTGTATCCGAATTAACTGTGGACACTTCCTACATAATTTAATTCCTTTTTTTAATGATCCTAGAAGATGAAAGAGAAATTAAGTTTTGGGGACTTTTTTTTTTTTTTTTTCATGAGCTTTAAGCAATCAAAGCACAGAACATTTCCTTCAGGTGGATGTCACTGAATGGATTTGGCTGTCTTTTATTGGATACCAGATACATTAATATGCATTACTTACAGGATTCTTTTTCTACCCCAATTCAGTTATTTTCTAGTATCGCCCTGCAGACAAATTCTGCTGCATTTATTAGGACTGGGCTTGGAAGAGGGCCAGTTTATTGTAGACGTAAGAAGAAAACATTTTGACCAGTTCTGTACTTCTGGTTGTATACATAAAAATTTAGGTCTCATTCTCCCTGTACTAGATTTTTTATTAGCTCTCTTTTCTGAAAATGATTCAAATATATATAAAGTCTAAAATAACATTGCTAGAATCTGTTTTTATCTTCTTTCTATGCGTGCATGCATGTATGTTTTATCTTCCTTTTGAGGGAGGCCTCTAGGACACTGTGGGCATTGAATGGTTAGGGTGGACTATGTGCAGCAAAACTCCTGCTCCCAGTGTATGTGATAGAGTGCATGTAATATTGGGTAATCTAATTAAATTTCCAGCATCTGCATTAGTTTGCCAGACTAATCAGCATTTGGTACTTACTTTTTACTCCATTCTTCTGAGTTGCAATATTTTACCCTCTGAAGAGAAAGGCTTAACTACAAAGAAATCTTGAAATTCCCTTTCTCCTCCTCACATATCAGTCTTTTTAATGACCTTTTGTTGCAGGAAAACTGGAGATTTACCATTTATCTGATCATCTCTTCATTCTTTTCAAGTACATTTACCAGGTAACTGAGTCTGTTATGATTAATATGAACATAGAAATATATCCAAGATCAAGTCATTCCTGTGAGAAAAGTACAGATTTTAAAACAGCCAGAGGATGGTGAAGTCATTATTTAAACATTATTTTATCTTTATCTTTTCCTTTTCTTTTCTTAATGTGCCCCATTTTTGCCCAGAAAAGATCCAGAGAACCCTGTTGCCCTGTGTGAAGGGATATATATTATCAACATAAATATTGCTTCAGCTGCCTAGAATTCAATAATATAAACCATCCTACATAAGAACTGGGTAAGAAATATTAAATTCCAAACACATACCTGCCATTACAAATTTATCAGTGAAAATAAATTAAAAAAGGTACATTCTTTCTGTCAAAGACTGTACATGGAGTTATGCCATTTTGTACTGGCAACTTGTAATATTTCAGTCTTCTCACTTACTTATCTGAAAGAAACACACTTGCAGGACTAGATGTGAACAGTTTTCCCCCCTTTCCATATATTATTTAAAATTACAAAATATTACTTTGAAACCCACCACATAATTTCTGGAAAATGTATAATACCCTAAAGCCTAACTGAGCTGAAATAAAATACACTATAGTATATATGAGGAAATTTGCTAATGTGCTAACTAGAATCTACAGACATGCCTTGATATACTTGCACAGTTCTCAAGTATATCAGTAGGGAACAAGTTTGAAAATGAAAGGAATATAAGTATCTTACAATCAATTCTTTTTATTTAAAACCTACACATGTATAACTCTGTTGCTATTCTCTTGACTATAGTAACGCCTTAAAGCCCTGCTTTAATTGTATAAGGTCATTTTAAACATACTGACAGAGACATGTCACTTTGTATCAAAGCTTAACCTGGTCAAGAAATCTCCTGATTTTTTTTTTATAGATTTTTATTCTTTTATTTGAGATTATCTGTGAGAAAATAGATGTGTTTTAGCATGCGTCTCATTCAGAATATTTTAAGCATGATGTACAGCTTCATTATCTGTCTGCTTTGACTGCCAAGCATTTTTTTTTTCCATTCAGTTGTTTAATTATTCTAGTTCTGCTCCGTGTATAAACTTGAAGTATTTTTATGCACTAAGGAAAAAAGTCCAATTACAAGATAGCAGAACAAGTATTTTGGAGTCTTCTACTAGTATTTCTTGTGCACAATATTTGCATCCCCTTTTCAGTAGGTATTTTTTGATGGAAGAAAATGACTGGAAAATATAAAGATCAAGAGTAAGAAAAACCTGAGTTCCAATACATTATTCTTATTTTTTTTCTGCAGCTGATACCTACTCTTGGCATACTTTTTGCATCTTGTTATCACTTCAAATATTTATAAAGACTTAAAGCTTCCTAAAAAGAAGCATTTAAAATTTTCTAAACAAGTACTTCAGCAGCAGCATGGCACCTTTTTGCTTTAAACAGGCAATGAATTTACTAAATAGTTTGTCTTGCTAACAAGTTTTCCTTAAACATTCTCATCACAGAATTCTTTTCATATAAGAATCATTGATACACCTAAAGAAAAAAAAAGTTTCACTCTGCTTTTCTTTACAGACTTTACAGTTTTACTTGCTTTCTTTCAAAGATTTCTGATAGAACACAGATGTTCAATAGTAATAAAAACGAACAAGCAAGGAAACTGGAGGAGTATGAATTTTACTCTTCTGGCAAGAACATAATGCTCTCTGTCTTTCATACCCTGCTTCTTGACCTAAAGAGGGTAGTTGACCTTCAGTCTCCTGGAATGCTGAATACCAGTAAAAATGTGCTCTATAACTTAAAGAAAGGGAAGATCTCCTAATAGTTCATGGTAGCTGAATGGACCAGGTGTCACAAGGCTAATTGAACTTCTATCCCAGTTCTATTAGTCTTTTACTCCTATGACCTGACTCACTTCTCTTCTCTGTTCTTTGCCTTCCGCTCCAAGTCTTAGACTGAAATGTCTGATCAGTTTAAAATAATTCTGGGGGCTGGTATTTGTAGAGAGCTTGACACCATGAGGACTTGATCCAGCTATATACTGCTGCACAGAAAAGAAATTAAAGGGACATTTAGAGGGCACGTAAAAGTTTTGTTCTTCTGCAGTGAAATTGGCTTAAGAAATACTCCCTTCACCTTATTCCTGACTATTGTTGTTGACCTTGTATAGTGGATTTTGACTCCTCTGTTATGCCAATGCCATATTTTTGGGTAAAGAGAAGATGCTAAAAAGCATTTTTAACATGGTCATTACCGCAAACTACTGCACACACTCAAATATAATTTTTGTGACAATTCAGGGGAGATGTTGGATATGTAGTATGAAACCAGTTTCTGAGGGTCTCTCTGCAGGACTTTGTGAGAGGAGATCCTAAGCCATATGAGAATGTGGATTTATATATGTACATACATTACATACATATATGCTTTTAAAACTGACAGTCATTTTTTTTTCCTCTGCCTAGGCCAAAGTCAGAGTTATTGCATATGTGCAACTTATCAATAAGCAATTAAAACACTCTAAAGAGTACAGTTCCCTGCTTAGCTCAAGGTGATTGCAGAAGAAATGCAGAAACCCATGTAAAATTCTTTACAGGAAAAAGCTTGCATTTTTAAACTTTTAAGGAAAAAAAAAGAACATCACAAGATATTGTGTGAAGTGAATACAAAAATGATGATTCACAGAATACCTTAGGTTTTAAAAATTTATTTTACCCTTTGCTGTAATGTACTTAAGTATGATTTTATATAGGACTGGCTGTAGTCCTATGCTCAGATACTTTTTTCAATGAAATGAAATTTTTGTTGACTACAACTATTTTCAAATATGCATTACATTGACTGAATTCTTTTCAAATTCTCTCTCTCCAAAAAACACTGAAAATATGCTGAGAGTCCAAATGTTTTGTTTCAATGCTATATACCTGATAAATAACTGTATGCTGAAAGTGTTCAGGGAGGCCAGTTAAAAAAACAGCTCATGGGACTTTACGTCTTGCCTGGGATAGCTGCAACAATCTCGATCCTATTTGCAATGTGGACACCTTACTTTAATCTTTAGTTGCTTTAAAGCGTACAGAGTTGACATATTATGAAAGCAATTATCTCTCTTTTTCCTTCATTTCTTTTTTCCCTGTGAATATATATCTTAGCTTCTACCGCTCACAGTAAGTTGCAAGGCTTTGCTTCTGCTGACAGTCTTTACTCAGAACTCCGTAAAAATGTGGTGTCTACCTAGCACTGGCAGAAACTGAATAACTCTACTCATGTTATATGTTTATATATGTAACTTGCAGGAAGGGGGTGGAGTTGCACAAAATGGAATATGTCACTGGTATTCAACACTAAGGAGGACAGCAAGGTAAAAATAGTACTATGGTTTTAGAACAAAGCATATTGCTGCAAGTGTAATTACACTGAGTGTAATTGTGTCTGGTGGAGCAATTCACTTGTTCACTTTTAAGTAAAAGTTTTGGAAAAAAAACTCTCCTGTGAGCAAGTAAAAGTTTTTTTTCAGTAACAGTAGAGAATCCCACCAAAGATCCTTGCATCTTCCTCCTATCTGCCAGACGAAATTTATGTTTATGCAGTTAGAGAAATTGCAAAAACAATCTATGATCCAGATGGCTCTGCACACAGGAGCAAAAATGATTAGTATATATAAAAAAAGCAAACATGAGGTGTATTGCCCATGGAACATGTTTCTCTGAGGTTTATAAACAGAAATAAGTAACAAATGGTTTAGTAGAAATATTAAAAATCTCTTCTTTTAATTGCATTTTATATGGCAAGCTATTTGGATCTTTCTCAGTCTTGATGTCAGGTGTGACTGAGCCCAGATGTTTATCTGATACTATAGCACTACAAATTCAATCAATTAGCAATCACAAAAAAAGCTTGACATTGACTAAATGGTTTGCCTAAAGTAGCTTTTCCACTTCTTATACTTTAAGTCACTGACTCTTGTTTAGTTTCCTCTCCTGGCATCTCACTCTACTAAAGTCTCATATTCTGTAGTCACCCAGGCTCCTGAAATTGGCTAGTATTGCTGTTAAAGAGACTAAGGGCCGCAGGTTACTAGCTGTCTCTATGATCATTCTCATCACAGTCTTGTAAGGAAAATCCATGGAAAGTAAACAGGGTTTGGCAAGTTTTTCAAACCGTGCATTGGAAATTTGGCAACTGAAATGAATGTTTTATATCACAATCCTATGTGCTAACATTACTCTAAGATAAATGCCCTTGATAAACCCTATCATTTTCACACTTAGTGTGTAAAGTGTTGAAATAAAAAGCTGATGAAGCATAAAGTGTTGAAGTAACACGTTATTTTCAACATTTTATCTGTCATTCACCATTTATTTCAACACTCTATATACTGCATTATATACTCATTTGTCAAGCAAACATTTGAAGACCTAAGGAGAAAGACATGCCCAGGAGCAGCAGAAAACATGGACGTACTATTGACAGGTCAGAGATTGTTAGAGGAAGACTGGAGTAGCTAGGAACTTCACATTATAAGGCTTAAGACTGCTGGAGGATGTGTGAAAGTCCAGGGAAGCAGATGTGTGAAGCAGCATTAAGGGTGTTGCAGGGCGAAAGCGCTTCATGAACCCTATAAGGCTGGCCAAGGACGGCAGGACAGTCCCAAACACCACCTTCCCACCTTTTCTGCAGTAGTGTGAAAGCAAAGTAGTGAGAGATCACTCCCAGGGGTAACACTCTTACTTGCATGCAGTGGAAACTCAGTCAGGACTCTACAGGTAAACAGGTGTATTGTCACCTTCTGTGTAAAATCTCAACCATTTAAGAAGAAGAGGTTGATTTAAATGATTTTGTGGTCAATTAGTAGCTTTTCTACTTGATAGCCAAATTAGCTCAAGATCTGAATTTAAAGTGAATTATTTAAAGTTCATTGAGTTCCCATCCAATATCTTCTAAGGACAACTAAGCTAAGTGAAATACTTCCACTGTATTTCTGAGGTTGTGCACATGCCCATTTAATGTTCTTTAAATAATCAAATTTTGACATTTAATTAATTTGAGTTTAATTAATGCCTTTGATTGAATGCTATTAAATAAAATTTTCAATATATATCTTTTCAGTGAGAAAAATCTTGGAGAAGGCAGGAGAATTTTCCCCATTTTTTGTTGTTGAAAGTTCACAGAATCTCAACATAGTTTAGACTGAAAAGGAACTCTGGAGTTCCTCTAGGCTGGAGATGCTCTGGTCACTCCTGCTCAGAATCACTTTGAGTAGGTTTCTAAGGACTGTGTCCTTAAGGTTTTCAGTATCTCCAGGGATGGAGGTACTCCACAACCTCTTTTGGGCTCCAGCGCCCAGTCAACCTCACAGTAAACCAATGTTTCCTTATATTCACATAGAACCGCCAGTATTTTAGCTTGTGCCCATCGCATCTTGCTGTACTGGTGGGCACCACTGGAGAGTTTGACCCTGTCCTCATTAATCTCTCTCTTCAGATCTTCATATGCATTAATAAATCCCACTCAGTCTTCTTTTCTCCAAGTTGCTGACTCACTGGTGGATGGCTCAATGTCTGGCTTAAGGTTTATAGACTCATACCCGCAAGTACTTCAACAGCAACCAGTGATGTATTCTTAACGGGACAAGCAGACAAGACACACTCTTTTATTTGTTTGTAGCATTTTTCTCCCCAGGGTTTCATTAGCTAATTCAATAGGGGAGTTCTTCTGCCTTAAAGGTGAGTACATTTGTTTTAAATGGTACTAAATACATATATTTTTATAGTGTTGAGAATTTTGTAAGCTGTTGGCACAGGAGAAGGATGCATAGGAGCAAAGCAGCATATGCTCTACAAAAACTACCTGAGCACACTGCTGTTTTTTATATCTGTGTGAAAATCCAGTACCATCCAACTATTACGCAGCTACTGAACAAAATTAAAGTACATAAAACAGAAAAACTTGGTCCTGATACTGCAAAACAGACTATTCTAATTTGACATTAAATGAAGTAACCTAGTGTTATTTCATTCAGTCTAACAATTTTCCTGGTCCTTATATGTAAAATAAATAAATAAATAAAGTCTCTTTTTTCTTATTCTCAAATATTGGGAACAGAAACCTCATCTCTACTACTTAGAAAAATCGCTCAATTAGCAAATCAGAGATTGTATTTTCATATGTTTTACATAATTCTTTGAAAATCTAAATCAGTTCATTCATAATTAACCATTCTGTATATTCCTAATACAAGTCTGATACCCGAATATACAAAAATACCATTTTTTTTTGGTTTTGTAGTGGTGTTCTTTTTTCATACTTAGGGTATTGCAGGACTAACCTTTTTCAATTTAAGTATAGTTACTTGTTTCTGCTCCGGCAGAGAACTTCTTCCTGCACAACTGCTAGAATTCTGCATTTAGTCTGTTCATTAGTGTCTGTATTTTCATTTGGACTAGACAGAGAAGAAACACTGCCTGTGATCTCTGAATACATAGTATTTGGATTTCTTGCAAACTAATTGTCTACACAAGACCTTTTCATAGCTGCTGTTTCTTATCAGGAGTGTGACTTGAACGTATGGATTCCTTGTATTGGAGTCGGGAGCCACACACATTTTACAATGTGTAAAGCATACAAAATCTAAAATGAAAACAAACAAACAAAATACATATAGCTGCAGATAGGGTTTCAGCTGGCCTTTTTCTAATCATTTTATAATCATACAATCTTTACCTTTGTACACAGACTATTCTTCCTTTCATGATCAGTGACACGGAGGCTTTGTTGAGTAATTGTCTTAATTGTTCACATTGCATGCATACTCTCATCATGACTTTAAGAAGGTTCCTAGGGGACAGTTGAGATGATCTGGTTCTTCTCCCCAACTAATATACAGCAGTACCACTTAATTTTCTTTCTTCTCTCCTTCGTACTTCCTACATCTGTCCGCACACTCCTGCCACTTGCTTTGCATCAGCCATGGACCACACTGTGAGCTAATGGAATTCACTAACCTCAGGAAAGCCCAAAGGCAAAAAAAAGGATTTTTTTTTTCCCACTGCATGCATTTAAATAGCTTTGGGAATGCTCTAATTAGTGCTGAAGCCAACGAAAAGAAAGACAGAACTATTGACAGTCAAGTGAAATACACAGGTAGGAGAGAAGAACATTTGTCTGGTGACAACAGTCTTAAAGACTTACTAAGACTTGCATAGAAGTGTAGTAATAGGCCGCTCCCACTTGAAAGGAATTTTTTTCAGGTTGCTGAATCTTAATTTCTTTTGTTACCTTTCTACTAACAAACAAGTTAGCAGGTTTTTGGTACATCATTGCCAATTTCAGGCATATATGGGAATGAAAAGCTAAAAGTGAAAGACCAATATTATCTGCTGTAAGAACAGTCATTCACAGACAAAATTTATTTTACAGGATGATGGGAATATGGTTAGACATATCTATATTATTCTAGGCTCTATATGTACTCTAATCTCACTAAGAATTGTAGCTAATCATAAAATCAGGCGTATGCTTGATTTCTTCAGTACACCATGCACTGAGAGCTTTTATTTGTATATATAATAGTTGCTTAACAATGATTTTTATATCCTGCATGTAAAGATATTAATTTTAGAAGAAAATACTTCTGCTGTGCTGATTTCAGGGAGGCTGTGTTTCAATCAGCATAATCAAATTACTTTCTGCCATTTTCATGCCAAAACACTTATAGATTTGCACCTACCACTGATACCCTGAGAAGATTTTCTACACTTGTAATGAAGATCAGCCTGGTGCTGGGAAAAGGTGCTAGTGTTGGGGTCATTTTGAAAACATTAAGGGCTTTGTCAAGTATTCAGATTTTCTTCTTTTTCTAGAGCTGGAACAGCTTAGCTTGCTATGGCTGAATTTATTCTTCCTCAACTGCTTTAAAACTAATTCTGTATTTGTCCTTACCACTACCATTTTTGAAAATGGTTTTGTTACAAAATACTGATTCTGAAAAAAAATATGCTAATGGTTTCATCTGAAGTTTCCTCAGGAACATCTTCTCAGGGCTATGGTATAATTTCTTCTCGAAGTCAGTGAGAGAATGCACATGAGCACAGTGATCTTTGGACTGTCTATTTCAGTTGCTGTTTTCTGGACATATACGTTTGACTCCTTACCAGCTCTCTCACTACAGGAATATCCACAAAAGGAAACACATTTTTTACCATATACTGAGGAGAACTTTTTGTAACAAGACAAGACATCTTTAGTAAAGAGCTTTCTGAAAGAGCAAGTCCAAACTACTTAGAAATCTAATTAATATTTTCCCAGAATATATTTTGTTTAAGTCTGGAGAAGAGAGGAAGAAAACACAAATTATTTTTTTCCCACAGGAAAAGACATGTTGCAATATGATTTGTCCAGTGTCGAGAATGCCTATGGTCTAATGAGCTAACGGGCATTTATGCAGATATAAGATGGTGGTTTATTTAAAGTGAAGGAAAATGACATAGAGAAATAAACTTCTCAAATAATTTAATCTTTCTAGTACTTCCTTATTTCTTTGGGGTTCAGCTTCAAAGGAGAAAAGAAAAAGTGCAGCCCTTTGCATATGATACCTATATTGGAAATATGCTTGGAGTGGAAGACTTGTCTTTTGGAGATTATTAGAAAAGATCAGTCTTCTTACTGCCCAGAAAAAAGAAATCCTGATTTGTGTTTCTTTATCTCTGTGATACTGAATTTCAAATTGCCCCTTTCTTGCCAAATGTCATCAGGAATATGCACAAAATTTTTCCATGATCGAGGACAGTAAATCATCGGGTGGTAATTGCTCAATCATCTTCCCTGTCAGAACTGTTCCAATGTATATATTACTTCAACACTAATTAAGACAGAGAGAAAGAGACATAGAGCTGTTTAATGGTGTGGAATGCTCTAATCTTTTGTAGGTACTGAGTCGCACTTCTGAAATGGTTTGCTTCTCTCTTATGTGTCTAATTTGATCAATCAAAACTATATATTTTTCAATAACTAAAATATTGGTTGACCAAATTTACCCACCCTCAGTGGAAATATAATCATATTATCACAGTGGGTTTTTTTTTGTTTGTTTGTTTGCTTGCTTCGGTTTGTTCTTTTTTTTTTTCTTTTAAGAAGGTAGATCATGTTCCCCTAATATTAAAGCGTCCATCAATCACAGCAGAAGCACAAAAGTTCATCACAGGAAAGTTAAGCTCATATATATATAAAGCCAGTTTTGCTTCTTGTAGAGTCTTAATGCAGATCTCCCTTTTTCTTTCCTTTTCTTTCCTATGCTCCTTGTAACTAACTGTACAAAAACTCCTTTTATCTGAAGTAGAAGAGATTTTATTTTAGGACGGATTGCTCAGCTAGTCATATAACTGAAAGTATACTTGTGACATGCTGTGATTGTCTCAGGTTCTTTGCCAATTACCTGGACAGTAGTATATTTCCACATAGGCTTGTGGAAAAACAATAAGCATTTTCGTGGGACTGCATGTATTTGGCTTGCACTAGAGGCTAAGCTAATATTGGTTTTCAGAGAATTATTCTGGTTTCCCAGGCTAGCTAGAGATTAAGAGAACCTGGACCTACAATTTCTCTGTACATATTTTTGATATGTAAGGCATCTGAACATCAATACCAATATTATTGAAGTAAAGCTGATAGAACATGTTACAAAGGAGATAAATAACAGGATCTTTTGGAGTTAACTTTTTCAGGACCTTTTTAGATGCATCGTTGCCACTATTTTAAAATAAAAAACTGGCTACCAAGTGAAAAGTTGACAATTGTTATGGATATATTTAAAAGAAAGAGAAAAGTTTCAAACATTGAAAATCTGATAGGTAGTTCTGTTTTGAGTCTTCATAATAAAGATTGTGGAAAAAATATAGTAAAATTGTAATGAATAAGAAGTTCTGTAAGAATCATAAATCACTTGCTGAATTTCACAAGTGAAGAAAGTGAAGAAAGTGAGGTTTCTTCATAAGTGAAGAAAGTCTCTGCATAATAGAAACACCCTAATAATCTGAGTACTTGTAATGGATCCAAAAGATTTTTTTGATTTTCAGTGGATTCAAACACCAAGCTTTAAGAAGGTAAAAGTGCACAGGTAAGATATATACATTTTGCATAAACTGACACAGATGAATTAAGCTGTTTTTTCTATCATGACCTTCTCTGGATTATTCATACATTACCTTCACCATATCTCATGCAGATAAATCAAGTTTTCTATACCATTGTGCCTGTCATCTTGTCACATTTTAATGTCAACACTGTGTTTATTAGGGACATTCTGCCCAGGGCGCTTTTGTTTTTTTGTCTTTCAGTCAGCAAAGAGTGAATATACCAATGTGTTTCTGTTTTTTTGGGTAACATCAAACCAACATAGCAAGTTGGTGGCTAACTGTGCTGCCATAATAAACATCAAGCCATTATCAAATATGTTCTATTGAAATTTATAATTTTGTATTTTCATTGTTTAATGATTTTTAATTTTTATTCTCAATGCTTCAGATGATACAACTGCAAGACTGCAAGAAAAGTGAGGGCTGAATGAACCATTAAATCACTATGGTGGCCAAAGTTCATGAAAAATTGTCTCCTTTTAAGGAAGGAGGGATGAAATAAACAGAACATCAGAGAAGCAAGCCAGTGAACTGACATGACAGTTATGACACCTCCAGTTAAAAGCTGAAGGTCAATTGTATATGTTATGTAAAAACAGATTCATAATTGCTGAAAAAGAGAGCGAAACATTTTCTGTTATGACCATGAATCCATTTACTGAGACACATCTTATTAAGCAAGCTCTCTAATATGATTTCTACATGATTCCATTAATCAACTTTTCTAGCACCTTGCCTCAGTTGGAATTATAACTTTTCAGCAATGTTTTTTTTTTATCTTTTTTAAGACAGAACATTCCAAAAGGTCAAAATAAAACATAGAAAGTGTAAAATGTGTGTGTGCCCTGTGAAGCTATAAGGTGTTTTTTAGAGCTACAGATCAGATTTGATTGTATCTTTTATATTCCTCAGAAATGGCCCTTTCCAGCAACTTATTTACACTTGAATCTGGGGATAAAATGTTCAGAGAGCAGTTTTACTAAACTGAATATATGGGCAGCAGAATGCAATAGAATTGTTCATCGTAATAAAAGGAAACAAATCTTGCAAGATTATGTCCTATATTATTTAAAAAATGTTCTACCTGTATGGCTGGAAACTAACAAAAACATAAAATATCTTTGCTTGTCACTTCATCCTCAAATACAGGTACTGAAAATGCTAAGATTTACCTAGATGACTTTTTAAACTTTTAAAAAAATATTATTTTAATAATATACATTTATACATAGAAAGTAACTTGAGTATACATCTCTCATCTTGCTGAGAATATGGGATAGGAACTGCAGCATAAACAATCAAAGAAAAAAAAAATCAATTAGCATCCACCCACATGGAAGGAATCACAGGGTCAAACTGTGTAAGGACCAGAATAAAGGAGTCCATATTTTAAAGTTTAAGCCTCTTAGTTACTCTGCTATTTGCAAGGGAATCCCTAAGTCACTTTACATTCCATAAAGAGGGTTTAAAAACACTTTTAATCACCAGAATACTTTATTGTTATGGAGATTTCCTTTCTGATTCTTTATAATTGTGGAACCTTAGAGGTGTTGATTTCTTTAACTATGAACTTCTGGTCATCACAGAATCACAGAATGATTGAGGTTGGAAGGGACTTCTAGAGATCTTCTAGTCCAAAATCCCCCTCCTCAAGCAAGAACATGTAGAGCACGTGGCACATGGTCACATCCAAGAAGGTTTTGAAGATCGCCAAAGAAGGAGACTCCACAATCTCTCTGCACAGCCTGTTCCAGGGCTCTGTCGCCCTCACAGTAAAGAGGTTCTTCCTTCAAGTTCTTCCTCCTACAGGAGTAAAGAACTTCCTGTGTTTCAATTTGTACCCACTGCCCCTTGTCCTATTTCTAGCAACCCCTGAGAAGAGTTTGGCTACATCCTCCCCTCAGGCATTTGTGCATGTTGATAAGATCTCTTCTCAGTCGTCTCTTCTCCAGGCTAAACAGGCCTACCTCTCTTAGTCTTTCCTCATAAGATAGATGCTGCAGTCCCTTAATCATCTTTGTTGCTCTACGTTGACCCTCTCTAGAAGTGCCATGTCCCTCTTGTACTGTGGAGCCCAGAACTGCACACAACACTCCAGGTGCGGCCTCACCAGAGATGAGTAGAGGGGGAGGATCACCTCCCTCGACCTGGAAACATTTTTAGTCATGACTGACTAATGTCAGATTGCTATCCTTTAATGAAGCACAGGGATATGAGCACGGACACTTTAATTCTGCACCAGAAGCTTGCTCTTTATTTCCGAGAACTAGACAGAAGAAAAGCGTGCAAAGATCTGTGGGAATTCTGGTTTTGTCTATTTACACGACTCTGCTTATTGGGACACCCCATTCTACACATGAGATTTCAGAAGAGATGGTAAAGATGAAACATTTTTTCATAGAAATTAAAAATTTTGAATGAATGAAAGAGTAAGAATTTTTTCAACTAATTAAGAGGGATGGAGTGGAATAGTTCCTTTATGAAAGAAATGTGTTTATTTGTTCCTGTGTACACTAAAAAAAATCAGATTATAAAATATATTTATATATATATATATACACACTCTAACATAGATAATGAGAAACCACAATAAAATTTAAACTGGAAGATACAGTACAAGGCTATTCTTAAAAAAGCTAATTTGTGGAGAAGTTAGGGCTCTCTAGGAAGAAAGGCAACAAATTAAGAGGTTTTCATAAGAAAAAAAAAGATTTGTTAATCACTGATAGGTAGATTTGTGTCTGAATGGCATATTGCTGTTCATATTTGCTCATGCAAAATGTTGCTGTCTTTTTAAAAAGACTGTAGGAATTTTTTAGGCTTGCTTCCAGTTTATCAAAATTGAGTGGTCATGGAACAGGAAAGAATAAGCAGTAACGTTGATATATTTGAATCTAGCCTTAAAATTCAACAATAATCCTTAACTCTTTGAGTGTGCCTCTATTTTATTAAGTATTTCAAGGCAATATAATTAATTTATTACTGGCAATTAATGTACTCATAGCAATATCCCTGAACAAAAAATGTAATTCAAGAGATCATGTTTATGAAAAAAAAAAATACAGCACTGTGTTTCTAGTCACTCCCAAGGGAGACTTGATACCCAATATTTGAATGTCCGTATGGAATGAAAATGCATTTATCATGAGCAAGACTTATTATGAGCCTAGTAGTTTATATTATAAAGAGCTGCTATACCATATGCACAGTATAAACTGATGATAGAATTTACCAAGTCTTTGACTTTTTTTTTTTCTAATAAAACCACTTATAAGCATGCAGAGTCCCTTTGTCTTCTTTGTGACACTCTGACACAGCTTGGGAAAGTGAGGTCATTTTTCATTAGAGAAATGCCTCAAAGAGGCTCCTTTCAAAAAGCTTTGTGTATTTCAATTAAAAACAAAAACACCTGAGCAGTGTTTTGCATAGTCCTACACTTTAATTCTGATACATTGTCATTACCAGTATTGTAGAAAAAAAATGTATTTCTTACTGTGCTGTCTGGTAGACCAGAATTACTTGAGAAATTTCTCAGCCACCTTTACAGGCAACTTTATTTCATATGTATGTATATCTTAAGGAGCTTTATATCTGTTAGGCTTTCTGAGGGTGCATTATTTTCCACTCAGGTAAGAGTCTTCTTTTATTTCTCCTATATGATATAATGTATCCCTATTTACTACTTTGTCCATTTGTAGTTTAATAGCATCTTTCCCCAGTTTTAAAAAATCTAACAGCATCTTCTCAAGACATTGGTCATTGCCCTCCATTTTGCTTTTACCTTTAAACCGGCACAATTAACTTCTGTCACCTTAAAAGCCTTCCACACAACACATTGCTCCAGTTGTTGAAGCATATGTAATTACATCCAACAGAACCTGTCCTGGGGCAAGCTGGTTTCATACAATTTTTATACCACCTTTTTTCATTATTTAAACAGAGTGAATTCTTTAGGACAGCATGATTAAATTGAAATTGGAACTATTCAAGGTATGGTACTCAAATAAAAGGCAGGCTCCTGCTATCCTTACAATGAGTTTTTTTTTTTCTTCTTCTTCTCTCATTTCGTAAGTATGAAAAATTTCAGTCTACTTGGCACAGATATTTGCCGCATATCCAAGACTGTCATCATTATGATTTTTCATGAGTCCATATTAGGGTTCATTAGTACTTTAGGGGTTGGGTTGTAGCTTAATTCAGTGGAAATAAGCCAGTGATTAATATCACATTACAAGCCTATCTAAATGTCTTTTCTGACATTACTAGAGAAATTCTGTAAAGACAAATTTGAGAAGTTCAAATGAGTCGGGCAAATGTTATGCAAACAATTCCAGAGAGGAGTTTTTTCACTCTTAAGAACTCATAACTGCCAGCACAGAATACATGGATAAATGTTGTAAACTGATTACTAAAGCTTGCTGAGCTGGGAATTTCTGCTTCGTGGGACATTCCAGATTGGAAGAGAACAAAACACCAACACTGCAGCTTCCTGCTTTGCAGAATGATCTATTTTGGGCATAACCTCAGCCATGGCCAGGCAAACTGGGAAGCCTGCCAGTTAGCCGGAGAGCTGAGCAGCAGGTAAATCATCCAGCAGGCAAAGTGAGGACTGGGCAGGCAGCCAGACAGGCAGCTTGCAAGTCCATCTGTCAGTCAGGCAGCCAAAGACCTGGCAAGCAAAGCTGGTGGTTGTATCCCCAGCCGCTCAGTGGGACAGGCTGGAAGCTGGTCGGCCAAGCAACCCACCTGCTTGCCAGGGCAACAAGCAGGGTAGCCCTGTACTCTCCATCAATGACTCCCAAGGAATGTATGTATTTCTGGAGAAAGTGTCAGTTCTAATCTTCTGACATGAAAATATTCCAGGAGAATGTGTTTCAAACAGCTCTACTTCTTAACAAAAAAAAAAAAAAAGTGTATTTCGTATATTCAATGGGTAGCTACACTTATAGCCTTAGTTTCTGAGTGTTTCTGCAGAAACACTCAAATTGAATTTAGGACCTTTGGTTTACAATCAGGAAATGACTTACCTACTGCCAAGTTGCATGTAACTCACCATTGAAGTTGATATTTTCCAGGTGTTCTCTTTTTGTGTATTTGCAGAACTACTCCATGTTCAGCACCTTGCTACCTTTTACCACCTAATTTCATGAGGGATCAAAAAATTAGATATTTTTTGGTCTAAGTCTCTGATTAAATTTTACATGGTGAGTGTTCTTAGAGTAATATCTAGGTGTCAGAGTCCAGTGCTCTCTCACCAGGTTCTTTCTGATATTCCATGTCTACAGAGAGTGTAAGGTTTAATATAAAAACTTATTTTTATATTAAGATATTTGATGTTACATACGATTTTTAATTTGGCAGCATGATTCAGCAATGTATTGTAATCACAGTACAAGTGTATACATGCAGTACAGTTCAATCACATCTTCTCTGAGAATTCTTCTATGGTAGGGCTTGTTGGCCGATCACACAAGGTGACCCTAGAATAGACAGAGTTACAGTATACTGATGTTGTAGAAAGCTATTACAGTTTCTACTTAGAAAAACAGTTATTCCATTTACTGAGGATAGGACAGACCTGGGATTTCCTCTTAGGAAGTGGAAAATGTTTGCTTGCCTTGTAGAAGTGACATAGTGGGGCAGAAATGTTTGAGATCAGAGAGCTAGAGCATGAAGGATTCTGACATTCATTTCTTGGTGTGCGTATTGGATAAAATAGAGGAGCTTGAAAACAAGTGTTAGAAACCTATCTGCCAGTCACCGGCAAGCATCCACTGGGCATATATAATTATTCATATTAATTTTTTTCTTCCTGAAATCCTTAATTTCTATTGAGTACCCCCGCCTTGATGGTTGGAGTAGGAAATACTAAATCCACCCTATTCTGTGGACACCATATTCTATGGGGTAAGGACGCTCCTGCTGATGTTGATTTTACATCGGTCTCTCAGAACTGTTCTATTCATCTAAAAGATGAGTGATGCTATCCCTGCCTAAGCTGTTTTAAAAGACTGAACTCCTCTCAGAGATAGAGTCTGTGACTACATGCTCAGGAGAACTCCAAGTGAAGGCAGTGCTAGAGACACATCCGGGGTCACCTGATAAATCATTCATACAGTGGTCAAAAGGCTGGGACTCTGTGACCCCTTTCCCTCACTTCCCAAAGTGTTATGTCCATGCTACAATTTGGAGCTGTGTTTCAAGGTCAAGAGGGCACAGTAGCAGCTTGTCTCCAAAGTTTGAATTTCTGTGCATGCAAGTGCATTTGGGCATGTGTATGTGTACGGAGAGGGATCAGCATTATTCAGGATATCATACTTCAGGACAATCAGGAAAAAGAAAAGAAAAAAAACTATTCTAAATGCTGCAAAGCTCAAATTCATTAGTGTTTTTAATTAATCTTGTATAAGTATCATAGAACTTAGTTCATCAGCACACTATGAAGATTTGTGAGCTGGGATCTGGCTCATATTGTTCTGAAAAGTGTAGCTCTGAAATCTAGTTTTGTACTCTAACCTAAACTGTCTCTCATGTCCGTGTATGAAGGACTCAGTATTTTTTGATTATACACAAGGTCAAAACCAGGAATGAATAGGATGAAGCAGGAGGAATCCTGCTGTTTTTTACTTCAAATAGGAATTGTAGAAGAGTCAAGAGGCTGACATATGAAAGAGAGGCTTAGAAAGACGAAAGAAGAGAAAATGAGTGAGAAGTAAAGGGAACATAAAAAGAGTTTAAAACTTTAAAGAGGAGAAAGTTTAGGTTTCATGGGACTCATATATGCAAGAGGTATACTTCTTTTTCTTGTGTCTTTTCAGGCTAAACAGTTAATCAAATACCAAATAGCATTCCCAAATTGATAAGCTAGCTAAGATTCTTATAAAAAATGTAATAAGTCAACAATATATGCTTTTAGGGTATTATTAGCAAGGAATATAAATGCTGCAAGAGAGGCAGATGCTAGGTCAGAAGTCAAAAACTCATGGAATGAGGAAGATTTTGTAGAAACTCAGAAAGCAATTTCTTTCTTACAGTACTTAACCTGAAGATTGTCACTGCTTGACAAACACATTCATCCAACGTGTTCATCCTGCATGCTTGTATTCTGAAAAAGGCATGGGCAGGTGCATTCAGTCTTGTTTTGAGGACTCAGCATACTATCGCCTAGTAAGAAAGTCATGTTCCCTACCTCATGATAACTCCTCTGCATTTCTGGACTTTTCTATTTGATAAAGTGTCACTATGATTAAGTGTCACAATATCAGACAGATTTTCTATGCTTTGAAATGTTGGACAAATGTGCCTTGCATTTTAGGAGGTACTGGCAAGAAAGTGTTTTTTTCTCCTTAATGTCTCATGCAACTGACCCAATTAGTATGACTTTTAGCAAGTCTTGAGATCTCTCCTTGGATATATTCTCAACTGGAATGCCCATTTTGGAGGAAGAAGTTTAACTCAGCAGTCTGAGCCAATTTCTGTCTCTCCCATCCCTACAGAAGACTTTTCTCAGCCTCAGTGACTCCCATTCAATGTCCCACACTAAACACATGTGAATCAATGAATCACTTCTCTTTTCCTCAGTGATTTAGTAAAAGAAAGAAACAAAAGACCCTGCAGGGATTAAAGGCAGTAATGAAGATGCCATAATAATGTATGATTGTATTCGATATGATTTGGTGTTGCTTATTTTAGAATCATTGTACTATCATATCTTGAATGTTTCTCCTTTGTACCACTTGACTAATGCAAAGGCAAGTAACCTCAGTTCTCCTGATATAGAAATTCCAGTGACACAAAACAGTCTCTCTCAATGGGAAGACCAGGTAGCCAGTTCTTTTCAGCAGTCCTAGGGAAGAAGGAATAAGAGATAATCCTGCTACTCAATATTATTAGTATACAACAAAAAAAAAGACAATATTTTCAAAAATAGACAAACACACACATACACAAAAGAAAGCATTAAAAGGACATCTTCCAGCTTCATGGGATTTAATTATATCTTTTCATCTGTATGTTAATTTTCAACCTGTAGCCAATGAGCAATTGAAGCACTGAGAGATTTTCAAAAGCCCAATAAACCCAAGACTATTATGGAAAACATAACCACACCACACAGAATCATTTGGCTCCACTATGAATTTTTCAGCAGTCAAAGAAAGACAGTCAAATCTTCTGACTCACAACGAAGTACCTTTGCAATACAAACATTCACAAATGTGACAGGGAAGTGGCATAAGTACTCTCTAAATGGGGACCGGTGGTAAACACAGTATGGAAATAACTAAAAACACCAAAAGATGAACACAGCTACATAAATGACATATTTTTGTCAAGTTTTCCTTTTGCAAGAGGATTCTTGGTACGAGTGCTTTTTATTTTTAAAGTTGATTCTGTTCTGGCAATATTTTGATCACTTCATGATGTTTTGATGAAGCAAAACATTTGATATACATTCCTTCTTTTGTGATTCTAGAATTTTGCCCTTTATAAGGTTTTTAATTAATTAAACATGCTTGTTCCTATGAACTTATTTTCTTTCTCCTATTGTGTGGAAAAGAGGACAAAGAAAAGGCTGAAGTTAACACCTTTCTTTATGAGCAATAGTTGCAATATTATAATACTAAAGCAGGATGTGATATGGATCTTGTACTGTTATTTGGAGCAAACATAATTATAGCTGTTTTGTTTGCATTGCTCGGTAACACTACAGTGCCTGACAATTGTATGAGCATCTCAGAAGGAAAAAAGGAACTTGTGAAAAGATGGTTCAGTGTTTTGCAAAGTATATGCATTTTTTTGTACCTTGTTTTGTGCTGCAGCTAAACGTATTGAGCAAATTTACATCTCAGTTTATTTACAAACCAGTTGTATTCTACCTACATATATCAGATCTGAATATAAATTATAATCTCCTGTTAAAATTTAAAAGTAAACAGAAGAACTATTTGTAAATGAGGCACCATGATCAGAAGACTGGAAACAAAGGCTTGGATTCTCGTCCTGACTGTCAGGATCTTCCTTCATTGCCCTAAGTAATTTCATCTTTACCCCTTTTTAATCTGCAGTGGTTGCTTTATCTAGCTGTCTTTTTTTCTGGTGTAGAGTCTCTTTCCCCTTCTTCCTGAGAAGTTCTAGTACCATAATGGCTGGAATGTCTTAAGTACAAGCATACATAATAGATACTTCTGCCAATATATTTGCCAGTATAAATTATTCTAAATAAGACAGTTTATATTAATTAATGAGAGGCCTGAAACTTTAAATGGTGTGTTTCAGAAAGCTGAGGATTAAAGCTAAAACACCAGTTCAGCAACGTTAAAGTAGAAAATCTGAACCATGGGTGTTTTTGCACACCATATGTTGTATAATGCTTACAGTTGATGTACTTTTCTTCCTTGTATGAACTGTGCCAATTCTAATGTTCTCTAAAACTGAGAGAGTGAAGTGGAGCAAAGGCACTTCTTATTCTGTGAAAAAGAACTGACAATGTAGACTTTAATATTACAAGCTGCTGCAATGAATTGAAGGTTGTTATGGTTTTAAAATCTCTCTGTCAGGATGTCAAGGGTCTTGGTCTTAGCACTGCAGCACTACAGGCTTCAATCAATGTCAGTAAATATATAATCCACTGATTTTCGAACTGCTTTTTATTGTTAAAGAGTTAAGCATAGTGGAATAATATTCCTAAATGGGCATTCTGTGAGTAAGTCTAGTATATTTGAATGAAATATTTACATTAAACATTTCTCCATCATTCAATGTTACTGCCACTGGAGGTCAGAAAGCCTAATAAGAAACAAAGCTTCAAACCCCATTGATGGTGCCTATAGTATATTCTGTGGCATGATTATGTCATTTAAACTCTGCACATTTCTGTTTATCTGTTAGCAAAAGATTAAGACTTAAATATACCACCTGACAGAATATTTAAATAATTGATTAAAACAACAAAATCACTGAATAAAATTATTGCTAAAATTACCTCCTACAGCACATATTTGTGGTACTGCTACCACAAATGCATAAAATAAAATTTGCCATTGGAAAGTGGCTATTAAAGTTTTGAATTAATTTTCATGTACTAGATATAAAACTCAATGTTAGGTATTAGACTGGTAGGTATTACTTAGGAATAAGTTTTCTATATTTACTGTTCCAAAGGTTTTATCAAATATATTTTTCAGATACAGCACTGTCCTATATTAATGATTAATTTAAGTAGAAGCCTAACAGATGGAAAAATAATAGCATTTGATTCCTGTCTCTTCTTTGATACATGCAGTTTATGAACATAATCCTGTAGCTCTTGCTCCCTGGTTCACAATTGCAGGGTGGAACATTTAAGTAATCATTCCGGCTTTGGAAGGTGGTAGTTATATTCATATCGCACATTAGAAATATAAATGCTGCTATATATAGATAAAAGGGTTGAAGAGAGCCTAGAGCAAGTATGGTACAGTTAAGAAATATCTGAAATATCTGAAACAACTTTATAAATGGCAAAGAAATAAAATAAATATAAAATCTCTCAATTCATATTGATAATATTATTCTCTAGATTTTTGACAAGATAAGGTATCTTGGGACAATTTCCAATAAGTCTTTGTCATTTGACAAGCACTACACTGACTGGCTTCCCTGACACTTGAAATGAATCTATGCAAACATTATAAATGAGGTTTAGATTTTGCAGAAGAAAAATCATTTTACTAGTCATGGAACCTACCTGTTTTCCTACGTTTGCGTGTATAGTCCTTCAAATAGATTATTGATTAACCTCAAAAGAAGATCACAAAAAACTTTTTATTTCATGCTGAATTATGATCATCCTAGTTCACTCCTGCGCCTGTTAATAAAATTAATTTTGTGGAACCCTCAGAGGAGATGTCAAAGTTCAAATCAACAGCTTTTCTTTTTCTGACAACAATATTACAGAATAATGACTGGCTTGTGTTTAAAGATATATTTCAGGCATCAAAAGATCAGATTGTGATTTACAAAGACCCAGTTACTATTTTAAAGCCAAAAAAACCCAAAACAATGGACAAATAAAGCATGGATAAAAACAATGAACAAATAGATCAGAAGACATGCACTTATAAAAGTATTGTAACATTATGAAGAGATAACTGGGTGTGTAACAAGATAAGGCAAAATAATGAAGATGCAGATGAAAGAGAAGAGGGTAGATATTTAATTGATCCTTTCAATGTGCTAATTCTTTTGTTTCTTGACTCATGACTCAGACAATTTTTTTGCCTTTGGAGTGCCTTTTTAATTTGGTTTGTATTGTAACTCACGTTTTGTTTTCTATAACAATACATCGTAAGGACATAAAGTTCCAGGATTTGAAAAACTAGTATAGTTAAATCCTTGGCTCAAGGCAAGATCAACTGTGCCTGTATCATTTCTTTTTCTAACCTCCACTGAGGGTTGCTTTACAAAGCACTTACTTAAACTACCTTTTCGCAGAATCACAGAATGCTTAAGGTTGGAAGGGACATCTAGAGATCATCTAGTCCAACTCCCCTGCTCCAGCAGGGACACGTGGCACAAGGCTAACAGTTTAGCATTTTCCCTAGTGTTTAATCTGAAACTGAAACTGCTCAGGATTCATCAGCTGCTTCTTTAAATATGTTGAGATGAATTTCACTTCATCAGTTCCAGTAGATTTGAAAATGTCTCTTACTCAAGAGCTCTCTTACCTCCCTCTAGACCAGACTGAGATCATAATCCCAAGTCCCATATGCTTGTGATAGCTGCCTGACGACAGCTAACCTTTCTGACAGTGCTAAAAATTCTTAAACACTTTTTTTCTTTGCAGTGTCATTTATCAATAGTTTATCTTGTCCACTGAAGAATGGGCAAGCTTTTTCCATGGTGATCTTCCTATTACTACTGAATTTATAGACTGATTTGGGTTGTTCTGGTTGTTAGACATTATTGCTGTCCACACACCTCTTCAGTGTTAATATCTGATTTTTTTTTTAATTTGTTCTTAGAAACCTAACCTTTCTGCATGGTTACTACATGTGCATTCAATTTATATTCAGTCAAGATGATCTTCTAGTAGACAGGATTTTGCCTTTTCATCTGTAATGGGATACTTGGAACTTGCACCCTTAAGACTTTTTTTCAAAGATCAAGTATACAACTGCATGAGTAACATGCTAACAATAGTTAAGAACTGTGAGTTTACAGCACTTGCTTTCCTGAAATCTTTTATTTTGCATGTTATGATTTGCTAATCATAAACCCAATCATTTCATTAACACTTTAATTCACATTAGTATTCATCTTGACATTATTAAGTAGATCCTTTAGATTCATTTACATCAAATTTAAAGGAAATTTCTGATCAATAAGAAAGACCAAATCCACACTTCCTGGCTCTTTCTTTAGAAGATTTTCTTTTATCGATACTGAGAATTATATCTGTTCCAAGGCCTTTGTCAACTTGCTTATACTTAGTTCTATTATGTTCTCCCATTTTTTAGTGCCTTGCTAAACAGTTGGTAACTCACTGGGAGAGTGTGGCCCTTTACTTTTGAGGTTCAGGGCATCCTTATTGGACTTTCACATGGTGTTATCTCTTTATCGAGTGACCTAAATCTGTTTGATAATAACATTTATACTAAAAACTTTACTTCTGGAATACACCTGTTCCTGATGCTCCAGGAAAGGGACTGACAGCAGCACTACCTGAGTTCTTCTAAGTGGGCTCACAGATCTCAAAAGCCACTTTTGATTTCCCATTTTCCATAAGATTCCTAGTGTTCACGTGAAAGAGCCACATGGGGCGGCTGTGTTTTTGATAGATGAGCTACCAAAATCCTTCAGGAGTTTCTTGAATTTTTGCATCTGCAGAGCATCTTTCTTTTCAAACTGTCTGATTCATTCAATAGGTATCCTGTTTATCCTACCTCCTCTGTGGTGTGCTGCTTTTCCTTTTCTTTCCAGCTTTACCTGCTTGCCTGAATAACTCTTCCTCATCTCAAAGAGCGGCTTTTGGGAGATTCAACACACCTAGTTTTGGTTGCTTACTGTGGTATTTAACTGCTTTTAACATATCGTTTAAAATGTATTATGGCATAATCCATGACATAATCATAATACAGAAATATGGCTTTAAATCATCATTATTTCTCAAAAATATCACAATAAAGTGCTGGTATGATATGAGACGTCATGCAATAACGGAAAACCTGAGTCAAAATCCGATAGACTTTCTGAAATTCTCTCATATTCTGTAAAGAGCAGTCCCTTCTTTTCATATTGATTCACCTACTCTATCTATTTATAAGACAAAGATTTCTGCCCAGGGTAATTATGCTTTAGAAAGATAGTTATATCTATAAAACAGCCATTTCTTCTTTGTAATAGTCTGCCAGCTGGTTGCACTCTTCAGGCATAATATTTTGCGGATTATTGCTAACTGAAACATCAGCACTCATATTCAAGGAGTTTACACTGCTGCCCCCTTCTACAGCTCTAAGCTGTGGATTTATGTGGTAGTGCACTATGTGAAGATGTTTTCATATGTTAAAAACAGAGAAGAAAGACAAAGAAAAAAATAACAATGCCAGCAAAACTTTCTAGGAAGTTCTGCTTAGAGGAGGATAGAGGAAGAAAAAAAGTTTCCACTGGCTTCACATTTTAAGTAAAATATTTCCTATTATCTTCTTTTAATATGCAAGGAGTTACTTTTTTATATTGATATGCTAAATTTTCAGTAATAAGTATCTCCTTGCATATTAAAAGAATCAGGAATCAGAATACACATTCATGATTAATCAGCAGTATTCAAACCCAAAGATGTCCCAGATTGATTCTAGAATGGAAAAAAAAAAAAAAAAAAGGAAGAGAGCATATAAAAGGATGATAGAAATGAAGAATTTGAATTTAGTGAATAACAGAAGAATAAAACTTGAAAACCTGAAAATCAGCTAAGGTGACTCTTGCTAATTTATTGCATTATGGGTTGCAATCTCTACCAGTAGATAAATTCCATTTCATAGTTCCTGAAAATATCAGATAAAATAATCACCGAATTTGGAATGGGAAAGAAAATTTTGTGCTCACCAAGTGGTACTGGCAGTTGGTAATGTAGCAAATTTAGTCATCAGGCAGAGGAAGACTTAATGGATAATGCTTTGTTGTTGTTGTTGTTGTTACATGCATATTTAAGCAATATTTTTGTTATTATGTATAGAATAACAGAAGCCTTGCTTCTGGATAGACAATATCTATATCGGAAAGTCTGTTCTTATTTTATAACTCCATTTGCTAAGGATGCTATTTGTTTTTCATGAAGTCAAGAATATTCATTTCTAAGGATTACCTTACATGGAAAGTGGTATGTCAGATACAGTGCAAAATACTACTATTTTTTTTGTTCTTTTAGACTAGGAAAATCTAGAAACACTAGAACCCCTTGTGAACCTAAAACATACTTAAAGCAAGCAAAACTAAATTATTTATCTTATCTTATCTTATCTTATCTTATCTTATCTTATCTTATCTTATCTTATTTCCTCACAGAAATGGAAAGCCACTGACTGATGACTACTACCTGTCTGGTAACACAAAGTCTGGCAAACTGTGCATTTCCCAGTCCAGACTCAGAATTGCAAGGAGTGCCCGTCCCATCCCTTAAGGATACTGGCTTGAGGAAGAGGGAGACAATATCTGTGTCTCAGGAATGAATGTATCTGTGTTCAGGAATGGCTGCATTAGGGAATACTATCACAAAGGCAAGGATACATACCAACTGAGCGAGAAGCAAACCATTTCCCTCAGATTCTAAAAATTTAACTCTGGAAAGACAAAAATGCCGATGGGAACAAAGATTCATACAAACCTTTATTTATTTATTTATTTATTTACCATTTGTTCTGTGTGCAATCTGCTTTTGGATGAATAAATAATACCTTGTCTTGAAGAAGATATTTTTGACTCACTTTGATCTGCTTCAGTCATGATCTCCTGTAGCCAAGAATGACAGGTTAGATGGATACTAAATTAACTTATCAGGACATGAACCTTAGGGTTTGATGACAAAGCAAGCTTCATAATCAGGAATATGAATACAAAAATTATTTTAAGAGAGGCATATAAATTAACACTGATAACATTACACTTGATATCCCTTGTTAGGCAACATTCTTAATGAGTTGTAAGAATATTAAAGCTACGTGTATGCATGTGGCAAGGTTAAGCTGGTAATAGAGACTTGAATAACCAGCAAATATGTCTGATTCATTGCTGAATCGTTGTACATTTCTTCTCATTTTCCATCTATAGATGGAAATACCTATACAATATTCTATACAATACCATAAATTGTATTTAATTAAATAATATCTCACTATCTGAAGAAAGAAAGACCTATGCAATGACTGTTCTCTTCCTGAGGAAAATGCAAATGAAACAATTAACAGTTTATAAATGAGGCTTAGCTAGCAGAGACTTAATGTGCATCCTGCTTTAAGATGAGTAAGATAAACAATTGTTCCATAAAACTCATAGATGTAAACTCCCAAATCATTTTAAATTTTGGAAATGCATCTTTAAATATTCATCTTTCTCTGGGCTTTCTCTTAGGAAAAGCGCAATTCTTTGTGCCCTACTGCTATGTTACCTGAAAAAAAAAAAAAAAAAGTGTTTTTTTTCTGCTGTGAAATCTTAAAAGTTATGTAGTGAATTGAATATACTCATATCACAATCTAGCCTTTTATCTCAGAAAAAGAATGAAACTCCAAGAAGATATTGTATATCGCTGCAATGCAGAACTGGTTATTTAGATCCTACAGGGTAGAAAAATGTTGTTGCTGCAAGACCATGTGATGGAAAAAAAAAGTCCTTTGTAGCTTAAAAAACAAATAAAAAACTCCAAGTCTGCAGTTTGCTTATTGTATTAACCTATGGACCTTAATATTGTAAAGTGAAAATATGGATCAACTCCAACACATAATTTTCATTGGACAAATAGAGTTTGGATTAAATATTTCCCAGGAATCTGAAGGAAATCAATATCGTTTACAGAACTAGTAAAGCTTAGTTTGGATGCTAAATCCTAAACCTTTTGTTTATAAGTTCTTAAAAGTAAAGCCTTTAAGGTAGCCTTTCTTCTTAGAGTTTTGATCTTGTCTGAGTGATTCCAATTCTGAATCTAACAAGACTTGAGGAAAAAAAAAGAGTAGAACTGAAACTGCTTAATGTGTTTTATAGATTTTCTGTCACCAAATTATTATTACTGGTCCCCTGTTGATGCTATTGCACAAAGGTGTCTTAAATGCAACTTCCAACCCTTTGATTGAGATTTTTATATAACAAAGTTAAACTCCCAGGTAATTGTTAGGCATCTCCTTGCAATATTGATAGACTCAAAGAGACAAGGAAACACAAACATCCAATGATCTGAACTGAAAGTAGATCCTCCCCATGCTGAAACAATCAAAACATACCCTATGAACACTTATACGCAGAGACTCTACAGGAAGATTCATATGAAATAAGGATTTAATATTTAAGATAGATGAGCAATACGTAACGATCCAGGATATTATTAAAATTATATTTTATAAGGAAATCAATGATTGATAGTGTGGCATAAATAATGGAATTAAATACCTTTCTGCTTTTCATAGCACTATGTGATTATTTTCTTTTTAAAGTTCTTCCTCTGAACCACTCATTTGGAAGGAAAGAAGAGCACTGAAGTGAGAAATGACTCCATTTACATGCTTGCAGAACTCCTCTGTATGGTGATAGTGCTGTACACTGTAATCAACAGCAAAAACATCACAGATTAATTGAGGACCTTATAGGTCATGAACCTACAGAAAAATGTCAGAATTCTTTGCCTGTTTGTGAACTACCTGCCTGATACTAGGCACAATGAGCTAGAACAACAGCAGATGTGGAAGGTTTCTCCAAAGTAATGCCCTTCCAAATTATTTTAAAATGTGTTTTTGAAGGAGATATAGTTTACTGCTCAGTATTTTTAATATACAGACACACTGTGGGACTGCTGGATAGGAGTGTGTGTCTACATCAATTCCAAAGGAAAATAGATGCTTGTTAATGATGCCATGTGAATGTTATTTTCTTTTAAACTTAGGTCACCCATACTACTGTATTACGTTGCTTCTTGGAATACACTGATGACTTGTCCCAGATATGGCAGAGGGGAATGTGATGCTCTGTAAACATGTCTGTCTCTTTTCATTGGTGTGAAAAGGAGTCTGAAAAACAGCAGACTTGAAAACTGTCTTTTAGCCGATTAAGATAAGACAATTAGATAAGTAGAATTGTTCCATGCATGCATAGAATTTATCCCTCCATCTATCCCTCCAACTGTCTGTGCTTCATTTATATATATGGGAAAACAGAGAAGAAAAAAAAAAGATATTTGTAAACTCAAGATCAACTTAGAGTCATAATGGAAGTATAGTGACATGATGTGTAAAACTCTAAAACACACCTCCTTTTTTTTTTTTTTTGGCATCCTACCCGAGATTCATATACTGATTTCAAATACTATCTAATTATAGATAGCTACAATGCAACTATCTCTGTTTAACGTAGTCATCCAGGACTCCCCATACAATTAGAAGAGAAAGAGTAGGTACAATAGGAGAAAAGGGGGTACATTAACATTGGGGCTCTTTTGGAGTATTTAGATCACACTTGAGAGTGGATGAACCACTCACTGAAATATATCTCTCATCATCAATAATGTTATTGAATTCTGGGTCAGATGACAACAGTTGGTCGCATGCAGAACAAAAGCCCATTGCACCTCTGGGAGGATGTCCTTTAGTGCTGAAACTTTGCTGATCAGACATACCATAAAATATTCCATTCTAGAAAAACCTTATATGAATGTCTTCCCTGGTATGTCTTTTCAAGAAAATACTGGGCCTGTGAGAAAATGCTAGTTCATTGTCCTATAAGTCCAGCTAATCCACTCTTACATCATTTTATAAGAGTGAAGGAAGATCTCTATCTATGACTTAATTTAACTTCCTAAATAATTATGTTCCAAAATGTCAAGATGAATAGAACTTTCTTGCATCATAGCTTCCGTTAGATCTATCTTTATGTCTTTGTGAGCTGATTATTTTTGTGCTGGCTGTGCTCCAAAGATGGAGACTTTGAGTCTGAGAGTCCATGAAGCATAAGTGGCAGACATGAAATTACTAAGTTCATAGCTGTAACGCACAGAATGTGTAACGCTGACTAAAATGGGATGTGTGCATCTCAAGTGAAAGCTTTACTGATTTAGTATTTTCCCTGAGCAGGCTTCACCAGCCAATCTACAGAGTGATATCTCACTATCTCTTATATTGGTCTCCAAGAAATGGATTTGGCTAAATGAAAGATATGACACATATATCATGAGGAAGAACACCAGACTATGAAACTCACAGAGAATTTCTTATTAAGAACAGATTGTAGATATAAAGCATGAAGAGAAGGACCATTGGGTCATAGGCCCCAGAATGTTCCATTTAGGGAAAAAAAAATCTTATTCCTATTCGCACATTAATAAAGCATTTTATGTAACACTTGCCATAACAATATGGTCTTAAAAGTTACTTAAATTGCTCAGATGGGCATTTGTTCTTACCTGACTGGTTCTCCCAAAGTCCCATTTCACAGAATGACAGAATAGTTAAGGTTGGAAGAGACATCTAGAGATCATCGAGTCCAAGGCCCCTGCTCAAGCACGGGCACCTAGAGCACGTGGTACAGGACTGCATCCAGGCGGGTTTTGAAGATCTCCAGAGAAGGAGACTCCATAACCTCTCTGGACAGCCTGTTCCAGGGCTCTGTCACCCTCACAGGAAAGAAGCTCTTCCTCATACGGAGGTGGAACTTCCTGTGTTTCAACTTATCCCTGTTACCCCTCGTCCTGCTGCCGACCACTACGGAGAAGAGCCTGGCCCCATTCTCCCAACAATTACCCCTCAGGTACTTGAACATGTTGCTAAAATCCTCTTTCATCGTTCTCTTCTCCAGACTAAACAGGCCCAGCTCACTTAGTCTTTCCTCATAAGATAGATGCTGCAGTCCCTTAATCATCTTCGTTGCTCCACGCTGGACCCTCTCTAGAACCTCCACATCCCTTTTGTACTGAGAAGCCCAGAACTGCAAGGGAAGAAATTGCATGGTGAGCAACTTGCATCAGTGGCAGAGAACTACAATAATTACAGTGCTTTTCTGGATGCCATCATTCATCCATATCTCCTCACTTTGTCTTGGCTGAAGTTTCTGTTACTGGAGGCCAACAGTACCATTTGGATCGAGGCTGAAAACAGTTCCAGCTGGCTGTGGAGCAACAATGCCAAGAGAAGAGGATCTGTAATAAAATAAATGGTAAAAAAAAAATAATACAAATGTTGGGGGAAGTGGAGAATGAAACAAAGCATGCAAACATCCAGAAATCATAGAAAAAAATGCAGAATAAAACTAGATTCTGCTTTTGAAAATAAAGTGTATGTGTGTATATATCTAAATGGAAAATGCATACCTATTCTATGTAGTGTGCATATCTTTATGTTCATATGTATATTTTGTCTGGATGCAGAGAGAGAGAGAAAGAGAGAGAGAGAAAAAGAGAGAAAAAGAGAGAGAGAGAGAGAAATGGGATTTGTTCAACTCCATTGTTCAAACTACTATGAGTTTGGTTAGTGCTACTCTATATGCTGCCAACATAAATAAAATATATATATATAACTCATACTTTGAAAATGGAGCTGAACAAAACTCAAGCAGCTATGCATCCAGAAACTTTGGAAAGTTTGAAAATTTAAAATTATTATGTAACCATCACTTCAGTTGTATGTATGACAACTTTCTTTTCCAGGAAACAGTAGCTGAAATAGTACACAGAACTCCAACTCACCCAGCTTGCAGAAAGGACCCTCTTCCTCAGTGGAGTCACATGCTTTTTCTTTTATTGCTACAGAAGCTTTAATCCTCATGAACAATGACAGGAGGAGAAGAAATTCTACATGCATCAAAGGAAACTGTTTTAAACATGTTCTACTCTCCTGCCGCATAGTCATGATTTGGATTAGGAAATAATAGGCTGTAGGCAGCCAGGAGTCAGAAGCTAAGTAAATTTTTAAAATTGTTAGAAGTCAGAAAGCTTAGAAGCTGTGCATAATTTATACTCATCTATCATCCTCCATCTCATCATAACCCAGAACTGTGAACCTGGGAACTAAAGATGTCTGTCTGATAACTTGTATTTCTTTAAACCGTTTCAGTTTGTTTTATTCTAATCTCAAATCATAAAAAAACAACATCCAAAATATTTCTATATGGGATTGGCAGTATAACTTTTAAGTGAAATAAATACTTTTCACAATTTCTCAGTATGACATTAATCTTTTTTCCAGGATATTTTTAGGGTTGACAGCTTTTCATTATTATGCTTATCATATAGTGTACATTGAACTAAGCTTTAAAGTAACTACAGGCAAGCCTGAGTCACAAATTTAAAATCAGACATTTGCTATAGTTTGTTTCTGCCTGGATGCAGGGATTTTATTCATATTCTTTACCAAAAATAAGAAAAAAAAAAGAAAATAACCCATTATATTCTCAAAAGAAAAAAAAAAGAAACTATATTTTGTTTCAATTCCTATTTGCTTTACATTATCTTACTGTGATGTACATATGTTTTTGGTTATTTATGAACATAATGCAAACTAAACAGAACTGCGAGTGTTATGTTGTGTGCAAATGTAACAACAAAAAAGTTCTGTCTTCAGTTTAGCTTTTTATTATTATTTAATCCAACTTTCACTGAATTCAAGATGCACTTAATTTATATATGTCAGTGACTGAAATGCTCAGATAAAATTTGAGCTGCCTTGTTAAGGGAAATTGAACTATATAATTTTTTTTAAAATGATCAAACACCAATAATAATTGAGATTTCTGAAATCTACCACAAGCAAAGGTATACTTTCTTAACCGCAGAAAACAAAACATAACAATACAAAACAAAAAACCTACCATTTATATCTGTTATTTGAATCAAGTCTATTTATCATTTCTTGTGAAATTGCTTTTTCCAGTCTAGAATATTTGCCACTGTCTTGGCAAGGCATTATAGCAATACGTATTTGGGGACTGTAAAAATGAAAAAGAATTTTATGATAAATCATCAGCGTTAAAAGCAAAATTTGTCTTCAAATTCTCTTTTGCAATCAGTTTTATTTCTAGAAAAGTTTAAATGATTATTAAAATATACACTATTAATGCATAATTTCTAAGTAATACCCTATTGAATGCCCTGAATCCACATACACAGATATAATAACTGAAGGTAAAATACAGGTGCAGAGAGAGAAGTTTAGAGGTGGCAGCAGGATACTGAATATAGTTGTAATACATTTCAACAGTCCACTTCATAATAAGCTACTTTGTTTTTACTGCAGAATCTTTACACGCTATTATCCAGTGTATGCTTTTCACAGAATTTGCATTAATCCTTTAAAGTGTTCTTTTTTTTCTGCTAAAACTTTACTCATTTACTACACAAATCATAGCTGTCATGTTTCTCAGAAGCTCCTTTCTTATTTTTAAGATATAAACCCAATTCAAGTAGGGCGAATGAAGATGGCTAGTCAAAAAAGCAGACTGTCTTTCTCTGTGCTTTGTCTTATTCATGCCATAGCTTAGAGGAAATAACTAAAACCAGTGAAATGTTAATCGTTATAATATTGCTCAGACTCCCTTTAAAGGATGGATTTGACAACAGCTCTTTAGGAGTAACTTTATTATACACTCCATCACAGAAACATCATAGAGAGGGATCAGGCTTTAGCATGATTACACATTTCTTTTCTGGAGTTCCGCTCACAAAAAGCTGCTGAGCTATTCATGGGAAGGCTAGATTCTTATTACACCTGCACTGGTTTTACTATCTTATCAAAAATATTACCATATAAAATTGCCTATCAGCAAAAAAGAATCGTTTTGGCAGCATTTCTATTGTGAAAGAAACTAAATAACCGTGCCTTCCTGGTTTGTGTTCGGCAGAGTTCCTCCTGTTGAGAGCTATGAGCAGTTCAGCTGAAATCGATTTCGCAGTGAAGCTTGCCAAAGGAGTAATTTTAAAACAATGGGTTGGCAAATGACAGTAAAAAAAAAGATGGTAAATTTAAATTTTATTTAATAAATATTAAGTGAAAGATAGGTTCAAGAAGAATAGATGACTTAAGGGACTGGACATAATTTGTTAAATAATTGAATATATTTAGGAGGTGTTAGTGAATCAGGGCACCCACATGCAGACACAGATGTCTTAGAAGTAAGAAAGCTCTTGTCTTATTTTTCATTAGTTTGATAGCCTGAGTTTTAATTTTCCATCTTGACTCCTAACACCAGAGTTTCAAGAATGTACAGTGAAAATCTTAAATCAAACACAGAAGAAAAAAATATGGGAAAAAAAAAGTGGAATAGAAATCCTATTTAAAATAACCTGTTTTTAGGCATTAAGAGTCAGTCTGGCTGTCCTTTGATGAAAGTTCACACCCTTTTGATAACTGTTCATCTGGGTCCTATGATGGAGTGTGGAGTTTGTCTTAGTCTTTCGAATATTCCCAATGGCATTACTTTTGTCACGTTTCTGAAATCTGTTGTGTACCTGCGGAGTCTATTTTAACCCTGTGAAATGCCATATATCATTACTACCAAAAAGCAACTACAGAACCATCCTTATCTTTTCTGAAGAGGAAGTTTTGGATCTGTGCTTTTCCTCTGCCAGTCATACTGCACAGCTCACACATATGATCAGAAGCAAAAGGAACAGGAAAGTTAGATCCACTGACAGTCCTGGAGTGCTCGTTTGTGATCAGGTCAGTGTTTGGTGGCCACCAAATACTTATTTCGTCATCATTTGACAGAGATCCAGCATACAACTCATTCTAGAATTTCTCAATTTTTAATATTTCATGATGGGGAAAAGATGTCTATGATAATACTAGCCCAAAGAAATTGCTTTGATTAGTTAGTTAGTCTCTTCAGAAGCAGTGGACCATTATGTGCTGATGGTACACATTGCCTCAAGTTACCTGTAAATGCCTTTAACAATATAACCAGTGGTGCTAGTCTTGGCTATCACTCACTGCACTGGCCTGGGCTTGTTGAACCCCAAGCCACAGCAAAGCAGTGATTATACAGCAGACTTCACTTTCTGCTGGGTTTCAAATATTTATATAGTGTATAAATTCTAGAAATTACAGTGGAATCATATCTTGGTCTTTTGCTTTCAACCCAAAGTAATTATTTTCTGCAGCTTATTCATGGATAAAATTGATGATCACCTCTGAAAAAAAATGATGAGTTTATTTGTTAGTGTAAATTTGACAATTATACTGTAATTAGTAACAGTGAAAGACATATAAATAAAGAGCAAAACAAAAATTGTGTTATTTTGGGATCTCCAAATTTACAGTGACTTCATCCCAAAGTGTCAGAAAAATACAGCTAAATATAAGGAATTAAGGTACCATAAGAATGACAGAAATTATGATATGAACAAAAGTTAGATGATAATTTTAGCACAGCATGAGGAATGAACAGCTTGAATTTGCAGGACCTCTACAAATTGGTTAAATCTTGATGTAGATTTGACTAATTTAATATAAAAATGTCTGTTTTTTTTTTTTTTCTTGACATAACATTCTTGAAAGAAGAGGTGAAAAGGGGATATTTACGTAAGGTACTCATCTACTAATGTATGTAAATAGAACACATATATATTAGAGCTGTATTATCTTATTAAAAATACTGCCTGTGGTGGCGCAGAGCTACAAAAGCTGGGTGAAAAATCCTACTCAATCAGCAAGAAAGAAACATCACCTGTATGGTGAGAAAGAGCCTCTGCTGTCCTTTCCTGTTTTTCTGGAAATAAAGATGTCAGATTTTTTGTTTTAATCCAGAGCTTTCCTCCCTGCCACCTCCCTTCCCTCCCCGCCAACCAAGAAAAAAAATAAAAAAAAAAAAACAGAAAAAAAAAGAAACATCCACTCTGAAAAAACACATTCTAATGGATCAAGTGTGCTTTGTTCCTTTAAATTGATTTTTTTTTCTGGGAGTTAGTGTGTTGCATTTTCTATTTATGCAGGTAATAAAAATAATGTTTTTTTTTTTTTTTCCTGTATGGATTATTAAACCTGAACATGTAGACTAAAATCCCTAGGAGGAAAGCTAACAATTTAGAAAGATCTCCTAAATCACATGAAAAAAATAGTGCACCAAATTCTATATTCTTTAGTACAATATTAAATAGTTTACAGTTCATGAAATTCTATTTAAGAATAAAGCCACATATATTGTAGAAAACTGAGCTGTTCATACCGCACAACCACAAGGAAATATGAAAGTGACATTGCTTACTCTATACCCATCCATCAGTAAGATAGAAGGCTATTTCACATAAACTAAAGCAAGAGCATTGTAAATCTGTGTGTTAGACCACATATACTTAGCAGAGAATGTTTACTACTGCTTCAAAATTTTTTAGTGATAATATTTATACAGTATTGTGACCAAAGTTTTCTATCTTGTGCCTCTGAAACTCAAGTAACTATATATATCTAAATATATATATATAGTTGATAATATTTCGAACTCTTAATATTTTAGTTTTAAACTTCTCATATATTTTTAGGACTTGGCTTACAAATAAAGTAATCTTAAAGTCAGCTATAAATATATTCAATAATCTAATGACAATTAAGTCTCTGTACTGAAGTTCACTGAAGCTGGATATTAAATTAAATAAAAGATGGCCCTAGATAAAATGCCTTGTAGCAATTCAGAATGATGAAGACATGTGTGAAAGCAGCCTGGTCTCCATTTAGAAAAATAATTTCTTAGTAGTCTGTAGATGGAGAAGTGGTTATTAGCCAGTAGTCTTTTCTCATGTTTCCAGTAGCTGATGAAAGTCCAGATTTGCTAGTATGTTTAATCAGAGATAAACCCATACCTCCAAGCATGCTATTATTTTCTTAAGGATTCTCTGTGCAGTGTTGTTCCATTCCCAGCTTTCCCCTGAGCTTAGCCCTTTGCAGAGGCCAAGTAATGAAACTGCACTTCCAGTGGTGCAATCTTGACATACTGCAGACATCGAAGCTCATTCATCCTTCTGAGCTCTATCTATCCCTACATCTAGAAATCACACCTAGAGATGAATAGTTTTGCAACATCTCGTACAAACAGCAGTCTTGGAGAAAAGACCAATCACTCAAAGTCCTGAAACTGTTTAGGTAGAAGACGACAAGGGTCACATAAGCAGTCTCTCACCGTAAGAGCTAGTTGCCAAATAGCTGCTGTCACTTCTTTGTCATCTGCTTTTCAGAAAGCTAAGCTTAAAGATAAGACTAACACTATGACAAAAACTTCACAAGCAACTCACCAAACACCACTGAATCTGCCTTTCCTTCAGGATACAAGCAGTCTGTCTGTGTACTGAAGTGTCTGGTTTTGGACTACATCTGTCAAAAATTACACTTTGAAAATAAAAGTGTTGGGAAACCTTTCCGAATACTGTTTGGAAGTTTAATGTTTAATATGCATTGCTTCCATTCCCATGTTTCCTGGATGGTATAAAAATGGCAGGATGAATTTTAAAATAAAGTAAATAACATTTCATAACTGAAAGCTCAAAACATGATTCAGTCCTTTAACATTGATTTTCTTATAATTTTAGTTTTATGATACCACCATATGATTTTTGGTGTCAGTACTTTTCAGTAATAAATACTGGAAGCATCATATTTGTATGGGATGAGTGACATTCCTTGTAATTGAAAACAGTGGAGAACCGACCACAGATAATCAGATGTATCATACTGAATATTGAATAGTGTACTGAGAATTCTGTTATGTAGTGATACGTATAATGTGGATTTTTTTTAACTTTGCAAAAATGCAGTTTTCTTTTGTTACATATTTCTCCATGGTATCCACTGGACTGGCATCTGCAGAATTTCAGCTGGACAGCAGGGTAAGAATTGAGCATAATTGATTGTTTCAATAGTTGTTTAATCCTACTACCACTAATTACAGTTGCTTTGCACTGTCTCGCCCCGAATTAACTGAAATGTATTTGTCTAGTCATGTTCTTTCTAACATTTTGGACCATTTGAAATAACTACTACATACTCCTGGTAATCACAACCAGGAGTTATAGAAACAGTTATAGATCATGAGGAATGAAGGTACATTTCAAAGCCATCAACCGCTCCACTTTTAACAATTTGGAAATGAATCAGCTCTACTTGGAAAAAAAAATGCTATGTTTGCTGACCCAAAACTAAATCTGATTTTCTATGAACAACAAAATCATTGCAGAAAAATATGCAGGAATATAAGGAAGATAAGCGTAACAACACAACTCCATATTTGCAATATTATCACCAAAATATAAAAATCAAATGAAATTAAATGAACTCAGTTCAGACAAAATGAATCACTTTTTATGTCATATTTATAGTCCAAATCTTAAAAAGTATTCATACTTCAGCATAAGATTAAGAGTAAGCATCTGCATGTATATAAAGCATGAAGTTTTACTGCATATCCTTTCAGCTGGAAGGAATAAGGACCTAAAATGCTATAGGTGGCTGCAATTTGGGATTTTAAACTTGAATGTCACTACTCTGTATTTTGTTTGTGTAATATATGTCTCTGTGACATATATAAATATTGTTGCTGTAATGTTCTGTTAGAGCTAGAAGTGTAGATTAACATCAGAGGCAATTAAAAAAATTACATATGAATGATATAAAAATGCAGTGCCTAAAAAAATAGTGATTATAGCTTCTTTATTAAATAATTATAAACTGTTGGGTCTACAGTTATAATAATATATTTAGAAATAATGACAGCATCTGAAATAGAAAGTGTAGACTCCACAGCAGGTCTCACAGACATACAGTGTAAATAAAAACATGGGAAAATTATCTTACTTCATGAACTTCATGATAGGTATTTGGGTAAATTCTCGATTGCCAATATTAAATTGAGTAAATTCCTTTTGCCTGTATTCTTATAAGTAAACCACTTCACTGTAACGACTACTGTACCATAATTTATTCTTATTTCTCATGTATTCAGAGGGACCTAGACAGGTTGGAGAGTTGGGCAGAGAGGAGCCTCATGATGTTCGACAAGGGCAAGTGCAGGGTCCTGCACCTGGGGAGGAATAACCTCAGACACCAGTACAGATTAGGGATTGACCTGCAGAAAAGCAGCTCCACAGAAAGGGATTTGGGAGTCCTAGTTGACAACACATTAACCACGAGCCAGCAACGTGCCCTCATGGACAAGAAGGCCAATGGGCCCCTGCCCTGCATCGGCAAGTTGAGGGAGGTGATCTGCCCCTCTACTCAGCTCTGGTAAGCCTGCACCTGGAGTATTGTGGGCAGTTCTGGGCTCCTCAGTACAAGAAGGACGTGGAGCTTCTAGAGAAGGCCCAGCGTAGAGCCACAGAGTTGATTAAGGGACTGGAACATCTATCTTATGAGGAAAGACCAAGCAAGCTGGGCCTGTTTAGTCTGGAGAAGAGAGAACTGAGAGGAGGTTTGATCAACATGTTCAAGTATCTGAGGAGTGAATATAGGGAGGATGGGGCCAAACTCTTCTCCGTCGTGGCCAGTGATACGAAAAGGGGTAATGGATATAAATTGAAACACAAGAAGCTCCATCTCCATGTGAGGAAGAACTTATTTCCTGTGAGGCTGACAGAGACCCAGAAGAGGCTACCCAGAGAGGTTGTGGAATCTCCTTCTCTGGAGATCTTCTAAACCCGCCTGGATACCACCCGGTGCCACGTGTTCTAAGTGTCCCTGCTGGAGCAGGGGGGTTGGACTAGATGATCTCTAGAGGTCCCTTCCAACCTCAACCATTCTGTGATTCTGTGATATCTGTAAAGCTGTTTCCATAGTCCTTCTCCAAACCCTTCTAAATAATTTCATTTTCTATGACATGCCCACAAGACCTGAGAAGAGTCATACAGCTGGTATGCTGAAATTATGGCCTAAGAGGATCAATTAATTCTGGTATTTATCATGTTTCATAATAAATTAGTAATCTATTTTGGGTAGAAGTAGATATTTTTCTCCTTTTGTCTT
This sequence comes from Tinamus guttatus, assembly GCF_000705375.1. Next base: position 273,306 of record NW_010588834.1, on the reverse strand, counting down.
AGGTTTTGTCCTACATCCTGACTGAAGGGCAATGACACTACAAAGAATGACAAATGTGAAAGGGAACTAAGGCATCATAATTCTTCTCTGTAGCCTGTCACAGAAAACCTAACCTCTCATAACAAGCCAACTTATATGAAAACAGTGTTTATAGGAAACCTGAAAGAAACAACAGATTGGAAGGCAAATTACATTTTTAAGTCAGCTATTTCAAACATGGCTTGGTTTTAGACTGAGAAAACAATATCCATGACTTTTCGGGGCCATTAATGTTACTTTCCTTTATGACGAAAATAAACCTCATGGAAGAGGTAAGAAGAGCCTCCTTTTTTCTTTGGAATTATTTTCAGCAAATTTCAGCCCTGGAGTAGAAAGAGACAACACAGTCAAGGTTGTAAGCCAATGTCTGTGTGTAAAATATCTACATATTCTTTTTCTTTCCTTTTAGGAAAGGGATAACAGTTAATCTTTCAGAAAAAAATTCCTAAATATCCTAAAGCCATTTAAAGTTTGCAGCACAGCTCTTATTTCTGTTTCTGCACAAAGAGTAAAATGAATTATTTTATTAAACTGCTAATGAGAGTTCCTGTCAGTTTGTCCTTGACAGACAAGAAGAATACTTGTAGTTGAATAAAATATCTTGACAAAATGAAGTTTCTTAATTACTCTGATCAGAGTACTATTTCAACTTTTCTTTAATTTTCATTACTTCCATCTTCTTCATCCATCTTCTTCCATCTTCAGTGGAGAGCTGAGCTGGAATTTGTCTCAACTTATTATATTCATCTCAAATCTGAAAACTAGAGATTTAATTTAAGTTATGTTCATTCTGCTGAATGCAGAAAGTCACAGATGTATATCTCTAGAGGATAAATTATTATATCCATGTTAGAGTTAGATCAGTCATTCTCTAGACATGTTCTTCTTTATACTGATTATTGAAAGATCATCAGTAGCTTTTAAGTGGCTAGAACTAGGTGAAATAATTATAATTCTCTGCTTAAATAACAATTTTCAGACATATAAAAGCCCTTCAACGGAATAGAGAAGATCTGACCAGAAGAGGAATTCGGAGAATCTTAGGAATTTTGTGATACACAGAATTTACTATTAAGCACTTGCCACAATATCTGGCATATAGACATACATAGATATGTATGTATGGATATGTGTATGCTTCTACAGATGTGCTTATATATGAAATGCCTAGAGCCACACAATTTAAGTAGGTAGTAGAAAAACATTGACCAGATTTGTACAATCTGGAGACTTTCTTTTATTGATCTCTTTTGGCACAACAGACAATGGAGGAATTGTTCATTGATCTAGGGTGAACACAATAGGTCTATTCTCATGCTACATCTGAACAGGCAAGCAAAGAGGATAAAGCAGAATTAATTAGTCCTCTCATTTTTCATTTCTTCAGATATGTACACAGCATTGTAATGTAAAGTATAGAAATAATCCTTCAGTTACTCCTCATTTTTGCTTATTTTTCCCAGGTTTCTTTTAGTTAAGATTTTTTGGAACTTCTAAAATAATTCTATCTAACCCTGTTTCTGTAGATTTGTCATTCATTCAGTGCAAAGAAATAGATATTTTCAGAAGATTTTTTTTTTTCTGTCTAGAGATAGGTCTTTGGTGGTGAGAGGGTCAAAAATTAATAGCAACCTCCCTTGGTGGAAGGGTGGGACTTCCACCAGACTTCAACTGTACTAGTAAATTAAATGAGCCATGGACCATCCTCTAGCACTTGAGACAAACCAGCACAGGTGGGTCTCATATTAATGACCTCTCTTCTTCTCCAGAATTGAAGCGCATACCTAGACTGACTTTTTGGAAGTTTCCTTGACTTGTGCTAAATCCAAAGGCAGACTTGGGAGTTGTTTAAAAGGATAATAGCTGGCCTGGAACAAAAGCATGCCAAAGATTGTCATATCATTTTAATCCTACAGACAACTGCATTGCAGGGCACTGTTTGTAATTTCCTAATACAGGTATAGCTTAGACTTCCAATTTTAGAATAAGGGAGTTTTCTGTATATCATTCTAATCTCAGGTTTTCACAGATTATGTATAAAACCCAAGTTAAATAACAACAGTTGATTTTGCAAAGGGAAAAATTCTTTCACATATCAACTTATTAGGCTACCCTGTGACAACACCGCAAGAAACTCTACATGAGCTGCCAAAATTCCTAACACTGTTTCTTCCAGAAAAAAAAATGAACCAAAACAATCTAACATGAAGATTTCATGATTTTAAGTATTTAAATCTTAAAGGATTGGGAAATACTAATAGATGATTAATGAAACTATCGATCATTTGAAAAATTGTTTCTTCAGATCTTTCTGAGTTAAATGAAATATTTTGTCAAAATGAACTACCTAGATGAAACTTGCAAGGAACTGAATGGAAAGGTCACTACACCTTATCCAATAGAGTAGATTTTTCATCAAGATGTACTTCTCGTTGAAGATAAGAGATCACTCAAGAGTCTACTGATCATTCGGTTGCTAGATAGGAACCACACTTTCTTACTTTAATGTCTTTAATTGAGTGCTTATACCACATTGGAGTGCTTATACCGCAATTGAGTGCTTATACCATACTTTTATACCACAAGGAGAACCACAGAAAATCCTACTTACCCACATTATAACAGAAGAGTGTTCTTAAAGAATAAGAATCTGCAAGTGCATTTCTCTAAGCACAAGTCTGTGAAGTATTTGAATGAGTCGTGTGAAAAGTGGCATCTACACTTACTGCTATCTAAACATTACATTTTGAATAGACATTCAATTTGTAATCTGCCTATGTGTCACAAAAAAAGAATCTCCAAAGCAGGAGAGTTTTTAAGTTTAAATCTTGAAATTATCTTGCTACAACTAGATGTAATATCCTCAAACCTTCTCAATAATTTAGGATATGAAAGAAAAAGCTATCATAACATTTTAAATCAGCCTTTAAAAAAAAAAGGAAGAAGAAAAGAAAAGAAGACAGAAGAAGAGAAGGAAAGGGAAGGAAAGGGAAGGGAAGGGAAGGGAAGAGAACTGTGACATATGCTATATGTGCTATAAAACTACTTTCCTTGATTTTATACTTTACATTAATAGATATCAAGACACAAATAATGAATATGACCTCAGCAAGATTTTACCTCATTATTTGGGCACTATTTTTTTCAGTTTGTTTAGGCAAATAAAAAGAAATTACATGATTTTCCAGAGATTTGTACTATAAAAATATCAATTTTTAAATATAAAATATTATTGATTCCTATAAATGATTTTTTCAAGGAATCCCAACTTTCTCAGTGTTACAGATGGCTTACAGATACGGTGAATGCTTAATGCTGATGATATACAGACCAGTAACCTGTCCTCAAGCTGATCATTTTTTTTCACACATAAAACTTCTTCCTCTATCTGGGGATAAAGTAGGGACCATATAGGATTCAAGAGTTACTGATCCTTAAAATTTGTATGGATATAAATATGCATTACATTGCATTCTGGTTTACTTCTTGAGAGAGTATTAAAAGGTGGACCACATAAATCCAATCAATATCCAACAACAGGCCTCCTGTTGAAGGACACTACTTGCTTATTGTTTCTCTTACATTCCATTTCAATCTACAGTGACCAAACCAAGTTTTGTTTTAACTATTACTTAACCATCATTAAAAAAAAAAAACTGTATGATGATAGTATTATTTGTGCTTAGTCAAATTTGTGGCTGTCAGGCTAACACTGTTTTCCTGAATATATTCACACATCTTAAAAATCTATCCTCTATAAAAGTACCTGTGAAAAAAACAAATAAAAATATTAACATGTCTTGAAATATTCATAATTAATCATTGTCATCATCATGTATGATGATGATATTGTCATGATCATGTATGTTATTCACATACAATTTAATGGTAACTCACTTTTTATACCATTTATCACAAATAAACCTCAGTCTTTTTTTTTGTTTGTTTGTTTTTTTGTACTCTGCACTGCACTGTTCAAACACTGGCACTCACTAAGCATTTGATTTGCACATAGCCAGCATGATTGAGTTAGCATCAACTGGAAAATATAGTTAGGAGGATAAAGTTTTTTAGGGGCAAATTCTTCAACAGGAACACAGGAGATGCATATATGGAGAAAACTTGTTAACAACAACAACGACAACAAAAGAGATTTATGTACATAAAATCTAGGGTAATGGAGAGGAGACTACATTGATAATATATTGTAGCCCATGGTCATATATTTTTTACATACAAAATAATTGCAATATTCCACAGAAAACAAGAAAAAATCTGTAGTTGAGGAGAACTTAGATACGAACTATCACTTTTAAAGATTATGTACTTCTGTAAGATGTAAACTGATACTTCAGATTCATTTTTCTGAGAAGTACATTAAATCACTATCCACTAATTGTGTATTTAAGCACTGAAGACTTTCTTATTACTATCAGTCTGTCTGAATAAAACAGACCCAGCTTGTAGTAGTCTTTGTATCTATCACAGTGAAGCGAACTGATTCACTTTCTTTGCACAGAGAGGCTCTTTTTGTACTTAATTACCTTGTATTTATTTGTTTATTTATTTTCTGACATGCTTTAATTCCAGCCCTCCAAACTACGTAACTTGCCAAAGGTGCTGCTATACGCTTACTTGCTATATGCTTGCTGCTATATACTTACTTGCTACTTAGTTAAAGAGACAATGTTTAAATGTCTCACATCTTTCTGACTGCATACATTTACTCTAATAAAAATGCTAGAAATGAGTTTTATAATCATCTCTTCATGTTTTTTTCCTCACCAATCCAAAGTAATGTATCACAAGCAAAATGTGTATTTTAACAAGATTTTCTTGTGCTACTCACTTTCCTGTGCTTTGAGAACTGGAAATATAAGAGGAGAATGCAATCTGCCAAAGAGCACAGACCCAACTTTTCTCAGTAATACAAAAGCTAAGTCTAATTATATTAGAAAAAATGTGTAAAATTGCTGGGCTTTTTGAAATCTATCCCATAAGAAAATAGCCATTCTCTCAAGTGTACGATGACTAAAATCTAATATAGCAATAAAATGGAGAGTTCATGTTTTCCTAACTCACAGGGGACTGTATGATGGCAACAGAATATTTTTATGTTTGATAGTTACCTTGGATCTTCCATTCACAGATTTCTACCAAAAAAAAATATTGTTTAAATAGAACTGCTCAGGTTAGATGACATATGTCTAAATTTAGCTACCTAAATTGTGCTAAACTTATGTAAGCTAGATTTGTAGGCTCCCTTAGTAGCAGTTCACAAAGAATCACAAGTATCTCCAAATAGAGAGTTAGTCTAGTTAACTGGTTTGGACTAATTCTAGATTGACTTAGTAAGTGACCTGAATTCTCTTGTGTGTCTTAATTCTTCCAGCTGCAGATGAAAGTCACTTATGTTACATGAGCAAAGCCTTATAAAGAAAACAAGTGGAAAAGAAAAGCTGTCCATTGAAAACAGCACTGGCTGATCTCTCTTGCTGCAGTTAAAGCCATCACGACTTATCCTACTCACAGTGACCACTGGCAGTGGTTGTTGTGTGTCTCTTCCCTATAAGAAAAATAGCCTTCTGCCTTTGGATGTGTCCTAGTTGGTGCCTAGTTGGTGCTTAAATTGCTTCCAGCATGCAGATTGTAACTGCATGGGGATATTAAGGAGAAAGTGAAAAATAAGAAAATGTTGCATGAAAAAAAAGTCTCAAGACCTTAAACACTTTTTTTTTTTTTTTTTAGAAAGACAAAGGGAATGAAGCTGGACTGGAGTTGCCAAAGTATACAATGGTTATATCTCATGAGTAAATTAGTATTTTTTAAAATGGAATTTGCTATGAAACATTTGACCTCACACATATTGGTTTTGCTACACTGAGAAAAGTTGATTTATTGTAGCAGTTATTTTCTAGCATTTGCTCTGGAAGGGGAAAAATTTGTCTTGTACTGACCTAATAATATGATTATAGTTTACTATTACTATATTATGCCAGTAACTGAAGCTATACTTACTCCCGTAAATTCCTGTAGGATTTCACTCAGCTGAAGAAAAAATGTTCCTTTCTTTCAAAAGAAGAAACAGAAAAGGAAAAAAAAAAAAAAAACAGTAAAACCCCTGCAAGATGAATGGCTATGTATATATGGATTTTATTAAATTTGCAGGTTTCTAGCTGACACATTCTCAAATGTATTTTTTTCCTACCATTATTGCTATGCTTTTACATGAATTTAAATAACATAAAAATTGAAAAAAAATCCTATAGCTGTTTTGCACTAATGCACTAAAATCGGGTAATATGTTTATATTGTTTGCAGACATGAAATTCAAGCCTCTATCTTTGAAATCACTTGTAAAAAACTATTGAAGTTAGTTTATTCATAACTATTAGGAATCTTTACATTATATTTATCTTAATTTTATAGATCAAAGACATGGGACTTAAATGCTTTCCTTAATAAGAAATTCCAAACCTTCTGAGCTAAGAAGTTTTTCAAGGTCTTTGGTCTCCTTCCTATACTTTGTAGATCCTTGAACACTGTTAAATAATCCTTCAGACTGTTTTGAACAGTCATCACACCTTTTTTATCCTCACATTTTTAAAGTGTCCTTAAGATTTTTTTTTTGCTTTTTTATTATTTTAATGTTTCCTAAGAACCCTGTTGTCTGATAATATATTTAAAAAAAAAAACAATGCTCAAATCTGAGAGTTGAAGAGAAATCTGAGAGAATTTCAAAATAGACATTATATTATCATACTAGTTTTATTGCCCAGTGCCATTTCAAATAATCAGTTAACATTTCTGGTTTGCAAATTTCTTCTTTCTAATAACTACATTTTTTGATTACTTTTGTGGATGTTTTCCTGTATTGTAATTAGTATTTTTTCATCTTCTTTTCACTTGCTTACAAGCCAATTTGAATTAATTTTTCTAATTATTTGCATAATAATATTAAATACTTTATTAAAATCATTTCTAAACTGGTTCAATCCTCTCTCTTATATTCTTTAAATTTTAGTCCATTATTTCTACCCTGATTGCTCATTAAATCCATTATGTTATTAAAAACAAAAACCAAAAATCAAATCAATGAGTATTACAACAACAACAAAAAGTTAAATTCCATTATAACAAATAAACCTAATGTGTCTATATCACATCTGCTGGGATATCAGGTGCCATCTCTTAGCATTTGTCTGACTTCAATTTTATGAAAACAGCCTGTCCATTCAGAAATGATATGCTAGATTTTTTCTTTTACATCTTTAAGGATTGAATATTAGGAATTTACTCAGTTTCTGTCTCAGTCTGTGTCTCCATGTCTCTGTCTCTGTCTCTCCCTTTTTTTAATGATAGTTGTTAACTTTCTATTAAGATGTCTTAATTTTTGAGGAGACAATTCTTTTCAGATGCACAGGTTGAATCTAAAATTAGTACAGGTATCGGTTAAAATGCCATAGTTTTGTTATGTCCATATGGTTACTCATTATGCCAATAACCACCACCAAAAAAATATTTAAAATGTTGTTATCACATGATCCATATCTTCAATAACTACATGCAATTGCTTTATGTAGACATTGTGGGTCACTGTGAGCAAATTAATTAGCAAAAGAACAAATCAGTTAAATTAATTGCCAGAAGAACAGATCAATTAAACAGAATAAAAATCACAAACCTTATCAGATTAATTAGAAATGGGAATATTTCTCATTATTTTCTTATTTGCTATGAAGAAATACTGTAAATAACTACTTCACACACAAACATCTTGAATTGAATGAGAGGATTTTCAATTTTTTTAAATTGATTTTTTCTACAATTAGAAAGGAATTTAAAAAATCTAAAAAAGCTTCTCTAGCTATTGTGTTATCTCTAATAACACTAATGATAAATGTTCAAAACAACTGCATCTCTTCACAACATATATGTTATCATATCTCATTTATAAATGGGAAAATGTAAACACGATATTTGGAATGTTTTCTCCTGATATAAGAGATATATATAGAGAGAGTTGGAATTTTACTGAAATAGAATAAGCTCCCCAATTAAAAATAAAAAAACAACAAAAAACAAACAAACAAACAAAACCCTTAAGCTCCAAAAGCAACTATAACACATAGTTTTATTCAAACTTTTTCAATGTCAGATTTTGAGTTAAGAATAGATTTGTATGGCTTTTGGATGAGGTGTCATCAATTTCATTAACAACATATTGCAGATTTAAAACAGGATAACAAAACTTTGCTTGCTCTGTTTAGGTGACACTCTTTTTGCTTTCTAAATGACCATCGATATCCTCAAATTATTGATTGGCTAATAATCATTTTTCTAACACTAGAAAGTACACCATTCAGCATCACATACATATTAAAATTTAGAAGTCAGTTTAAATTTTAGAAGATGGACAAGGATTTTAAAAAGTCACCATATGCACGGTTACATTGTTCATAATATTTCTAAAGCTGCGCTCTCCATTAAACATTGTATGCTCTGTTCCTTAAGGTACTAAAGCAGATTTTAGAAGTTAAGTTGCATTGTACTTGTCAAATTTACTCATTTTTCAATATAAGAAACATTATGTAAATAACAAAATAAAATGTGACATGCTTTGTGTCAAGGTATTTATGAAAAGCAAAAAAAAAAAAAAATCAAAAAAACCCACTTTCCTATCTATTTTGACTATTTGGTTTGCTAATCATTCATTGCCACAGCTTATAACTATGTTTTATTCACTAACATATATAACACATCTAAAACTGAGTATGCATAAGCTTTTTATCAGCATAAAACTGAGTACGCAAAGCTTCACACTTTCTAGCAGGGAATATATACGTTATTAGGCAGCAGCTCTTGAAAATCTTTTGTTGTTGTTGTTGTTGTTTTGGGCCCAAAGACATTTTAGACAGATTACACAGTTCCATGAGCTGAAAATCTTTTTTGATTATTGCTTTGAAAAATCTAAGTAACTATTAAACATCCCTTCTTAAGACTCTCCTTAAAAGACTAAGCTAATTTCCTACTTTTTTTTAGGCTCCAAACGCAGTTCACAAAAGTAGTAACTAACTAAACAGGATTATTAAAGATGTAGATAAATTCTTTTTGGCCTTTTTATCACATCCAGTTTCCCTTTCTACAGTAGTAATTTTAAAATAAATAAAAAAAATCAATAATTTTACAGATTCAGTATCGATCAGAAGGGTGTTACTTGTCATTTCCGCTCCTTTCTTCTTAGGACTACTTTGAAATATGTCTTCTTCCTTTATTCTTCCCCAAAATTCCAGCCTCTTTCCTTCTCCTTTCCTTCCATCTCTCTGATGATGCTTTCACTGCCAGACACACTCAGAAAATTGCAGTCCTCAGAATTCCTTACTTTAGAAAAAGGAAGGAATACACAAGATACATAAATAATACATGTACTGTGACTAACAGAAGCAATCAAATTGAAACTGGAACAGCATTGCATTAGTACAAGATTCTGATATCCTTAAGTATTTCAAATACTATTCTGATATCTTTAGTATTCTCTAAGATAAAAGTTGCTACTCAAACTTAATAGCAATTGGCATCAGAATCTGGCATTTTCAGTCTATATAGTTTATGAACTTGACGTACATTGATTCGTCTTTGATCTAGAAATTCATTAAAGAAGAATGAGCGCTGCTATATCATTTCACTTTTTACAATGTTTTATAAATAAATTCACTTTCATTTCATGATCCTAAATTAATCCACTTCCTAATGTAATTCAGACACTTCAGAATGAGGTGGCATTCTTTGAATCTCTGCTTACTCAGGAGAGGCCAGAAAGTCAGTACTAAACAGACACCTGTGCAAAGTGAGGAAAGACTTCCTTACCACTTCAGTCAAGTGGTGAGAAAAAGTAGCAGAAAAGCGATGTGGGAGTGAAGGAAATTGCTTCCTACATGGCCCCAGTGAGAGCATAATGGCCTGGAGTGACATCCTGATTCCTGCTCTGCTTAGTACTTGTGACAAAGTCAAACAAAGCCTTTCAGTTATTTAAAGTTTCTGGCTTACATTAAAACATTTCATTGTGCACCAATACTTCAGATAGCCTAGAAAATCTCCTAGCACCTACTATTGATTTTTTCTTTGATATGTGATGGCATTGTATTCCGAAACATTCATCTTTGCTCAAAGTAATTGGGAAGAGCAAATAGAGGAAAAACAACCCGAAGGGATTGCTTCTGTAGCACCTTCTCTGTGACAAAAATTCTCATTGTTCATACCATGAGGTTGTAGAGAAGATAAGCTATAATTGATCATAGATGTTGCACATAAGATTACTTCAGTATTTCTAGGCTTTGTGCCCTTTGAATTCTGAGTTAAGAGAAATGTTTTCAATAGAGAAGATGGTAGACAAAGGTAAAAGTAGCGCACATAAACATGCATGCATAGATGAGAGATGGACAAAACATGGGTTCAAAACAAAACAAAATGCTTCAAATAATAAAATCTAAGCAAATTGGTTCAGATAACGTGAGAAACAACTAAAGTCTTATATATTTAAATTACATTCAGTTAGTATGCTTTTTAGCTATTTTCATTTCAAACTTTTGAAGCAGGCAAGAAATAAAACCGCTATTTCAGTGTTCAGCTATTTAAGTGTAAAAGGACAGCTTTTGCAGATGGGTCAGACAATATCACTGAGGTGGTACATTTTTTTTTACCAAACACCCTTGGCTCATAGAAGAAAAACAAACTTCAAAATGTGTATATTGAACAAGGTCTTAATTTTTTTTTTTTTTTAATCTTCTAGAATGAAGAATCACCAGATGACAAAACAAGAGGTTCTGATAGAATAAAGTACTTGCTAAACCAAAGTCAAACACCTGTGTGAGGTAGACCTGTGAAGACTTTTAGCTGATGCTTGCTGGCATTAAAAGATTAACACTTTCTTTCTTTCTTTCTTTTTCTTTTTTTCTTGGTGATTATAATATTTACAGATAAATTAATAGCCTTGGATTCTTGCAAATATAATGTAAACTTTCAGTCATGTAAACTGTAATATATAATCAGATTTCTTGACCTATATTACTTTGTTGCTTTCAATAATTCTTTTAAATTATTCTGGAATAGCAAGGTCTAAGGCCCAAGGATATAGATACGACAGAGGTTCAGCAAAGTTCATCTGTATTCATCTTTCCAAGGATTCTATAAGGAAGGATGTATTCATCTGTCCAAGGATTCTATAAAGTTATTCTTACTAGATCTATAGAAAAAACAGTACTTAATAATAAATCGCAGCTTAAACCAACATAGGTATAGCATAATTAGAAAACAGATTAATATATTTCTTGCTTCCCTTTATATAACTTTTAAATGCTTAGAAAATAGATAAATACATAAAAACATCAAAATTACAAATCACTAAAAATAAAATGTGCACACAGTTGGTGTCTTTTTGAATTTTGAAAAAAATGACATCTGGAAATTTTCCATGACAATGCAAACAATTAATACTGTAGAGATACTGAAGTTTGGGAGAGGGATTAAAAAGGAGAACATGAATTCTGGAAAAAAAATCAGAAAATTATCTCAATGCTGAAAACTGATTAAAGTATAACAACAGCAAATTTAATCTTCTGAAAATAGCATGTATATAGGTTAATCTTTTTACTGAATATCTTTTGAGGAAAATCACTACTGCAATACAGAAACTCAAAGAAAAAAAAAAAAAAAAAGAAATTTTCCAGGACATTTTTTGCTAGGGGACAGACATTGTCATTACAGATTAATGGGAATAGATTTGTCTTTAAAACTTGATTGCTCAATCCTGAAAAGCACAGATCTTCCAACTGCTAGTACAAAATTGTCTTGCTAACACAGTATTTATTCTTTACTTGCCCTGTAGATGTTTCCTCCTTGTCTATGGGAAACTGTTCCTTCCAGTAAAAATGGTGCCAAATGACACTATAAAGTCATTTTTTTTCCTTACCATGACAATTCCATTTTTTAATTTTCCTCTTAGCAGCAGCAGGAGAAGATTTTTTGATGATTTTTATATTTATTGTGTGCATCTTCATTCTATAAAGGGATGATATCCATTAATTACACTGTCATAAATTCTTATTTTCATTGTGCGGTAAGTGCTTTTTTCACTTCCATGACTTCTGAGGTATGGTGGCTGCTCTGCTGAATGACCTGAGAGTTAAATAGTGATACAGTATTAATCATTATGAGAGGTATGTTTGAAAATTCATAAATTTATAGGAGAAGACTGTTTTCAGGACAATTTACTATTCAGACCTCATGTTCACACTGTGAATGATTGTAATTACATGCTGTGACAATAACACATTCATAATACAGTACAGAAATGAACTCATATTTTTAGTTCATTATTTAGGGCAGCAATTCACAGCCAGACATAGAAATAGGACAATACATAGGAAATAATTTTACCATTCAGTACATGTTAGAAAAGGAGAAAAGTAATTCCTGAAGTTCCTGACCCTGGTTCTTGGAAAAACTCTTTTAGTCACAAATTTCTTCAAGAAGTCTTCATCTCCTAAACAATATTACTGATGCTCACAGAATACAGTATTCTGGAGAAATCTTTCTACACTATGCCATTTTATTTGGAGGCCTGGAAAAAGTATGTTTCCTTTAGTTCTGGCATATTTAAGAAAAATGCCATCTTTCTTAATAGGTTACACCCTCTATTTACTAGGATTTATTGCCTAGATCCGGATTAATGAACTCAGGCTCTCCTTTTGTCTTTTCCTTGTGGTAAATTATGTTGGTTTGTCAGGATTACAAGAAAACAAAACCAGATGATTTTAGGTGATGCTCTTCTTTTTCATAATACAAGCTATTCTTTTGAATAGTCTAATGATTAATTACACCTGCTATGTTTTGTTTCTAAGACTGACTGCTCTGCCAGATAGTGCCAAGGTACAGAAAAAAATGCTTTTTAACAGCACAGTTTACATGAAATCTAGAAGCACAGTTTTAATTGCTAAATTACTATTTATAAAATGACTACTAGTTTATAGATGGATCATGGAATTCAGCAATACATGCTTAAACAGGTCAATGAAATGAAGGGCTGCAGTCCATATATTTTTAAAGATAAAAAAATATAAGAATGAGGGTGAGGAATCAAGAAAAGCACCTGTGAAAAATAGCTGAAATTCTTCATTAAAAGAGAGAGGCCAAGGTAGGAGTATGTGGATAATCAAATGGAAAATGTCTAGAGTACAGTTATATAGTGGAGATGTCATAGGGGACTACATTAAGAGGACAACCTATACCACCTCAGAGGTATGCAAATCTAGCAGGTGCTACCAATGAGTAGAAGGGTAGCAGACTCAAAATCACATAGAGATTGAAAAGCAGCCAAATCTTATTTAATTTCACTTCCGTTGAAAGAAACCAGCATGGAAAGAGCCAGGAAAAGTCAGAGGAGAAGCTCTCGCAGCTCTAAGATCTTTTGAAAAGTGCTAACACGCAGCCGAGAAGCGCACTCAGTGTTTCACGGGATACCGGAAAAGCCAGAAGTATCTGAAGTGACCTGAAATGATAAAGCTAGGTGTATGTTGAGATCTTTCTCTTGCCGTAGAAAGTATTATTAAGGAATGTAGAGGGAAAGGAGGATGAGCACACCTGCAGATCCAGAAAACTTACTTCCTGCAAGTCTTTTCTCCTTTACCCATCCAGATATAAATCCCTTTGTCCTTTGAATTGGATGCAATGTATTGAAACAATAATAGGGTATAGCTGGTTCGTAAACAGGGCCATTCTGGAACAGACAGAAGAGAAGCCTTGATGACATTTGCAGGCATGAGATATCTTGGCTTTCTGTTCAAAGCAGCTGGATGGCAGAGAGGAGGCAGAAACTTGGGGAGAGTCCTGAATCAGGGCTCTGTCACCCAACAGAAGGAATTATTAAATGGATGCCTTGGCAGGTTTCCTTCTATACATGATCTTTTGGGTTTTGAGCATGAATTTTCTGCTTCTTGTCCAGTGTAAGCAGAGGGGAACATACACAGTTCACTTTACCTGAGGCAGTAGTAAGCCTGCTTATTTGAGCACCAACATCATTGCTTAGTAATGGTATCAGGGTCCTGGAAAAGGATGAGTTCTGCAGCCAGTGATCTGATCAGTCATGTCCCGAGAGGATATGAATCAGCATTAAGCAAAAATGTAAAGTATAATGGGGAATTGCACTGAACAAGGTCAAAAAACAAACAAACACACAAACAAAACTCCCTAAAAAAACTAAACTAATAATAATAAAAAAGTGACCTGAAGATATCCATGGTCTTGACCTTATCATGAGTTTTCTTCCTGCCCGTGATAGGACAGATTCTCAGATTGAGGTTAATACATTTCTAGATCATCTTTATCTTCAGCTTTATCTGTTTGCTGAGAAGAAATTCTCTATTCTAAGAAAAACAGGGCTAGTGGTTCTAAGTTATGGAGTGAATGAAATTTGCTCACTAGGGCCATGTCTACAGAGGCAATTTATTCAATGACAGGATCAGACACAGAAATATGATTTTATTTCACTGTCAAATTGGTCCTTGATAGGCTTTTGATGTTACTTGGCACTCTTGTAGAGAATTCTCAGGTACAGTTTGGTACATTTGGTACATTCTCAGGTACGTTTGAAAGATCTGTCCTTTCCCATAGATTGTTTGCCAAAGGCCCTCAGTTTTGAAGGCTGAGGAAATAGCTCACCACTATAGCTCCACTGTCATGGACTGGGCCACTCCATGACAGTTGTCATTACTCCCTGGGAATGTTCCTAGACATCTTTGATCTTCCATAATAAGTAAGGGCTAACATAATGAGTAAATACTGAAGTGACAAAACTTTTAAATAGCAGTAATAGCTGCTTTCATCAAAAGTCTATGTACTTATTCAAGACCTACTAAAATATTTCAGTGATACCCGGAGTCTTGAGTATCTTTAAGAAGAATATTTGTTCCCTTGTTTTTAAGTCATTTAAGAGAGTTACTTGATTGCTGCATTAACTTTTATTGGTCTCAGCAAACTTTTGGGGCCTCATAGTAAATAATTATATTTCTGCAGCTTAGAAATTAGGTTGTTGCTCTGATCAATTTATACTCTTTATCCTGACTCAAGTACTTCCAAGTTACTGGAAAGATTTCAAATTCCTTCACTTGGGTTTATAACAGACTCCTTATAATGATTCTGAAAGAAATATGAAGTTTTACTTTTAGCATTAGCAAAGCTGTATTTATGCTCAGCACAGTACTCAGAAAACACTGAAAAACTTGCAAAAAGGACATTTCAGTTCTTACCATCATGATAGTCCTGTGAAATACTATGTTGCATTATTTTCTCTTTTCCAGCTACTCAGGATGTGCTCTGATTTTTATCACATCTCTGTCCAGGAAATAGGAATTCTTGTGTGTTCATAAGAAGCCTCCATATAGGGAGGTTTTTGTGCTGTCTCTGTTAGCCTGATAGGCTACCTTGTTTCCTAAGGCTTTATATCTGGAACGATTTCAGAAAAGACATCACAGTATAATAGCATTATGCAGAGTTCATGAATCAATGTTGCTCTGTGGAGAGCCAGCTGTTTACTCAGAATTGGCTTCTCTTGTCCAGCTGAAAATCTGTATTAAGTATGTCCTTAAATCTTCCTTTCCATATAGAATTGTTTCCTTTAATCAAGCCATGAATTTTGAAAGGCTGTGAGTTGATTGAATATGTGATTTGTGGTAGAATGTCTTGAGAAGTGACATCAATAAGACAATCTCTCTGTGCAGATGTATTCTGTCATGAAAAATGTAAAGACTCTCATTTAAGGAAAAAGTTAAAGATTTGTGTTAATGACTGGGGTGAAAACAATTCAGAGGAAAGTCATGAGGATCAACACTAGAATACCTCTGAATAACACAGAACATAATAGATGGCCCTGAAGTAAACACAAGGCTGTATTTTACTCAAGAGCTCAGCTGCAGTCATAAACCATGAGAGGTTTATGAACAGCAGCAGACCTCAGGAATTAATTCAGACTTGTATTCACAGTGAGACCATGTGCTGTTATTTATAATGCTCACTTTATAATTACTACTCTTAAGCTATTTAATATTTGTAGTTTTAATAATTTACAGATTAAATCATAAAGTTGAAATGCATCACTTTCTTTAGGTAGTGTCACTAAGGTCATACATAATTACTTCTGAAATAAGTTTTTCTGAGGGGGACCGTATTTCCTTACAAACTGACTCTTGCTGAGTAACAGCCCACATCCCAAGAAATGCTGTCCTGTTTAATAAGACTCTTTGTGGAGTATGGTAATAATAAACATAGGAATAATGGCCTCTTTTGATTTGGGAAGATGCAGATTCACACTGGATTCACTTGACAGCTATAATGTACAATGTAAAAAGCCAATTATCAAAAATATTTTGTCTGCAATGTATGGCTTCTGTGAAATTAAAGTTCTTGAATAACTAACTACGTGTGATCTGCATTTAAAATGGAGAGAAACAAAATACCCTAAAGCAGTAATAAGAATAAAAAATTCACAGATATGAATAGTCTCTTCTTGATTTCTACAGATTCTCTAAAACAATCCCTGAAGATCCCAGTATTCTTGGAAATTAAGTGATTTTTGTTGTCATGCTGATATTCTTCATCAAATTCATACTTATCATCTTCCGATGTATATAGCACTTTGACACTACAACTAGCATAAGAAATCAAACATTAGTAGGAGAAA
>NW_010588834.1:203688-256518 GCF_000705375.1 Tinamus guttatus | reverse complement strand
CCTGCTTTTTAAAGCAGCTTACATTGATAGGCTATTTGAGTGCAACTGTAAAGCAATTGCATGGAATCAGAACCAGCTCAGAGAAATCTTCCTGACCTGCCCACCCTTATCTCTATTTGACTTGTTTTTCTCCATTCTATTTTTTATTTATTTATTTGCCTTTTTTTTTCTTTTTTTTTCTATTCCTTCCTGCATATCTTATACTCCAGATAAAAATGAGTGCAAATAAAAAGAAGCCTTCAGTCAGCAGACATTATTTGTGAAAGGGCATCTGGTCACTCAAATTCAAGGTCAATCTTATTGGATTATATACAAAAATTATTACAGAAGACTGTAATAGCTTGCTTAATTCATCTTGTACTTTCATGTTACATTGATGAAAAGTTTTTGCTACAGACTATCAGGTGTACTTTTTCTTTTTCCTGGTTATGCGTTGATCCCTATTAATATTTCCTATTTCCTATTACTTCCATGGAAAGGAAGTATTAGAATGAACGGAGGGCATGAACTCCAATTTGTCCCCAAAACAGAGTTAAGATCTGAGGCTACTCAAGTTTCTGAATGTTCCCTAGAAGAGTCCTTTCAAACAGAATGATATTGCACTGATGAGTCCACTGAGTGACTGACCAAGATTCAGTCAGCCAGGGTCACAAGGTGACCACAAGATGGTGGGAAAAATTATGATGTTTTGGGTAATGAGAAATGGAGAAGAGGCTCCTGAGGTGATCAAGGCTGTAGTAGGTTCCTGCATCTCTTGCAGAATTTCTTAAAGTTTTAGTTCTCTCTCAGATGGAATGCATTGGCATAGCCTACCTCCCACAAACACTTAGGGATCATATAGACTGGACACATGGGGTTGATGAAATGGAAATCGGGCCCTGCCCACCAAGGAAAGAGAGGCTGAGTCATCCATGTAAATACTTGTGGGGCACGAACAGGAATATTTATTTTGTGCATTTACCACGTTTAGTGGCATGGTTAATGAGTGAAAAATTTGCCTGAGCAAGTTTAGACCTCCATTATTCTCAAAGGATTATTAAACTAGAGATTTTATCTTGTACTTTGTCGTTTTTTTATTTAAACAATTCATTTTTTTCAATATCTCAGATATCTTCTTTATCAATAATTGCATTGGGGAAGAATTATCTGGTGGTCTGTGAAAATCATGCATTGCACATCCTCTGCACATTCCTGGGATTCTGTTTACCAATTCATAAGACTACTTGGGAAATCTGATCTTTCTTTTATATTCTGCATCTGAAAAGGAAGGGTAGAAAAGGGAAATTCTCCAGTAACAGTTTGTTAAATGTCTGTAGAGTATGAATACCTTCACATATACATATACTAAGACTGAAAGTATCTCCCTATTCATTGTAGCCGTCAAAAAAAAAAAAAAAGTAAGAAAAGAAAAAAAAATCCAGTCTTGATTGGATTGACCTTTTGATAAAAAGTGCTTAGTGATTATTGTTATTTGTTCTTTTAGAGCTCTAGTTTTACTCTTTCATTTATTGTGATTATTTTTAGGGAAATTTTCAGTGCAGCAGAATTACTTGGTAAAAATTATCCAGTAAAATGGTCAAGATTTGAGCTGAAATTTCAGAATGTTTTCTTATTCTCACTTAACAGACATTTGATCAAGTTTTTATTCATATTTGATCAAGTTTTATTTATAAATAGCCTGTAGATTTGCTAAATATGAGCAAAGGCTGAACTCCAAAAGGTTCATACATTGTAAGTACAATTCTAACTTGGAAAATCTCCCATAACTTACATACTTATGTTAAAATCAGCAGAGATACTTTTACTTCCTGGTAAAACATGCTAGCTTTGTGTAGTCTACTGTTTGTCAGGCACCCAAAAATTGCCCCTATGATTCTTATCTCCCCACAGTTAATTAGTAATTAATGTAAGCAGAAATCCAAATGGGTCTCATCCCTTCACCGCTTGCCACTTTTCCCTTTAGAGGGGTTTGTGCTGCTCTGGCAAATAATGACATCTCTCTAACTGCTTTATCAAGCTTCATTTATATGGAATATATATTACACACAAATCTCCAGACACCTTTATCTGGTTATTCTCATATTTTATATCATCCACTAAAACACAAATAAGCCTGTAGCAAACACAAATGTTTCCTGGTTAACACTGGACAAGATAATAACCAGGTACTTTTGCAACAGCAAGATTGGCAGGATCAAAAACCCAAATTTCTTTTCAAGTAATGCTCTAATAATAGATTTCTTCATTTTAATTTAACCATTATTCTATCTATTCTATCTTTTCAAGAAGTAAAACAACTCTACTCAAATTTTGAATAATATAGAATATAATTTTTACTAACCACTGGAGTTATGTAAGTTAAAAAAGGCCAAAGGATGACAAGTGAAAATTGTGTCTCAGCCTTAACTGAACACATTGTATCAATTAACCAAAAACCAAAATTGTAAATATGAAGCACTGCAATAATCTGTGAAGATCCTGCAGAAATTTTCAGGTCCCACAGGGTAGAAACAATGCATTTTATTGGAGGCAACACAAGATTTTGCTGCCTTTGCATACTTTCCACTGTCGGAAAACACAGTCCAAAGGGTTGTTTTTAAACAGCGGAGTAGATCCATGAGAGCAGTGGTTTATAGAGGGCTGGTATAAAGTTTATGTACACTTCGTATTTTGAAAAGAAAGACATTTGTGTTTTTTTTTTATAATAGAAAGGAGGTTTAAAAGTAACTGATGTATAATGTTTTCTATTTTCAAATTACTATTGTTCAGTATAAATATATAATACAGTACAATGATGAATAGGGACAGCTGAGAACATTCTAAACAGAGTCAAGTACAGTCATATCAGTATGCATACCAAAGATATTTTAGCCAACATATGGTCCTATGTGATTTTCAGTGGCCAAGTTAGATTTCTCCAATAATAATTTTGATAATGTTAATGGTTTTTCACTGTCTTTAGCTTGATAATCATGCTGGCCTAAAATTAGCAGTGTAACACACGATTTAAGAACATGTATTCATTCATGACAAAATCTATTGGAAAATTTGATTAGAGATTTACCCTAAATTGGCTTTATCACTAACGAAAGTAGGATGCATTTCTTTCCTTTAAATCTACAGTAATTCATGAATTGATATTTACAGGATGGGGTGGGTGAATAGACATGAAGGGAGGAAGTAGACTCAAGGGGATTAAGTCCATCTTCAGCACCAGCCTACATTTCCATGACATGTATTTGCAGACTTAAAGCGGAGGTACTGTGCAGTTTTTGTCTACTTTCTGGTTCTGTAGCTGTGAAGGCAAAAGCTGGCATATCTAATAAGCTGATGTCTTCTACTTTATAGCTGTAGGTACCATATATTTGAGAGGAAGACTCCTTCCATAACAAGATGCGAGACAACCTGCTCCTCCAAGATGTCTCATCTTCCTGTCTTCCTCTGTAAGGAATTGGCTGAATCCTGGAGGTCTAATGTTTCTTCCATAAAAATTAATGTTTTGTTAAATTAATTAAGTACAGATACTCATATTAATGTCTTTCCATTTTCTAAATCCATTTAAATTCTTCCCACCAACATTTTCACTTGACAGTGAGTTCTGTAAATTGATTATCCATTTTGGAGCAATTTTTTTTTTTTTTTAAGTAGTTGTCAGAGAGCAGCAAGAGCAGGGCTACTCCCTATGGAAAGGCAAACCAGGAACCAACAGTGATCACAATGAAGGCTGGAAGCAGGATTTGCAACCTTGGCCTTGCAGGTCAGCTAGGCCTTGCAGGCCATGGTCTTCTCTGTGGTGGCCAGTGACAGTACGAGGGATAATGGGTGTAAATTGAAACATAGGAAATTTAATCTCTATATGAAGAAGAAATTCTTTATTATAAGGGTGACAAAGCACTGGAACAGGCTGCCCAGAGAGGTTGTGGAGTCTCCTTCTCTGGAGATCTTCCAAACTCGCCTGGATGTGACCCTGTGCCGTGTGCTCTAGTTATCCCTGCTGGAGCAGGGGGGTTGGACTAGATGATCTCTGGATGTCCCTTCCAACATCAAACATTCTGTGATTCTGTGATTCTGTATGCTCTGAGCCAGCAGGGTATCCTTAAATCAAAGGATTCTGGCAACACTCTCTTCCTCCATTTTTTTGATCCAAAAAAGGGTAGAAACTTATATTTGCATAATGAAATGCAGGTGAAAACTGATCTGAGCACATACAAGAGCAAAACTAAAGAGGATGTGGCAAACTATACTTTTAGGTCAACAGGTTTCCAGGGCTCTCAGATTTTCTGAGAGATCATAAAGTGATTATATTTCTGGTCCCTACATTTTTTTGTTGTTGTTGTTGCTGTTCTTTCATAGTTCCTACTTTTTTTGCATGGTCTTAAAATCATTGTAGTATTAAAATTTAGATTATTGGTATATAACCTAAACTGGGGACAAAAGGGCTTTCTCCAGAACAATTAGGTGACTTTTAAACTCATTTGAGCTGGAAACATCAGTCTAGCATAAATTCATTAAATTAGGGACTAACATCATTTCCTGTGATGCAAGTTGCGAATACCATGATTGCTTCCTTCTCATTCTTTCCATGAAGAGAACAGAGAAAGGTTTCTGTCATAAACTTAGAATGAAATAGGATGTGAGTTCAAGTAGAAAATAGATTTAAATTTGTTTAAAAGTCAAAATAAACAGAAAAGAAATAACAAATGAACTAAAAGGGACAAATTAAAAAAAAGCATGCTACAAAAGCGTGCACATACAGATACATGCTACAAATGTGTACACATACAGATACATTCAGCAATTAAGGTTTTGGATAAAATTATGCATTTTTTAAAATTAAATGACTCAGAAATTGATATTTTGGGGGATTAATTTTTTTTTCCTGATAAACTTTGAAATGTTTATTGTTTGAAAAGAAACATTATTTATTTCCAGAGCGCTGCGCTGTCATACAGAGGGACTTGGACAGACTGGACAACTGGGCAGTGGAAAACCTCGTGAAATTCAACAAGGGCAAGTGCAAGGTTCTGCACCTGGGGAGGAATAACCCCAGATACCAGCTCTACAGAGAAAGACCTGGGTGTCATGGTGGATGAGAAGTTGACCATGAGGCAGTAGTGTGCCCTCGTGGCCAAGAAAGCCAATGGGATCCTGGGGTGCATTAAGAAGAGCATCTCCAGCATGTCGAGAGAGGTGATCCTGCCCCTCTACTCAGCCCTGGTGAGGCCACATCTGGAGTATTGTGTCCAGTTCTGGGCTCTACAGTACAAGAGGGATGTGGAGCTGCTGGAGAGAGTCCAGCGCAGGGCTACAAGGATGATCCTGGAACATCTGCCCTATGAGGAGAGGCTGAGGGAGCTGGGCCTGTTCAGCCTGGAGAAGAGAAGGCTGAGAGGGGATCTAATCAGTGTCTATGAGTACCTCAAGGGAGGCAGTGAGGAGGATGGTGCTGGCCTCTTTTCACTGGTGGCCACTGACAGAACTAGAGGAAACAGCCAGAAACTGAAGCGTCAAAAGTTCCACAGGAACTTAAGGAAAAATTTCTTAACAGTGAGGGTGACAGAGCACTGGAACAGGTTGCCCAGAGAGGTTGTGGAGTCTCCTTCTCTGGAGATCTTCCAAATCCCCTTGGACGCAGTCCTGTGCCACGTGCTCTAGGTGACCCTCCTGGAGCAGGGGGGTTGGACTAGATGACCTCTAGAAGTCCCTTACAACCTTAAGCATTCTGTGATTCTATTCTATGATTATTTAAAAATCCGAAAGTTAAATTAATTATGGAAAGGAGCTCTCAAGTCACTAATTTCTTATCATTATGCCAGTCAAATTCAGACTGTTCAGGCAAGCAAGCAAAGACATAAGCAATAAAATAAAAAGCATTTTATGAAAACATCTCTGCCTATCTTGTATTCCATTTAGATATTTGAAACCCTGCTGTGTTTATTCATGCATGTCAGTGGAATTAGGCCCCTTAGCTCTGCATGAAGATACCAATGTTTCCATTTTTTCTTGAAAGATTCAGTCAGAAACTGATGACATCACTTCTGCTTGCTGCAAACTGTAAGCAATTGAATACCATATCCTGAATTTTCATATTGTTCACCAGAAAAGAGAGTGAGTGGATCTTTTTCAAATTTTCGTGTGATTGTTCATATTAAAACACTCCAGCATAATTATACTAAATGATATTTTTCCACAAATTCATTGTGTTATCAATTGCATCAATTTATTAATGTACTGCTAAGCTTCAGTCTTTGTGTATTCATCCTGACAGTCTTGTGCTGTTAATATTTTAAAATCAAAGATTTTGCAAATGAGGAAATTAGATCTTAAGTTGGAAAATGGATTGTTTTTATTATAAAGCTAGCATTAGTGCTTAATGAGATTGTGTACACATGACTATATATCAAGCATAACCATAAACATCATAAAATGCAAAAATAATTTGGTGACCTTTTCACAAATTATTTTCAGTGGCAGAACTATGACCTCCTCAGAATATGTTTTGAACTCCTGACATACCATTGGTTGCAAAAACAGTGCCTGTAATAAAAACTAGTCTTAGAATGCTATAAACTGTTTCAGAAGGCAGACATGAGAGTATTTGAAATGTGTTGTAAATTATTTAGAAGGCTTACATGATGCAAACATTTGTGCTTTAAGAGACTAATCAATTCTTTCATTTGATAGGAATTTTAATTAGATACAACAGCCAGGAACAGCAGAGATTGTTCAGCTACCTAATTCATTGGATGATAAATTGAGACTAGCTTAACAATTTCGTTGTTGCTACACATATTAGAGCAGAAAGACAATCCTGAAATGATGTAATTGTGGGTCTTGTAACAGGAAAGTTTTAGACCCTAAGAAGTATGTTAAAATTATAGCATGCATATTACAGAGACCGTTATCTTGAAACATTATGACTTGAGGTATACTGCTATGCATCACCAGTGAAACATGCTTTCATATAACTAAGCAATAAGATAGATACTTCAAATTGGAGGAAACACCTGTGTTTTCTCTTATAAAAATAATATAAAGGCCAAACACGTAAAAACCTATCTATGCAAATATACAGCAAGTTGTGCTAAACTCTCATCAAGGCACAATTCTCTGATGAACTAAATCCTAAAACAGTTTTGCAAGCAGAAGGTTAAAAAAAAAACATTTAAGATAAATTAGGAAAATGCTTCAGTCGCATTTAGGACAAGAAACAATGGGAAATTCTTCAGGAAAAAAAAAAAAAAAAAAGACGAATGCCATTGCATCAAGGTCAGATTGGTCCAGTATAAAATATAGCTTCATGTCATGGAAGCTGTTCTTGTTCTTTTCTGCTCAAGAAATTGGGAGTGGTGATTATTCTAACCTACCTATTATCCCTAGAAATAATGTTTTTGCAGAAACTAAGTTAATGAGGTAAGGGCTGGTGATCTGCTAATTAAAAATCTAAAAATAGGACTAGTGATAAATGGGGTGTCAAAATATCCTAGCTAAGGAAGAATCCTTAAGTTAGCAGTCATCAATGCACAGCTCCGATTTCATGACACTGCATATTCGTTTAATGAACCTCCTCTTATCTGTTAATTACTATCATACTCTCTGGATTAAGACTATAACACATTCTTAGGAGAATCTATGCATTGCCTAGTTCAAGTTTATTTATGAATATTTATTAATTTGCTGGCATGACAGAATATTCTTTTGTAGATGACGTTATCACATACTAATAAAGGCTTTTGTTTGACATGGAAAGCAGCTGATTTACCTTGGAAGGACTCTTAAAGCTCAATATGTGTCTTTCAGAGGAAAAGAATCTAAAGAGACAGTCTGGTATTTTCAAACAGGTCCCAATAAATCATGCAGCCTATTTGCATCATATTACATTGAGTGTATGGTACACAAATCCTACTCTAATTCTAAATAGAAATATCTGACTAGTTATTCTAAATTTAATGGTAAATAATCTTTCCAATTCTTTTGTGAAAACAATATTTATTCCAAATTCAATAGAGAGAAATACGCATTCACATATTGCAAAAAATAATCAAACTAAATATAATTTTTCCGGAAACTATTGTTGCTATTACTTACCATCTTACTAGAATATGTTAGGGAGTCTAGTTAAACTTGAACAGTTTGTTTGACTTGACTTGCAAATGTAGAAATGAGGTGACAGAAATATTTTCTTACAAAACTAGACTAGTTAGAAAAATAAAAGTTATAGAAGAAACAAATGTTAAGGAAGGTGGGAAAAAGTGAATGCATGAAAGCATGAAGACATGAATGCAAGAATGCAATAGAAACCTTGCAAGATTTCAGCATAATCAGTACAGAATGTCAACCTCTGGAAACCTTAACTGATAGTAATCTTTGAAGCTTGGCTTTTCAAGAGCAAGGATCCAATAAATAAACTCATGCCATGTTTGTTGACCGGAGCTGTCCCTATAAAAGTTATCAATTTCTGACCAATTAATTTCAATTTCTTGAAGATATTAGTGATCAAAGCTCAAGAGATCTGAAAAACTGCTATATAGTTCTCTGGGATAAAAACAGAATAACTGCATTTTTCAGTCACATCTTCTATTGCAATGCAGTGGTTTCTCAATGTGTTTTTCAGACATGATTAATCAGGACTTAGCCACAGTGTAGTCATAGTTTCACAGGTCGAATGTGACAGTGTCACCCAAGTATCAATTCCATAATTATGTAGATTAAATATTTTATTAAAGCATTTGTGTTACTGTGTTCCTTTTATGGTAGAAAGGCACAGATATGGATGGGGAAAGAGGATGTGGTGCATGCTAAGTACTCCTGCATTGGTCTTTGAGCATCTCCACATTCTTGCATCTTCTTGACATACAGAGCTGAAGGCCAAAATGGACCTTTAGGCTATTCAATTTACTGTATAACACAGGCCATTAAATTGCATTCAGTTACTTCTTTTCCAAGCCCAATAATTTGCACCTGACTAAGGTTTCTTTTGTGCTTGGCTAAAGCATGTTAATTAATAGATAATGCAGTACTGGAAAAAGCCAGAAGACTTACAAAGAAGACTTATGTAAACTATATAGTAAGGGTGGAACATGCTGAAATCCTGGGCAGGAAAAAGTTGCAGCCTGGATGTATGAGTATGGAGCGACACCTGGTCCCAGTGAATGAAGAAATTCATTTTTAAACAAATTCTAAATAGACAAACATGAAAAACAGCTTCAACTTCCATTTTAACTCAACATATTTGCATGGAACATTTTAAACTCCAAATCAGCAGGTATTTAAAGCATTATCGTTAATGCTTGTCAGAGCTTGGCTAACAAGCATTTAATTTTCCACTCTCTGAATCATTCGACTGCAGTATGCTTGTCTTTCTAATTGTATCTTCTCTGACTTGACCCTAGAGTGAGATGATTTGCCACCACTTGTATTCTTACCCTTAACCGTGCCAGCCTAATCGGCTCCAGATTTAATCAAGCATTCACAATGTCAATGTTTCATTTTCACCTTTACTTTTCTTTATATGAAATGACATTGATCACTAGTCAAGAGATCAGCTGAGATTGTTTGTCCTTGTCTGCACAGTTACAGAGATTGACTGACTTTTGGGTTTTTTTATTTTATTCCTGTATGAAACTGTTCTCACAAGAGCTTTGATTTCATAACCTATGTATTTTTATAGTGTCCTGAGGCTGTAATGAAATGCAGACTCTTTCATTTATGTTCGCAAACACTTATAATGTCTCTGCCATCTGCCCAATGCACAGGTATGCAGTTTGTATGTTTGTGGGATATTCATCCTTCAGGCATTCGCCATCTGAAGCCTAAAACACCTCTCCAGAGTTTCCTAATTCCTCCATTGGTATAAAGATAAAAAGATTTTTAACTGTCATCTTCAAATTTGCAACTAAATTACTTTCTGGAGTGGATTGTGTGAATACCCCCATTGTATGTATTTCACAGGACAAATGGTAGAAAAATTATGCCTAGCTTCAGTCTCTTCTTTTTTTTTTTTTTTTTTTTTGGTCACAGTACAGTGATATTCCTTAAGATGCTATCAAGAATAGACGAATAGACCAGAAATCTGTACACAAACTAGAATTATGATCTTACAACCTTTGATTTCCGTTTATATTCTAAGTCATTTTTGGTGGTATATACTTGAGTTAAATTCATTTCTTATTAATTTGAACCTTTTGAGGTGTATAATCACTTACAATATATAAATGAATACACTATGTATACAGTATACAGCTACTGTGCTATACCACCCATCTGACATTGTGATATAGCGAATTTTTGGAAGATGAGGATACCAATTCTGGAATTGAGTGATTGGTCTCTCGTTACTGAGTACCCAGATGTTACCACTGTGACCAGAATTTTACCTTCCATGGGAACAGAACTTTTCCAGCCTCTGGACTTTAAAAATATGAAATAGATGTCCCACAAGCAGCACTGTGTTAGTTGCAAGGTCACACTGACTTACTGAATTTGAGTAATGAATTTCTAAATCAGTGCCAGAAATTAAAAGAAAAATAATAAAAACACCCATCCAGATAAATCCCAGAGTAAATTGTATAACTTCTCTCACTCCTCCCAAAAACATTGAGTTGATGTGACAAACATCTAAGCACTTAATGCATGAAACATGCAGTAAAAGGTGAAGAAACAAAAAAAAAATGCTGAGCATAAAACTTTCTTTTTTTTGCCTAGGAGGTCTAGACTCAATATTTAAAATTAGGTTATTTGACCTCTCCTCCCTGGAATTCATCTTAGCCATCAAAATAGCAGGTAGCGTTGGTGATGTGAGAATGAACAGCTTATTATTCATGAAGTTACTCTAATGTAAATCTATTAATGCAGTTTGTAATTCAGATAACTCCTTTCATATAGAAATTTAATTGCTGGATTAGAACAATACTATTTTTTCATTGAGACAGGTGTGACAGAAAACTAACACAAGTAGAAATTATGATTTTAGACATGCAGCCAATACACCATGCCTGTCCAAGTGAAATGCTTTATTTCCAAGTAGGTGCAAAACAATTCATATCAGTTTAGCCCTCTTTTCCCTGGGATCTGAACAAACACTGATTACTTTGCATTTACCACAGCAATAGAGCAAGAGTGCACACACCTATGCACACTTACTATAGCTGCAAGCTAATATTTTTCACAATACTGGATCTTTGCTCCCTTTCTTTCCATACATTATCTGAGTACTCAATTCTGTTACCCAAACTGAGAGAGGATTCTCATTCAGCTCCACTTCAGCTGCTCTGGTGATCCTTTGATGTGAACTGCAGAAAAATCAAAATTCAGTTCAAGAGGACTTCTGAAATATTGGTATGTTGAAATAAAATGATGCAGATACTAAAATTGGGATCTAAATTGCAAGTTTATTGACCTCTAAACAATAGCATAAAAGAGTAGCATAAAAGAGGAAAGCTTAAGATGAGTCTTTTACTCAGTGATGACATGGTCTTAGCCCATTTTCTAAAAACAGAAAACCAGAATATATTTCTTAAAATAATCTCACAAGGCAATATATTTTTTTTAAATATTTTAGATAATAAAAGGGTGCTATAGGTAATTTACAATACAATTAAAAAAATCTTAAATAGATACATTATTGAGTAAAAACATGGATTTTCTATTCAAGCATCCATAATGGAGCACTTAATGTTGAAAGTAGTAAACTGAAAAATAGGTTTTGCTTTGTGCCATCTAAGCACATCTTTTGTTCTCACTATATTTGTCCCTCATTTTTCCTCCATAGCTTTCAGGTTGTAATATAAAAGAAATGTCATGAGCATATGAAAAGAAAATGTAGTGAATTGCTTATTGCATTACCTGAAATTGTATGACTCATGATTTTGCTAAGTAAACTCCACAGGGAAAAAATATGTGAAAGGTGTATAATCCTGGCCTTCTGGGATATTTATTCATATTAATGTCATGTGCATCTAGAATTGCCTTTGTGCATGTCTGATTCAGGCATAACAAGAAGGAATAAGGAAGTTAATTATAAATAATTTACTGACTATCAATTGAAATAGGAAATTTTATGTGCGTGTAAGGCTGTTTAACTTTGCCAGGAGGGCTTCCCATATTACACAGAGAACTATATAAACAAATATTATGCATATGCTTGTGAATAATTAAATGCATTTAACAAGAAACGACTATTCTAATATATCTGCACATAATGATTCCTTACTATAGCTATAAAAACTACAGGTTATAAACTGTACGTATAGTACACAGAAAAAAGGGTTGGGGCAGTCTCCAGACTAACATGATTTTATCTTTTAAGGTAGGAAAAACTAGTGGAAAAGATCAGGGAGGGATAATTAATATGTTCTGTTCATACTAGGTGATTGCAAGCCTCAATTCACATACTGGAAAGTAGTTCTAATCAGAAAGGATAGTGCTGATCTAAGGTCTTGCTTATTAAAAATGTATTCATACCTCATGAATACACAGTTCCTGACTGCTTGTCTAAATCATCATGACTTTTACCAAGAACTTAAAGATATGAGACAGGAGAAATTGATATGTCAATGACTTCCTGTGCCAGCAGAAAGGCTGATACAATTATCTACAGGGTGTATATTGTACAACACATCTCAGCAGAGTGTTAATTCAAAGATGGTTGTGTTCATTCCTATACTTTTTCAAGGATAATCCAGTTATGGGAAAAAAAAATAGAGGTGGGTGGCAGATTCAGTAATGTCCAGCATGAGAAATATCACTTTTACACACCAACTCTGTAAGGACTGAGCTATGAAAAAGAAGAGTGAAAGCTGCTGTTTTTGGAACAGGTATGTAAAGAGGACCAAAAAAGTGAAGTTGACAGACATCCTCTAACTCAGAGGGTGTAAACATCAGTTTTCCTGAACACATAAACATAGCAACAACACATAAAACATGATATATAGCTTAAAATATTTTTTATTCCAGAAGAAAGTCAACATTACTCTGTTTTCGTTCCAGTTCTGTATAAAACTACACCTTTCTCCATCTTTAGCACCAGATAGGTTTTCTGTCAAGTTTCTCTTTCAGGAACATCATAATATGTGCTGTAATAATAAAGGAAAGCAAGGCAAGTGTCTGAATCTGTTGTGGTCTAAGAAAAGCAGATGAAAATGGTATGTCGTTTTGAAAGCAAAAGCATTTTCAAAGTTAATAATTCAAAGATGATAGAAAGACTTGTGAAGTAAACCATATTTTGACAGGAGCTTGCTGTTGCTATTAATTTCATCAACTAAGAGGAGAGCTACCATACCTGAGAATATGCACTTTTTCTTTCACAGTACCTTCCCTAAGCCTGGATAAGAGTTCTGTAGAAATCAATAGAAACTTTTTTTTTTCTGTTTAATGTTCAGGTTTTACCTTCAGCTGGCAGATGAGAGAATGATAGTTGTTAATGAAAATAGCTTTGTGGTGTAAAAAATTCTTCACGAAGAAATTTGTTATTTCACTCAGAAATGCAAACATTTCTTATACTGTAAGGAACTTTGATACTAAACTGATCAGTGGTTGTGGAGTATTGTCTTATGAATTATTCCAGTTATTGACCATATATCAATACAGTGTAGGCAAGAAAATACATAACTAACTTAGACTGAATTCAATTCTACATACTTCTGATCTCCCCTCAAAATAGCTTTTGCTCTAGGAATAGATAGCCAAAGTATATTTCTCTTAGATGGACTAGGTAGTTCCACACATCTAAATAGATCAGATTAATTCTTAATCAAATTCATGGAACATTCAATAAGATAAAGACAATCAGCGTAAACTCTTTGCAACTTTTCTCTACTGTTAGAATAAGTTCCCCAGTACCTTACCTGTATTCTAAGTATCACTTCAGTTATTGCTGTACTAATTTCACTTTCTTCTGACAAAGTATTAAGATAAAGACATTTATTTAATACTCCCATTCCCAGATTCTTAACATGCACTGATAGTAAGTCAGTGAGATATGACTGTTGCTATTGACATTTCAAACTATACTGCTGTGCAAAAATCGTCATTTAACTTTAATCAAAAGAAGCTGTCTCACTAAGATGTGGAGCTTTTATGTTTCAAACTAAATTTCAGTTGGAATGTTTATTATTTAAGAAATGTTAATTTTAAATTATATTGCTAGATTTTATTAAAAAGCAAACAACAACACAAACAAAAAAGGAAAAATAACCCCTATGTACATTTACTTGTCTGAGGTTGAGGGTTAACAGGATATTTAAACACCACAGAAGTACCTAAAAAGTTTAGATAAGTCTGCAAACCTTATTCATACCTAGAAACAGTAGAAAACAGAAAGAGGAAGGGACACAGATGCCAGGAATTGTCTTGTGGATGCTGGTGATTGAATATGCCAGGCCGAAGGAGACATAAGGTCTTCATGAAGATATTGTCCAGATAGGTGAGATGTATTACTTGACTTACTCCATTGAGGAAGAGAGAACTTCCTATGACTGACAGGAAGGAATGAAAATCACATGGAAGGATTTTATTGAGGATTGGCAAGAATAATTTTCCCCTCACAACAGTCTTTTGATGAATCTCACTATCCTAGAACTGTTGCTTGAGATATTTTTTCTACTAGCCATTTCAGAGTAGTTTTGTTGCAATGTGGGACTCTAACAGTCAGATCTCCCTCAAGCCTACCCTTTACCAAGAGTTGGTTTTTCTTCCGCCTTTCATCCTGAATAGAGTCCCACACCATTCATGAGTACACTGACTCACATGGGCCTTTCATCTGTTGCAGTCATTTCAAAAGTTAGTTGCTTAATGTTCTATTCTGCTCACAGGCTGTTCCTCTGAACTTCATCTCCTTTAGGGATCTGCTGCTGGAGTTAATCATGGCTTCTGCCTTTTGTTACTCTTATTTCCCCTGATGACAGATACTTTTCCAGCTTCCTGCAGTCAGTTGGGGAACATCCTCTCCCAGTTCTCTCTTAGGTGGAGAACAGAACACCACTATTCTAAGCATCTTTATAATATGCTTTAGATTATTCATTTTAAGCTTCTATTCTCACCTTAACAATGGCCTCTTCAGCTTTTACCAACATGTGCACATTTATGTTTTTATGTTTTAAGGAACATTTACGTTTCTTAAAACTATTGATTCAGGATTACCTTCTCCATTACAGACCTTTCAATTACATTTGGCATATAGAAATGGTTACCTAAGTGTGGACAGCCATCCCATAATAATCTGTAAAACTCATTAATGTCATTTGCTGGTGGAAGGACTGTTCCTATGGCAGCATAAAGGAAATAAATGGTGCAAGACCCTCTGTTTGATAATCTGACATATTTTATAACATTGTGTATGAGAGGGACACCATTTAATTGATGACAGGTAAGTTGCAAACTAGAAGCAAAGAAATGTTAAGCCTTCAATGCACTGACTCATGTACCAGATGACTTAGATATAAAGGGAAAAAAAATAGGTTCTAACACAGATCAGAACTGCAGGACTTTTGGTATTAGAGAAAAGGAGGAAATGAGTCATTCCCAGGTTTTCTCCTAGGACACTACAGCTGCAGATCTTAGGGCAGACTGCAACTATGACTCAAGTCCTTATGTCATTTTAATTGTGTGCTCCAGAAGATTAAGAGGACTTTGTTACTGTGCAATGTGAGTGAGTGACATAGCTGAGATAAGCTTTCTTTTACAATTGCACTTGCACTTGTTAGTTTTGTCACTGACACAGGGAAGAAGCTAGGTTCACAGGCCAAATTACAACAGGTTTACCTTGCAATATTCTGCATATATTCATATTTAATTCAAATTGAAATTTGACCAAAATGCATTTGCAATACTTAATAATGGTGATTTTACCCTCAGTTAGGTGATGTATGTCCACGAGTAGCTGTAAGATACAGCATGTTTTCAGTGTTTCATTACCTCCTCTTTTTTTCTTAGGCAGCCTTTCCACTACCTGCTCAACAGACAGATGAGCCTCTTATCAGAAGTAGCAGATGGCAGAGCCAGTCTGTTTGAATTTTCTGACATGCACTTGGAGAACATTTCTGTGAATTTTGTTAAAGTGCATTATACTACAGCACAATTGGGGATATAAGCAGGGGGATAGCACAACTTCTGTTCAGGAGTGTATTTTTAAACCTTGTGGCAGAGTTCTGTAATGTAAAGCCATATTTTGCAACTTGAAGAAAGCAGACTTCACAGATACTTTCTGCAGTCATTTCAATGTCAAAAAGAAGCTCAGGGAATGTACAGCAGGATTGTCTTTGCTGTCTGCAAACTGGGCCAGAATCTGCCCATTGATTTATTGTGAACTTATGTCATAAACTACTCATGACCATGAAATGGATGAAGAAATGGTTAATCGCTATAATTATAGCTATAGCTGATCTATGCAGACAGCAATCCTTTGGTGATATATCTACAGATCTCTGTATAGTTACATCAGAGCTATCATATTTTCCAGGTGTGGGACAAAGACAAAAGATTGTTCTGCACGTACTCCATCTCATAAACAACAGAGTGAGAAAAAGGACAGAGAGGAAGAGCAAAGAGGCGGAATTTTTGCATTTATTAGACCAGAAATATAACATACCTAGTTAAACTGTATTTTCAAAGGACCCAAATATCCTAAGAAAACACATGAGAAGGAGGAACACAATCCATGCTCTTCCATGCCACTTTTACTTTCTGAAGTTAGTAGTCGTGGAGTCTAAATCTGCAAACAGATAAAACATATAGGCTCTCAGGAAACTGTTCTGTGAAAGATCTTGAAATCTTTCCTTTTCTCTTCCAGACATCAGCAATGGCTCTTCATACTGCAAGGGTGAACAATAGCTGAAGATTTAAGGCAGACCATAATCCTTCTTTGCATTACTGAGCAATATCACACAATAACAAGAAAAGAAAAGAAAAAAAGAATTTATAAGAATATGTGACATTAGAATTTGTAATATCTGAAAATCTGAATATCTGAAATTCAGAATAAATTTGTGTTTGATGCCATAAATGCCCTGCTTTACTTCTTTTTATATTATTTCCATGTTCTATTGCCATAGCTAGATGGGGTTTAGTGAACCTTATTTTAATATTAATTTGTAAATGCTTTTAAGTGATCCTCTGAAGTCAGGAGCTTTTTAAATATAAAATAGTTCAAATGAAGCCACTACAGTTGAATCTGCATTCCAGATACAGCTTCCCAAAAAAAAAGGTGGCACTTGATATGTAACTGAGACTCAAAGTGCTGGTGCTCCTCCCATTTTTGATTAGGTGGACAGACCCAAAAAAAGAAGATAACTTATATTTTGGATTTTGAAATCTTCACTGTTATGTGCAAAATTATTTTAAGAATTCAACTGTTTGTGCCAATATACCCACTAAAAGTTCAAGTGAGGTAGATAGGTACTATTGTGGAACAACTTAATGAGTGCACAGGACTTTACATAGTCAGAAATTCTAGAGAAACATAAGCAATGGCCAAGGACCAGGGTGATTGTTTTTGTTGTTATTTTTGATTGCTTGTTAAAGTCAGCAACAAAATGACACTTTTCAGTTGTTCCCCAACTATTCATGAGAATATATTGTCTATAAATTCTCTTCTTTCAAATAACAAATCAGGGTATATTTTCTCTTGGAAAATATTTGAATTCTTATTTGCGTACTCCTAAGAAAGTGCCATTATTATCAGGACAACTTCTCCTTTCTCGGGGAACCAAAAAATCAGCTACTTGTACAGTCCTCACAAAAGCAGCTGTGACAGAAACCTGAAAGAAATGTAGGTAATGTGGGAAAGTGGGATGCATCAAAACAGAGAAATAGAATATTGAACAATGAAACAGCCTTGGTGTTTAACTCACCTTTATCATCATCATCATTATTATATTCAGGTCAGCAGGACTTATTACACGTTTTTGGTAATTAAATAGAGTTTTAAAAGAGAAATGGACAATTCTTTTTTTAAGTTTCTACTCCCAGCAATGGCAATCAAGATGCTTTGAACACTCTAGGTACTTAGAAAGAAAAAGTTCAACAATTTTTCTTGAAATTGAAGTGATTGAATACCAGGAATATAAATACCTGAACGCCCTGTCACATGATGTAATCACGTAATTGCACATACATGATCTTGTTAGTGAGTTTCATTAAGGGCCAGGGTTTTCCTTCATATATGAATGTGTACGAGGTGTCTCATGTCTATGAGACTATGAGATATGTGTTAGAAGAAAAAAAATAACAGTTGACAAGTATAAATGAAATTGGTTCAGAGTGCTGTATTTTTATCCCATATTCAGGAGATAGATTGTATACTTTTAGCACAAATCAGCTGCCTGCATGTGTCCAATTATATGATACATATATGTAGGCTAGCAAATTAGAAACATTCAAGTGCATTAGTTACTATATGTTCATTTTTAAAGACATCTGACTATAAGGATTTATATAAGCTGAATAAAAATAATGATTAATTTTCCTGTCCTGAACAACAGAATGTTGGATCACTTATTTTTTGTGTGTAATTGTGTGCAGCCTAGTATGTTTCTTAAATGCAGATTTGTTGACACAAAGCATAGTTATATTTTTGAAAAAATACACATATTTTTATTACTGTTATTTCTTAACACAAGTCCTTTTAATTAGACATTATTGTGACACTGCCAAATAACACGGATCAACACTTAATTTTTCTCATTATGCGTTGGATATGACAGACAGACACATGATTAAGAACAGGTGTAGTTCCGTGACTAGGACTCATTAAAATTAAGAATTTGTACACAAATGTACAGGGGAAAATGGCCACTGAATGGTCTAAAACAAGAAATACCGCAACAGAATGACTTCTTGACCAAGATATTCTTCAGCAAAAATATAAAATCAAATGTTCGTACAAAACGATATGCACCTTGGATAAACTAAAATTGTACCTTGCCTAAATCTATGTGGTAGATAAGAAAACAACATATTGTATTGAAAACCTCCTTTGATACAGAATATGATTCCACTCAAACTACTTAAGTAGTTTGTAAAGACTCAGAAATGGATTAAATGTTTTACTTGATTTTTTTTTTTTTTTTTGAAGGGGAGGTCATGTAAAAATTAAAATCTGAGGTGAACAATGATAGGAAAAAAAATCAAAGATGTTAAATTCTAATCAAAATGAAACCCACAAAAAATTAGGGACTTGATAAGACATTGGGCATTGCACAGTTAATCAGTCGTGAAAAGTTGTTCAAATGATGTATAAAAAAATAGAACTTGCTAACTTATTTTAGTCTCTCAGAGGTGCCCTATTTAGCATTGGAAAATGGTGAGGGTCTAAAAGCTGTAACTCTTGGATTCATATTCTCTCTTTTTTTTAACTTTCTTTCTTTCTTTCTTTCTTTCTTTCTTTCTTTCTTTCTTTCTTTCTTTCTTTCTTTCTTTCTTTCTTTCTTTCTTTCTTTCTTTCTTTCTTTCTTTCTTTCAATCCCAAACTGAACAACCACTGAAAAAAAGACAGCCTAAGCCCCTGTTATGGCTGTCCATATTCATTCATATTCATGAAATGATCTTGGCAGTGGCATTTTCATAGTCTTATTACATACTAACAAGGTTTTGTTTTCATCAGCTCTTTTTGGCCTTTCCAATATGTGTCTAAATTCCACTAAAATTGCTTTCTTTCTTATCAACACACACACGCAAAAAAAATGTAGTGAGGGAAGTGTTGTCTGTGTGTATGTGTTTTTAAGCTGATAAGCAGAGATATGGTGATTGTGACAAAAGTAGAAATACAAAAATAATGTTTCTAACATGTTTGAAAAAAATCCAACACTTTTAAAGTAAGATATTAAAGATAAGATTTCATAGTGATGAAGAGCAGGAAATTATAGCACCTTTCTTAGAAATATGTTAATTTTTCAATCATACTATGTTAAAGAAATTCTAGAGCTGATATTTGTATTTAAAATGAGGAATAATTTATGCAAGTTAAATTTAACTAATTTGTTAGTAGTCTAAGAGATCTGCCAATGCAGCAGATGATGAAGATTTTTTTTTCCAACAAAAGTCACAACTATGTTGCAAATGTTAATATCACACTAAAAGATGACAAAATCTACAATTTCTAAGGTTGCTCGGGCCATGAAAATGAGTAATTTAAGAGGCAGCATTTAAATACTATGCATATCAAAGTCTGCTTTGAGACATTATCCCCTTAAAAAAGATGTTATTAAAATTTGTATCTAAGGTTACTATGATTATATATTTAAATAATTGAAAAGTTCTTTCTATTTTCAATGACTTATCTGCTTCTGGCAAAGCTACCTAAATAAGCAGATTGCTTCAATAAGCTGTTAGTATTTTGTATACAATTCATGTTTTACTTGATTTTGAAAGTCATTATTGATCTCAGCACTGAATTTATGGACTCTCCATGCAGAGATAGGTGTAACACAAAAAGCGCCAACGACTACTTGAGTACTTCAGAAAGACCTCAAAGCCTTTTGGGCATGAAATATTGGGTTTCTTCAGATGAAAGTTATCCAAATATTCAGCACAGTTTATAATGCATGACAATTCTATTCTACAAACTTTATAAAATGTCATCAATAAGAATATTCTAAAAAAAAAGACTAGGAGAAAAAAATGCAACATGGCGATATCGGGAGCCATCAAAATTTATATTGCTAAAACTGTTGAAGAAAAGCTAAGGGAAATAATATACTTTATTCTACCAACCTGCATGAAGATTAAATATTATAGACCTTAGTCAAAACATCTGTTTCAAGCCAATGAGAGTTTTGCTGGAATAAAACAAAAGAAATGTGATCAAAATAGATAGATAAACTGGTATTATCTGCTCTGAAACTTTGGACTTAATAGACTGGCTTATTTAGCTTGTTCCCTTCACCTGAACACCAGGAAAAAAAGATAAAAGCCTGCAAACTACACTTAATTAATATAAAGTGTATATAGGGACCGATAAATAGTGTAGAAGAAAATCTGTCCCAATGCATATATGTTATCACATTGAGAAAAATCCCCATATTTTATGGAGGGAGTCAGTGGGCAATAGCAGAAATCTAGTGCACCCTTTTCTTGTGTTCTGGGATGCTTCCACCAAATTAGAGTTTATCCATCTACAATGTAATCAACAATTTCAGTTTTTGACACTCAGATGCGCTAACTTTGCTTAACCATTTTGAGGTCCAAGTTACAAGAGGAACTGTACCTTCAAAACAGTGTCCCCAGTTCATCAGTAGTTAAGGAAATCACTCATTTGTTGACTAATATTTTCTTTCTTCATTTTAATACTGGGCACTTGTTAGAGCAAAACACTAACAGTATGAGTTCATTTATTACTTTTTTGCATGACCAAACTCACAAACTCAAGAATCCAAAGTATGAATAAAACTACTGCTTTTTTAACTTGTACTAGGTTAGTCTCACTAGATAACTGCATCAACTGATAACATTTTTGCTAAAAGGTTTTCTTAGTATCAAAAATGGAATAGTAATTGGAAGATCAGGGAGGAGTTCAGAACTCAAAAAGTAAGGGATGGTTTATTTTTAGCTGAAAACTTCGGTGACTCTGAAATGAGCTTTTGCCTGCAATATCTGAACATTTTTTCCCTGTAGTTGAGACTGGTGACACACAGATGGAACTCATTACCTGCAGTGCCTCATGCTGCTCAAGAGAAAGTTTAATGAGGGTGAGAATAGTGGCTCAGACTTTTACCCATTGTCTTCCATCACCAATCACCAAGACAGCTTCAGGAGGGGTGTCAACCTGTACATTGATCACTACCTATTTTCCCCAAAAGGCTAAGCAATCAAAGCAAGTGTGCCTGTCGAATACATCAGAGAGCCCAACAAAGAATTAGCGAATTTTTTAAAGCCTAAGACAACCAATCTTCTTAAGAATAATCTGTTTATAAAATTTTAAAATTATTTTAGACAATGTGAACTTCTGAATATAGATTAAGTATCTACAAGCAATATTAAGACACTCTATTAAAAGGAAGCAGAAAAATATTTTTAAAGTGAAAAATGGCATGCAGAATCTTATTTTCCCCAAAACTAACTTTAAAAACAATGTCAGAACTTTGATATACCTTAAAAATGCTTTTTAGACAGATTTTCTATAGTATTTGCAGATAATAACATTCAGCCATACAAGTATGCCGTTATATTTCATTCATGTAAATCATTTGCTTTATTTGTAAAATAAAGAAGCTTTATTTTGTTCTGTTCCCTGCTTTTTCCAAACCACCCATATTGCATGAGACTTTACTAGCGGTTCTAAGCAGGGACTCCCAATATCATGGCCTTGGATAACGGATCCTCTTTACTAGCCCTACTTGAGTTGAATCACTGATGCTACATTTCTTTTTACATGCAGGGTTCTTGACACAACACAAGGCTTTGACCTCAGCTGCCTTTTTTTCAAATCTTCCTTTGTATAATTCTATTTCCTACCATGATGTTGAATAGGAATCTGGACCATGTCAACACGCTTTCAAAGAAGCAGCTTTTTTTTTTAGGCTTTGCCTAGAACTCCAATAGGAGTTTGATGTATGCTTGAAGTACATCCAGGAAACTATGACTGTCTAACAGATTGCCAGAAAATCAAGGCGTTGCTGCTTTACTTGCGTAGGCCAAAAGTGTTTCCCAGAAGACAAATTTGTTCTATATCAACAGAATTATAAATAAAATTCCTTGTGTCTCCTCATTTGGCCAAGTAGAAGAGATTTGATAATACAGATAGAGTAGTGAATAAGTACCAGGGCAATGTAAAAATGAAGTAGCTCATCACCATCTGTGGTTTTTCAGAACTAATAGAAACAGACATATGGATACTATAACCAGTGACAAATCTGCTCCAGCCTGCCTGGTACAGGAAAAAGGGGAAAGGTGGAGGTTGGGAACATCTTGTGGCTGAGTTTATGAAGTCTTTTCTGTTTAGCTAAGCAACAACAAATACATCTTTGGGCACAGAGTTTTAAAATAGAATTTCCTAAGTTTGGATCAAATATGTGTAATCATTTTATTTGCTTCTATGATTAAGCTAAATGCTTTCAGATATAGTAAAAAGACTGACAAGGCTTTTGCTATACTTTACTCACCTTGTTTGAGGGAAGATTTCTATTTGTTCTTCCAACAACAATAAAAAAAAATGCTGACTTTAGTGGCTGTGTTCATGCAGGACAGAGTATATTCAGGAGGATTTCTGAATAGACCTTGCATCAAGAGTACCAATATAGAAAAGAATGCAAAAAAAAAGAAATAAAGAGGACAAAAGTGTAAAAGCAGAAAGTTGGGAGACAATAAGCGAATCAAAAAGGGTTATAGAGAAAAGGTTTGAGAGGCATAAAAAGGGTTTCTGATCGAGAGAGAAACAGGAAAAAGGGAAAAACATTGCATTGACTAGTTCTGCTATTTAGGGCAAATAGCCTAATTTTTAAAAATGCTGATCATCCATAGTCTTTCATCAAATTATGTATTTGGGCTTGGAAAAGTGTTCTTGCCTGTCTGTTTCTATGCACTAGTTTTGTGGAACTGAATCTAGAAAGTATAGCAACTTCTTGATAGTGCTTTATTATTGTTTTAAAAATGTTCTGTAGAAGGAACATTATTAGTGGGATGCTGCCTGCAGTCCAGCTGTAAAATTTCCAATACCTCTTGACTTTGACAGCACCTTCTGATGAGCCATCAGCCATGCTATTCAACTCAGAGCCCTAGAGCAGAAATAAAGATGTTTCCCAGTAAAATGAAACATAAGGTAGAACGTGACCACTTTACACCCTAATTGCCTTGTAATTCAATCCCACAGGGCTGAACACAATGAAACTGCAAACTTCTGCCTGTGATATAGTTCCTTCATTTCAATGTTACGTGTTATGTTGTTCTTTCTTTTCCATCTCCTAATCCTCCAGGAAAAATAAAATAATAACAGACTATATTTGGATTTTCATTTTAAACTTTCTATAAACTTAGTTATATATTTTCAGCAATCATTTAGTGAGAACTTTTCTTTAAGTGGGTTGGGCAGTGGTTTTACCAGCTTTTCTGTATACAGACTCCTTTCATGGTATTTTGCTCTGCATATGTACCCTGTTTCTCAAGGCCTTTTTATTTTGATTGATATAACTTTAGAGAGTGTCTTGCAGAGAAATGCTGAATTATTAAGCCTCGACTACAACTGGCTTTCATCCACTACAGTATCTTTGTCATAGCCCCATACTTCAAAGCTACTCTTTGATAATGAGCTTTTTCTTTCTTTCTGTCTATATTTAATATATTTTTGTTGTTAAAATTATAGCCTGCATGTCTTTAAGAAATTATTTTCCCAAATCCTCTTTTTTTTTATGTTTGATGTCAACTTCTACAGAGTTCTTCATCTCTCTTTTTTTTTCTTTCTTTTCTCAGACACACATCACTTTTTCCCTTTTTTTCATGTTCCAGATGTACCGTTTCCTCTTTTTAATTTGTCTCTTTTAATCAAAAAAAAAAAAAAAAAAAAACTTTAAACTAAAGCTTCAATCTGATCTTAAAACTGACACTCTGCCTTTGAAACTCACTTTTAGCAGTTTGGGGGCTGATTTTAAAAGTTTGCTTTTAAGTCACTACCATGGAAGAATTGGGCTGATTTTTTTTTTTTTTTTCTAACATGAAGATCAAGCATCTCCTGGAACTTGGTGTGACCTTTTCTACTTTTGATTTTTCTTATATTTCTGAGTTTAACAGGCTTTATATCCCTGTTTCCACAGAGAGCTCAGAACTGTGAGAATTAGCAGGGGACTGAGTAGTTCCTTCTCCTCTTATGCTTATTCTTTTGGACACAGTGATCCTATTTTTCACCTGAACAGTTTTCTGTGCTAAATATCAGATTTATTAGTCTAATTCATGCTTTTCCATTGTGTCCTTTGTTTCACTTGATCTTTTGGTTTTTTTTTATATATATATATTTTTATACAGACAGGTCAGTTATTTTGTTTGTTCATACTCCTTCTGTATTTGTTTTGGTAAAAATAATATACTTTTTCTACTAAAAAAGGCAGAGTTGCTGGGCCCAGCTAGTCTGATTTGGTCCCTGCTACAAGACACACTATAACTCTGAGATAAAGAACTAGTTACCACCATTTTACAGCTGGAATGGAATGGCAGATATGTCATGTACCCTAAAATGTAGCTGCAGCATATCACAAAGTTAAGCTAAAATGTGAGTTACTTTAATCCTAGTACTTCAGACATACTTAAAATATAAGGATACTCTGCTGTTTACGCTTGGTAGAGTAGTTGTAGTTTCTCATATTTGCTAACTTTTGAATGTTAACTCTTTTCAATAACTCATTTGGAAAGTGTGATTCATTTTTTTTTGCTTGTTTGTTTGTTTTGTTTGTTTTTTTTTCTTAGTAAATGATAGTGTTAGTTATTAAGCATAAATTATGTAAAAACTGATATTTCCTTTTTCTTGCGATTACATATTTTAATCTGTGCTATAATAATAATGAAAACTAAGGGGGAAACATCTAAATCCTTCTTGACTAAATTTGACAGATGATTTTACCAAAAGCAAAGACCTTCAAAACACAATGGTTAATTCAGAAAATAATTTTAAAGAATAATTCACTGAGGTAATTAAGTAGTAACTGCAGCGCAGTGTTCTGCATGTGTTTAAGTAATAAAAAGTAAATCTCATTGCTCTATACTGTTAAAAAAGTTTGGTTGTAAATTAAACTTTTCCTATCTGAATCACTGGTTCAAATCTCACCTAAACCAACACATATGTAAACTCATTACTGTAATTGT
Source organism: Tinamus guttatus (assembly GCF_000705375.1). The sequence continues at coordinate 230,739 of NW_010588834.1, read as the reverse complement.
GAGAGACTATATAAATTATACCATCAGTCTGCTTGCAAGTTTACACATTTTTAAATTATGAGATCTGCTGTTTGAATAAATACTTACCAAGATTATCCAAAAGACTAAATGCAGAATGGCTTTAGAGATGAGTCCCTTCTTCCATGAACATTGCTTTCCAGCTCTTGGAGATGTGATTATAGCGAAGTTTACGTTGCTAGTCCTATTTGTTTCTTAGATATAATAACTCACATAGTTTATAACGGTTTTCAGTAATATCATCTTGACAAATGTTCCCTCTTTGCCCATAGTCCTTACTGCTTTTCTGCCGATTTCAGCAGCTGCACAGATCCCTACCATTGTATTCATTCAAGAGTTCATCAACCTCTTGAAAAACAAATCATGTCTCACCTTCTGTGATTATTCAGGTGGGTTTATATAATACTGAAATTCTGTATAAAATTTTGAACCTTCTGTACCAATATTTACCAAGATGATAGCTATGTTTTAGTTATAAAAGTCTTAACTTTGTTAATGCTTTGTTTGCTTATGCTCTCTCCCTCCTCCACGCTGGACTAAAATCCAAAACAGCAGCAGTGGAAATGTCGCAATAGCACTAGAGGTGCCACCATCGACAGAACTGCCTTTCAAAAAGAGCCACTCTAGACAAAACCCAGCTCAGAACTCTTCAAGGCCCAGACAGAAGGCCCTTGCTGGGGTTTCATGGATTTAGATCATATATAATGACACTGAATCACAAGAACAGATCTTTCATACATCAGGTATGTTTCATACATCAGGTATGACCCAGTCCTGTGGCAACTAAATGTTTCCCTCTCCTGTTCTTTTTTCCCTCTTCTCTTTATCACTAAAACTTTTGAAAACAAAATGTTTTACACCATTAACTCATATTATCTTCATCCTTCCCAATCCTCAAAGTCTTCCTATAGTGTAGTTTTTCTCTCTCTGTTGGTCTGGGCTTCTCTCAGAAAGATTTAAGGCACCCTGCCTTCATCCTGTAACTTTCGCAGTCTGGTAGCTGTCCAGTATTTCGAACCCCTGCCAAATGTATTTTTATTAAGTTTTATCTTCCTCTAGGTTCTATAAATTCAACCCTTTCTGAGTCTATTTGTGCACCTCTCATTGTTCCTCCAGCATCTCATTAGGTGTGTTTCTTCTTCTTATCTAACTAAGCAAAGAATCCAATAATTTGCTTCTTAATGTATGCTTTCCTTGTATTCAAACAGTATCTCTGCTGTGTCCACAGCTCACAAAGCTCTTTTCAACTCCTGACCCTTCTATCATTCACATTTTCATTTTAACATGTTTTTCATATCCTCTGGGACAGCCCATTTTGAATAATAATTAGCTTACAGTATTTTCCACACCTTTGCAGGTAGAGGGAAATGCACTCGTAGGTAGGGTCCTCTTGTTCAAGAATCACATTCACAAAACACAGTAGACTGAGTAGCAAATATTTAGTACCAAAAGGAAAGTGGAAGCATCTAACTACCATTTTCTTCCCTTTCCCCTGAGTACATCTGTCAACCAAAGGGAATCACTTTTCTCCCATTGTGATCTACAGCATTATACCCTCTCTTGGAATTAGCTGGCTAAATAGGCATTTTGTCTTTCTAATGAATCTAGTCCTTCGTGTATATTCTTTTTCTCTCCTCCTTTATTTGTATTTAAGCATGAAAACACATGCATCAGTTAGTTATGTTTTCTGCTACTCACTAGGCCACTTACAGTGCAGTTTCAAATTATATGAAAAAAAGCTGAAGGAGTTTGAGCTCATTTCTACAGTCTGATTTGATAATTTAGGGCACTTTTTTTTTAATTGATCCCTAAGGGATAGTTCAAAAAGCATTTATTTACCCAAATAACAATAATATGTGACACAACACAGTGTTCCTTTGCTTGTTTGTTTCCACAGGTGACACAACACTCATATCATCATTTGTTTTATTCATCACCTTTGTTTGCTGACTTACCATTAGCAATTATTTTTAAGCTCTTAGGTCATAAACACAAATTGTAGCAATTCACTGGAAGGTATGTTTGAAAGCCTGACAAAGCTTTCATCACAACTGAGGAAAGGTTATATAAATAAAAAGCTCTGCTAGTTTACAGATTGTATTACATGTATCACAGAGGACTGGGCAAAAGACAACAGGGAAATATATTGGAGTGCAGTGCCCAAGAGTCAAAACCATGGAGCTGTAATCCACTTCCTGCTGCCTCAGCTGGACTAAATCTTGAGACATCATTATGTTCATCCATGCTTCAGATACATCTATCTCTATAAAGAGAATAGTTTGTTCTTTCCTTTTGAGATACACAAATGACAAGCATTGTATGAAATCCTATTTAAACATGGTAGAAGAGTCATAGCTGGAGGGGAAAAACATTTTTAGTCTCTATGATGTGTCTCAAAATACCTCTAAAGGAAGAAGTAAAAACTGGGCTAATGTCATGAAATCAAACAAGAACATACTTTGACATGCATAAATGCAAATATTTTCTTCTAGTGTGTTGCATGCACACTAGACTAACTTTTTAAGTTATATTTTACCCCTCTAATCCCCTCCAGATAAACACATCAAGATATAAACTTATGCATACTCTTGTCTATATCGTACCATGGCACCTCGTGATAAACTTCCAGGTCACTACCAAAAAGCATGTAGGCATGACATCATGCTAACTCTTGCTAACTTCCATCATGTTTTGATAGTTTGGAGTTATGACTTCTAATTCATGAGATCCCTGCTGGCTTGTAGCACTGCATGTTCCCCTGAGTCCTTTTCTTCCTCCAGATTTTGGTGATAAATAATAATAATAATTCTAAATACTAAATGCTTACTATGACTGAAAAGGAAAAGCCACAACATGACTAAAATTCTAAAGAAAAAGGAAGGATAAGCAAGCAATGAAAACTAGTGTGCATACATGAAAAGATCCACAAGAATATCCAATGTAGTGCAATAAAGTAAACTTTCTGCACACCTTTCTGAAAAACTGAATACAAAGCACAGCAAAAGCTGATTTCTAATCCAACACAAGCAAAACTATTCCTGTGTCCATTTTTTTTTACAGTTACAAGCATGGTCAGAAGACTGCGAACCACTTTTCCACATTGCAAGGTTTTACTGCTTCCAACCAAATTCAAAATAGAAGAATGATGTCTAAATGACCATGAAAAGCACTTGGCCAATTTTATATGTGCAAGTAATTCCCGTTCCTTTCTTAACAAAAGCTGAGATCTATATCTACCAATTCTGATCGGCTTGAAAACAATACAGATCAAATATTGATAGGATTGAGGACCATGAGCTTGTTTTTTCTTGGTGTGCAAAGGAGTTTGATAATGAGTACCCTGTGTAAATTTACTCATCTAAGTCCTTTACTAGGTCCTAAGAATTTTATGGTTATATATGCTCTTTCCTCAAGCAACATTTTGATGATATACTGTTGAAAGGTGTAATGGCATGATTTCACATTCTCTGTTCCAATACACTGCAAAAACAGACTATGCTAGGCTAGGCCTAACAAGAAAAGCCAAAAAAGAAGCTGATTGATTGTTCATTCCATTGCATTTATATTACTCCATAAAAATAGCCAAAATATCTATTTACATAATTTCTTTATTTAACTTCCTTGTTTGTTCTCTGCTCTGTAGTGTGTAGTCTGTAGTGAATTATAGCGACACATGCTGATTGAGCTACTTAATATCCATTTAGCATTAGATTCAGCATAGTTCCACTCAAAAAAAAAATAGCAATGGGAGCAAGTTCATATTTGGATACTTTGTGTAGTTATATATTTTTTCATATAAAGCTGATGTTACACAGATAACAGAAATTAGCATTAGAAGCAACCACTTACATATCAACTTCTTAAATCACAGAAGCCTAACTACAGAAAGTTTTCTGAGCCACATAATGATTCAATCTCACAATCTGTTATGCCTGTTGCCTTTTGATATGACCTATCAAGGGCTTGACTTTTCTCTGCATCCTGCAATTTTTTTAAAAAAAGATTGCTAGAGTACTTCTATCACTAACAAAATCAAATTTAAAACTTGTTTTATCGCTTCTCTAAGTAAGTGAGCAAGTTGGTTTTCATCTGTTTGGAAACATTTCATTTATTTCTATCTTCAAGGACACATGGTTTCCAGTCAGTTTCTGGCTGATCAAAGATTTGGATTGCCAAAAGCATATTCTGTGGATAAAATACAAAATATAATCATACACCTTTTCTTTCTGTAAGAAAGTGAGATGGTATAGTGCCATGCTGCCTTTCAATAAGTCACTTGCAAACTTTTCTTTATTTTGATTCTGTAAAAATGTGTTCATCGTGTGCACATTTTTCATAGCAACTGCTGGGAAACCAGGCGTATTAGAGAGGTTCATTGAGGTGACTATCTTAACGTCAACAGAACATATTTTTATTATTTTAGTTTTAATGTGAACAGAGCATTTTGGGTGAACACCGTTCCTCCATATTCATGTTCAAAACAGGGCAGCACTCTGCAAATGTGTATAAAATGGACTTAACAAGGGCAATATATAAATTTTATATTTACTGTATAAAAACAACTCTCTTATTTTCACAAACTCAGTAAAGTGAAAAAACGAAGTTTGATTTAAGTGGTTGAAAACATTTTAGTTTTAAAGAAAGAGAGAGAGAGGAAAAAAAAGGATGAGGTACTTGAAAACTGTGATTTTATTAGTTTTTATTTATTTATTTATTTTGACCCTATGGACTCCATTTGGAGAAACTCAGAAGATAGACTGTGAAATTCATCAAACTCTGTGGGCTCATGCATAAATCCTGCTGTTAGGTCGGGAACATGTTTATAATACAAAGAGCACATTTAGGCTTTGCATTTGTGTGGCCCCAAAACTGCAAAAGCAATTTTGAACTTTCCATTGTGAAATTTGCATCAAAATGCCAATCCTACACCCTAGCTACTCATCTGTAGAATGAATACATTAAAATACAAGTTCCCAGATATTCTTCATCTACCTAAAAACATGAAAGGGCTTGTAAGTCATGACGGAAGATGAACTAATAATTCTTTAGAGTTCCTTTCAAGGGCTTAATATCAGCCTGCAGACCCTCAGTCTTGACTGTAATCACAATTCAGTACAGTCTGCAGAGGTTTGCTCTGGTATACTTTACTGGAGAGAAAATATGGAGAGGGAGGTGCTTTCCTAAGTGATTTTTATTTCTCCATCATTTGCTCTGCACTGATTTTTTTTTTTTAAGAACAAACAAACAAAACTTGCATCAGAATCATTTTCTTGTTACAGAAAAATGCTTGACAGGAAACATGGTTCTAATCACTCTTGTGAATATGATAAATGGTCTTTATTTCACCAGCAATGATTGAACTAAAATTATCAAGAAATGTAGGAACTGTTTTGTTAGACTGAAACTTTAGCTCCTACAACAGCAAGTGTATGAATATCAAAAATTTGCGAGGAAGAAGAAGCAGTTATTGTAAAGTACAATTTGCTTTCATGTACCATGAGGAAAATCAGTTTTGATTTACAGAGTCAGTATTGTCAATGACACTTCTTTACTAATTTTCACTGAATTGAAGATAAAGTTGATTTTTGTATATGCAGGCAAGAAAACCATGGATATGCATGGTAGAGCTGAGTCTGCTAAAATTCATCTGTGCTAAAGCACAAAGGCAGTGGAACTTAATAGCAAGGGAGATGGATTAAAAAAGTCAGGGAAGTTTTCTGAATCATTTGCTATAGGAGGAGCAAAAATTGCATTTGCAGTTCATCCCCAGATGCCTGATCCCTTGTAGAACGTTGCAGAAGCCAGATGTTTACAACCATTGAGCCAGTTCATGCAGCAATTGCCTTCTTCTTGCAGCCAGTACTCCAAGGGATCAGTACCCTGGGAAGGCATGGTATTGCAATAAGGTAAGTATACAGGCTGATTTCCATTACCCTTTAAATAGAAACAACTCCTTCTGCTTTGTCTATGTAGTGTAAGTATGCCATCAGAAAATATATACTTATCTGTGAAAGTCAGAAAACAAGATCTGAAAGAGGCCTGCAGATTACATGTTGGATATTTTAAAGGGTCTGCCAAAAATACAAGAGGCAATGAAATTTTTAAAATTTCAGTACAACAAAAATCTCATCTTTAGTTGCATGAGCTAAAAGCACACCCTCTGAAGCTGAGTTCTGTGTTCAGTTTTAATGACAAGTGAAATGGAGAGTCGTTTTGTTTCACTGTTCAGAATAGAAGTTATTTCACTCTTTTTTGCCGTGTGACCAAATCAGTATAAGAGATTTAAAAAGTATGTAGTCACACAAGTATTTATTCCATCCTAAAAATGTGCAATTTTTAAGACAAAACATGGTTTATTTATTAAAGAAAATATCTTTCTATCCTCTGTGATTCTAAGCTATTTATGAACATGTCTCCACAGTTAGACACTGACATTTTCCACATGATTGCTTGCTTTTTTTTTGGAATATTTTACACAGATCCCTTTTCTATTGGTCCATATTAGATATTTACCTAACTGACTTCAATTCTAGAAATGTTAAACATCCTGCACAGCATCAGTCATTAGCCATTACAAAAATATACATGGAAGAAGCAGTGATGTGCATAACAGAAAGCTATGGTTAACAAGATAATGATTCATTTTGCAGTCATCATGTATGATAGATGTTCACTTACACTATTCCAGTGTTGAACATAAATGTGCATTCTGAGATGATAATGTTAGCACATTCCCTTACTTCCCCATACTTCATGGGTTTGCTTGCACCATTCAGAACAGAACTGTATCTATCCTGCCAAATAGTGCAGAGAAACAAACATGTTGATACAAGTCCATTTATCCCTTTTCAGTTCATACCCAGATTCTGATTTTTTTTGCAGTTAGCATGCCCAGTCTAGTCATGGATAGTGTTTGTGCCAAGGTGTTGAACTGTGTATGCAGAAGCTATTTATGCATAAAATAATTCCAACTAGAGAGAGAAAGAGAAAAGCAACATGAAGTTATTCGTAGACATAAATATAAGTATTAATAAAAGACCATTTAGTACAAACAGCTAATGTGTCATACTTTCTACTCTAACGGGAAATGAAGCTACTTAGTTTCAAAAGAAAAATACATCAATTATTGATGTATGAATATTCTTATTTTTAAAGCAGAATTATTTCCTATTCATTACCACTTATCTAGAAGTCATTAATTTTAATATGCATTTGGATGATGGCATTTGAATTGTAAATGATTTTGCATTCTCCACAGTTTAACCACATTTTGCATATTCATGAGACAATTAGTCAAAAATGCAGCAGAACATGCATTGCTTTGGGATGTGGTCACGTTAGGTAACTCCATTGTGTCACTTAAGGTTTTGCCTACTGCATTTAGCACCCAATAATATGAAAAATCCCATACACCAAGATCTCATGCAATTGAGATGAAGAGGCCACAGTGAAAGCACTTCAAAAATGTGTTCAAATTAATATTTTCACATTCGTTAATACAAGCTTTATGCAAAACAATAGATCACAGAGAAACGTAAGTAAAACCAAGATCAGGAAAAAAAAAAAGAAATGAGAGCATTTTGCTTTCAATTTTGTGGCGAAATAACAATTTCAATGTGTTTGACAACATTTCTCATCATGTTAAAGATAATTAGAGTTTTTGGAAAGAGATAGTAATAATTGCTCTCAGGCGTCTGCATGCTAGAGTCTCATTAGTCTTCCAGGACACTGAAGGCAATTAAAAGCTGTAAGACATGCAACTATGCTCAAACCACCTGGTTAGTATCTGTTAGAGCATCTTTCTAAGGAAGAAATGTGCATGGAAGAAGCAGAGCAGTATCTTGTACATTCACTACCCAGTGTTCCTGTGACACAAGTACCAGGGACAAACATATATAGCAAGCTGAGCTGTCACAGATCAGGACTTGGTAAGTAGTAGTTAGCAATGCTTTGGTGTGGCTAAACTTCGTGATTAAGAGTTTTGAAAGAGGGAAAGATCATTACCAGTTCCTTAGTGTTCTTTCCTGCTCTGTCAATGTTAACTAGAGAAGTCTGTGTCTCAAATTACTACTGCTAGCTCTTAGCGAAAGTTTCTAAAGTGTCACAAAGTAACTTAAAAAAAGCTTTAAAGACACTGCCTCTAACCATGGTCCTTGGCAGCACACAAAGACATGAGTACCATTGAGACATTTTTCTTTGTGCATGCTTTCATCCCACTTCTCTGTAGGTTTGTTTAGAGTTAACATTATGCACTTATTATACCTTTATTATGCTACACCAGGAAATAAAAATAAAGATAAAAAAGTAATGGTGATAAAGACACAGAATGGTAATGACACCATACACACAATTTACTTATTTATCATTCTACGAAATATGTATATTTTTAAGTTTGTGCTCAGAACCAACAAAAGACTGCTAGCTTATTCCTTAAAAATAGTACACTAACTGTTTTTTCTTATTTTATCCTTAAATCCTGAAGGTCTTGGTCACATGTAAAATGTCTCATCACTTGCAAATATTTGTTGATAATCTATGACAGAACCTGTATTTCTCACAAAGATTTCATTTTAGCATAGTTAAAGATTTTTCATTATAACAATTTCCTGGTAAAAATTTACTTTCTATTAGATCAAATTTTAACTTAATTAATGACATTGTTCATTGAAATTATACTCCAGCAAAGCAATCGTAGAATGCTTAAGGTTGGAAGGGACCTCTAGAGATCATCTAGTCCAACCTCCCTGATCAAGCAGGGACAACTAGAGCACACGGCATAGGGTCACATCCAGGCGAGTTTGGAAGATCTCCAGAGAAGGAGACTCCACAACCTCTCTGGGCAGCCTGTTCCAGGGTTTTGTCACCCTTACAATAAAGAATTTCTTCTTCATATAGAGATTAAATTTCCTATGTTTCAATTTACCCCCATTATCCCTCGTACTGTCACTGGCCACCACAGAGAAGACCCTGACCTGCAAGGCCTAGCTGACCTGCAAGGCCAAGGTTGCAAATCCTGCTTCCAGCCTTCATTGTGATCACTGTTGGTTCCTGGTTTGCCTTTCCATAGGGAGTAGCCCTGCTCTTGCTGCTCTCTGACAACTACTTAAAAAAAAAAAAAATTACTCCAAAATGGATAATCAATTTACAGAACTCACTGTCAAGTGAAAATGTTGGTGGGAAGAATTTAAATGGATTTAGAAAATGGAAAGACATTAATATGAGTATCTGTACTTAATTAATTTAACAAAACATTAATTTTTATGGAAGAAACATTAGACCTCCAGGATTCAGCCAATTCCTTACAGAGGAAGACAGGAAGATGAGACATCTTGGAGGAGCAGGTTGTCTCGCATCTTGTTATGGAAGGAGTCTTCCTCTCAAATATATGGTACCTACAGCTATAAAGTAGAAGACATCAGCTTATTAGATATGCCAGCTTTTGCCTTCACAGCTACAGAACCAGAAAGTAGACAAAAACTGCACAGTACCTCCGCTTTAAGTGGTCCACATTGCTGACACGCATCATGATTTCAATAAATAAACTGTACACAACACTTCTTTTTAAATCAATCTTTGCTAGAAAGCCTCAGGCTGTTTCCCCATGCCCTTCCCCAAACTTCCCCACTTTGAATACAAATTCTTTGCAGCTGCAAATACATGTCATGGAAATGTAGGCTGGTGCTGAAGATGGACTTAATCCCCTTGAGTCTACTTCCTCCCTTCATGTCTATTCACCCACCCCATCCTGTAAATATCAATTCATGAATTACTGTAGATTTAAAGGAAAGAAATGCACTCTACTTTCATTAGTGATAAAGCCAATTTAGGGTAAATCTCTAATCAAATTTTCCAATAGATTTCGTCATGAATGAATACATGTTCTTAAATCTTGTGTTACACTGCTAATTTTAGGCCAGCATGATTATCAAGCTAAAGACAGTGAAAAACCATTAACATTATCAAAATTATTATTGGAGAAATCTAACTTGGCCACTGAAAATCACATAGGACCATATGTTGGCTAAAATATCTTTGGTATGCATACTGATATGACTGTACTTGACTCTGTTTAGAATGTTCTCAGCTGTCCCTATTCATCATTGTACTGTATTATATATTTATACTGAACAATAGTAATTTGAAAATAGAAAACATTATACATCAGTTACTTTTAAACCTCCTTTCTATTATAAAAAAAAAACACAAATGTCTTTCTTTTCAAAATACGAAGTGTACATAAACTTTATACCAGCTCTCTATAAACCACTGCTCTCATGGATCTACTCCGCTGTTTAAAAACAGCCCTTTGGACTGTGTTTTCCAACAGTGGAAAGTATGCAAAGGTAGCAAAATCTTGTGTTGCCTCTAATAAAATGCATTGTTTCTACCCTGTGGGACCTGAAAATTTCTGCAGGATCTTCACAGATTATTGCAGTGCTTCATATTTACACTTTTGGTTTTTGGTTAATTGATACACGCAGGGTCAGCTAGAAGGGAAGAAATGGACAGACTTTAGGATGAGATTAGGAGAAGTTCTGTTTTTTATTTATTTTATTATTATCAATTCTATAAAAGAGAATGGAGAATTTGAGTTTGCCTTTACAGAAAGTTTTTTCCTTCCATAAAAAGACATTTTAATCTCCTTTGTCTCCTTAACAGCCAGGTGTCCTTAAGGATTGGAGAACTCTGATGCAGTTAACACATATTCAGGCTTTTGTCACTTCAGTTGTCTGATGATAAATATAACTTTGTACGACTCTTAGAGCTGCTGCAAAGATCATTTTTGATGTTTTGATCCCATCTGCTCTCTTGTTGCTGCTTACCCCATTTCCAGTGAATCGAGCATAAGCTTCTTTGCTTTTACAGTCCCTTACACTTATGTCCATCCCTACATATTATCACCTTTCACTCATTACTGTCTCCCACTTCTGCTTATGACCACTTCTCCCACTTCTGCTTATGACTGCCTCTATTGCTTATGTGTTAAATTTTTATGAAGCATTTAAAGACACTGTTTCTCACACTTGAGAGATTGTAACTTTAAAAGGACTACTTTTCATCTCAAAATTTTTTTCAATCCAAAATTAATAAAAAACTTGAAAATAGTTCTCCTGCTGATATGCCACTGAAGCTTCCTAATATGCCACATATTCTCTTTGCTTCCTACAGCCTGTAATTTCTCCTTCAACTTTCATTTAGATTTTTTTTGAGTAAGATCTATGTACGGTGGTTACACTATGCCTATCTAGGAAAAGTCCTGATCCATGACTATGATTCTTCTGCCCTGTGATGATAAAAAAGAGTAATATGTACACAGGAAAACAATGAATAATCCATCCCAAATAAGATGTTTTGCAGACTTAATTATCCATTCTAAGATCCTCTGAACTCATGGAGATAATCAGATATTTGCATAAATAACTCAACTGGTTCCTAAATAGCTATAAACAGCAAACAATATGGACATTCAGCTCATAGTGAGCTGAATTCATGGGTTTTAATCCAAAATCATTTTCTTTTTTTCATTCAGACCAGCTTTCTATCTTAATTGTTAGTGTAAAAAAGGCACATCAATCGAGAAACATAATGACTCTAAATCCGATAAAAAGCAAACATAGTATGACTTTTTTTAAAAGATTAGGCTGCAAAAATCCTTGTACATTAAAGGGCAGTGTTGTTTCCCTTTTTGTAATGTCATTAATGATGATGCTTTTACATGCAAATCAAGACATAATTAAACTTACGCCGTCTTAACAATATGGACTTGGAAATAACCAATAAAATACAATCTGGATTTAAAAGAAATAGGCTAATTAAATGAGACAATAGATTTAAATTTACAGTTTCCAAGGAGTAATTAAACAAGACGAGAGTTGAGCAAATGCTAAAAAGTATTTCCCAAGAGTATTTGTTCGCATTACAAGTAAGTTTGCTCTGGAAATACCTGTACCCCTTTGTGTTTCCTGCATTCATGTGATTGAATTAAAATATCATGAATACCCATGAAAAATGAGTATAAGGACACCCTTCTACTCAAGCTGAAAAAAAGCAATGATTAAACAAATTAATAAGGAGATTAAAGAATACAGGAAAAACATCTCTTTTTTTTTTTTTGAGAAAGCAAAAAAAGAGTATATTACCTCAATTATTATCCATTATGGTGCATTATCTCAGCAAAGAAGGGATAAGCTGAAATAAAATTAAGGTGTATGAAAAATACTTCCAGATTCTCTCCAAAGATGTCTAATTAATTAAATAACATCTTAATTTTATCTGACTTACGGTGTTTTGGCTTCAAGATATACTATAAAAGTGCATCTTGTAATCAAGAAAAATCAGCCCATTTTTATTATAGTTAATCTTGCTACTTTTTGCACTACATAGTTACCATCATTATATTTTATTTGCTGTGAGATGCTTATCAAGCTTTTTAATGAGATCAGGGTTTTCTTTAAAGCAAACATGGTTTATCTCTAGCTCTTGACTTGTTTTCGTTCAGACTCTCAGCAGTGGAAAATTCACACAAACAAAGATCACTTCAGATCCATAAATATATAATAGTATAGACAGAGTTCTCTTTCAAATACACATCTGCAATTCTGTAGTGTAAGGATTTTTATTTTTCCCACTGCACCCTCATTCAGCTCTCAACTCTTACTCGGAAGTAAGCATTTCAGAGCTCTGGAGAAATTATTCACCTTAACCTTGACATTCATTGCGTTCAGCATGGCACAGCTTTTCTACACAGTAAAAGTCAAATTGGATTTTTTTAATGTATTAAAAAAGATATATTAATCCAAAAATATCATTGTATTCTGCAGGAGTTTCTATTCAAAATATTTACTGTTTATTAATAATAACCATTAGTATAAACGGTAGTGTAACTAAGAATGATCCCCTAAGGGATCTTAGGGAATCATTCCCTAAGAATTTTAGGAAATGATCAGACTTTTCAATACAAAAAACCACTTATACAGAAGTATTAACATTACATGTACTGCTTACAAATACAATTTACATCCAAGTGTTTTATATCTTTCTAGAATTCAGAGATGGTGGAGGATCTGACTAAATACATTTAGGAAACTTATATAACAACCATTTCAAAGTAATAACCTGTTGAAGAATGACAGTTTTGTGCTGCAACATTTGGAATTCTGCAAGCAGTTATCCTGTCACAGCTGCCAGTGCTGACTGATAAACCTTCAAAAGAACATAGAAAAATATTGACAAATCCTCAACTTGCATGTAATATGGAGATAAGGTCACCAAAATTATATTTACTTATGATCCTAGTGCAGCATGAAGATTCACAAAATAGTGAACCTGTTTTTTCTACCTCTGGGTGAATCTAGAGATGGGCAAAATTATTGATCTCTTTGGAGTGAGGAAGTGTGAGGGATATGCTCCTTCCCCAGCTCAACCTGACTTCTCATAAGAAGCCCTATTCAGCTGTTAACTACCGCATTATCTGATCCTGATAGTTGCCTCCCTGATTTCTTACCCCACTCAGACATTAACCATCAGTAACAGTCCTGATGGCCCTATCCTGATGGGGAGATGAGGCTAACTGTGTGTACACCAGCCAACAGTCATTTCTGAATTGAAAGAATGTCTATCAGTCAATCATCTTATCCCATAAATATGGGGACAGCCCGAGAGCCTATTGAGCTCTCCCTGCATCGCAGCAGGTTGCACACCAGGATCTCTCCTGGAGCAGGGGTGCCTCTCAAGGATACTCCTCTAGGTTAAGAGATCCTTCCCACTACAGATTCGTAATAAGTGACTATAGCACGCCTTTCTCTTTCCGAACTTGTAAACTTTACTTTGTAACTGTGCACAAATCCCTTAGACATAAACTGTTGACCAGGTCTGGGATTAGGACTGGATCCAGCTGCACCCAGACTCCTCTCAGAAGGAGTTTGGAAAGCAAGGAGGTCCAGTCATTACCAATAAAACCTATTTCTTTCACCTTGATAGAGGACGACATTGTCATTACCAATAAAACCTATTTCTTTCCCACGAGTGAAGTGCATTGTGACACTCATCCCCACCACCACTCATTCCGTGACAGGAAGGATGAAAAAACAAGATATACCCCTAAACCCTTTTCTTCCACACCAGAAACTCCATCTAATCCTTGGAGATTATGGGAGATTAAAAAAAAAAAAAAAAAAAAAAAAATATACCCCTAAACCCTTTTCTTCCACACCAGAAACTCCATCTAATCCTTGGAGATTATGGGAGATTAAAAAAAAGAAAAAAGAAAAAAAGAAAAAAAAACTAAGGCAAGGAATAGGTTTCTTTGCTTAAATTTGGTTGTTCTATTGGAATGTGCTGTATCTCTTACTTGTTTATTTAGAACATCAATATGTACTAAAAAGTTCATTTTATTCTCTTGTCATAAATGGGAAAGAAGCAAGGTAACAATTCCTTTAATAATATATTGGAACTTTTAAGTTAAATGCCACTAGATTTTAAATAAATCAGTCTGCATATTGTTGAGTTTAAGTTTTAAATTTACAAATTTGGGGGATTTGGATTTCTTAACAGATGTATACTTTGAGGGCAATCATAGTTCCATGTAATTCAAATGGAAATTACAAAATAACTTCTTCATTTTAGTTATTTAATGCTTTGCCTCTGGCATATGGAAGAAGGCAAAGATCCACTGTAGAAATTTACAAATATGAAAGGCACATTTTGGAAAACTTTATAGATATTTTTTTCATTGTTCGTCTTTCCATCAAATTCAATAATCTTTTGAGGTTGCCTTTTGTGCTTTAAAGAAGCAAGAATAATTTTTTTCCCCTTAGGCATTTGCCAATTCAGCAATTTAGGCCCGTAATAAGTTTCACAGAAATTAATAGAAAATCCTACAAAGTTTCAAAATCTTTTGTGATTTAATCTTTTACTGCCCAAAGGACTATTCAGGAAGAACTAGTCAGGAACCTGATCTTCAAGGATACGACATTTCTGAGGAGAATTGCTATCTCTTGTGGGTGCTGGGGTTCTATGTCTTTACATGTAGAGCTTTAAAATATTAGTTTTCCTTTTTTTAATAATTTCATATTATAATGAAAATAAAAACATAGAGAAGAAAATCCTCTCAGAAATAGATTTTTTTTTCCTCTATCAAGGTGAACTGAGATTATAATGTCATAAGTAAAGCTATGGTGATTGAGGTTTTATTTTGAATATTGCAGATTATTTGTGAAGAAGTTCTTACTAATTCACAGGACTAACTTGAACTTGTGGATCCATTCCCGATCAAGCACGAGGATGAGAATATAGCCATAAAATATGCTTTTTGTCCTCTTCATCTTTCTCTCATTTTGGGACATTGAATTTTCTCAAAGATGCATAAGGTAATTTTGAAGGATGCACATAAGAAGCAAATTTTTCCTGGAAGCCGTGTTACAGTTGCAGATGTGCAACTAATATCTACAGACAGAGCTTATTAGCTCAGCTCTGCTCATATAGCCCAGCTTTTAAAGTAAATGTCACTTTTGGTCAGCTACTCTGTAGGAGGAACTGACTCTGGGCTGTCTGTGCCTAGTCCTGTAGAAAAGTTTGGAAGTCTTTCTTGGTTATGGTAACACATGGAAGAATTTTCCATTAGCCAGTGACTGATAAAGTAAGTTATCTTGAATGCATTTGTTCCCCTTACAGCATCTTTGCTCTCGCCTACTCAGATTCCTCCTCCTTTCAGGAAGGAAAATTTACTAATAAGCAATATGCTAGGTCTGATCCACTAGGTCCACCTAGCCCTTCGCCTAACATAAAGCAAAGGAATTAGCTCGTGTAATTCTTGTTTGAACTAGAACATATCTATTCAGATAAAGCATTCATTCTCAATTTATAAAATGCCAAAGAGAAAACTTACCATAATCCTTGACAAGCTGTTCTGATTGCAAATTATTTTCATTTAAAAGTTATATTTGAATTTATTCTTCTTCCTCTAAAATTCCTTGGGTCTCATTTTGCTTTCACTTGCTAGGATGAGGAGACCGCTGTTTTTCCTTCATGTAGCTATATCTATATTAAATCACTTCTAACTTACATTTCAACATGATAAAGAGAAGGAATAGCTTTAACAGAAATCGCAGAATGCTGAAGAATACGAGCCACTCGGGATGCCTTTACATGTTGCTATGTCCTGGCACACTCATAATTGGGCCACACATTAGTCAAATACATACATTTTAATACTGAGGTAGTCAAGCTAAAACAAATATACTTCACCATCACTTTGATATTACTTTTTGTGTTTCCATGCTTATCAGTGATTTGTTTTAAAAAATGCTTTTTGAAAATTTTCTCCCATTCCATGGGACAAAATACTGGTCTAAAGAATAAATGTTTATAAATCCAGAATCAACATGCTTTTAAATTTGAAAGATGCATTCTCTTGCATCATGAAATAAATTGAAGTGGTTTAAAACCTCTTTGAAGCATTGGAACCAGTTCCCCAGAGAGTGTGTAATCTCCTCTCTGGTCATATTCAAAACCTGCCTGGATGTGATCTTGTGCAATGCGTTCTAGATGACTCTGAGTGGGGGCGCGAGGGGAGGACAAGATGATCTCTATAGGTTTCTTCCAACTTCAATCATTCTTTGATTTTGTGAAGCTGGAAGATAGGAACTAAGAAGAGAGAGTAATGGGCACTGGATTAGGGGAAGGAAGGAGGTGGGAGCGAAAGGAGGCAGAATCACTCTTTTGCACAACATACAAAAAGAAAGATAATTAAAGTATCCAAAATTAACACCCACTTGTCATGAGCGTTATCAGTGGCAAGCATCAATTATCCCACATTCAGATTCTAAAAATATTCTTAGTAAATGTGATGATTATCTGCATATATACCCTTCTCACTTCAGCTAACTTACTCAGCTCTGTGGTTTTGCTTGCTTTGTTACCAGAATAAGTGTTGAACAAATAAGGATCCATTAGTTAGCATCCAGAATCTGTTCAGATACTATATGACCGTAATGTCATGTAATTTGGCCTTTGGTAGAAATTTTGGCATTTGATATATGGGTCGGCATTTGGTAGAAAAACATTTCAGTCCTGAGTTAAAACACCAATGCATAAACAGCTCAGTTACAATCATATAAATTTAGCTTCCACTGACTGTCATAATGAATTGTTGAATCCGCATAGACAGTTTTATAAAATATATATTTTTAAATGAAATAGTTTGTTAGGAGTTCACAATCCGGGGGGGCTACTAAGCACATTCAATAATATTAACCTATTTCAAGTGCTTCGTTTGGCTCTTACTATTGGACAAGGCATTTTTAATCTTGTATATTTAAACTGTTTCGCCATTACATTTCTAAGCATAAATTTTCAAAGGACCTCATTTCTTTTATTTTAATGTATCTAAATAAATATTTACAATTCTCTGGATCTCTTCTTACTGGGAGACTCTCATAATCAAGAAAATCTTGGTTTCTTTTCCTTGACTAAATAAATCTTCCTGTAACAGCTCACTTTATTAGGATCAGAGTAGTCCCCAGCGTTGCTAGAATACCACTGTTTTCCCAGAATGGCTGAGGTTGGAAGGGACCTCTAGAGACCATCTAGTCCAACCCCCCTGCTCCAGCAGGGATACCCAGAGCGCAGGTCATAGTGTGGTATCCAGGCCGGTTTTGAAGATCTCCAGAGAAGAAGACTCCACAACCTCCTCACAAGATTGTGAGGTCCAACACCTCATGTTGCTGCATCCACATGTGTTGGCAGTTAACTCAAAATGCGCTGAAACAAGCATGAATGATTGAAGCACAGAGGGTGGGGAGAAGACCCTGGTTCTGGTCAGCGACACCGCAGTTGTTTCTGCAGTATCCTCAGACAGTGGAACCCCAACTCCTCCTCAAACACAGGACGCCTGGCACACCTTAACCAAACGGCTGCAGAATCACACTGCTTTATGCTACCTACAGTCCAATAAACTAGGCTCACCACAAAATATCAGTTAGCATATCTTTTCAGACATTCTTTAACTACCATAATTTATATATATGTAAAAAAGTAGTTCACATTGAACTGTCAAACCTTAAGCAGTCTCAGTGCTTTGACATGATAGCTTTATACTTTTACAGAGTTACAATCTTTTAATAGGTTATTAATCTCTGTAGACTTGAGTGCATTTTATCTTTTCAGAAATGCAGAGGAGGAAATTTGCTTGCAGATGAGAAGTTTTCCTTCACAGAATGGTTACTTAGTGAGTTCCTGACCTACAATATCTTTGTTCGGATGTATTAGTCAAAAGTTACCTTGTGAGAGGCACACGCTGTAATTAAGGACTGGGGCCCAGGAGACCTGCATTCAGCTCCAAGATCCACTCCATATTTTTGTGTGATCCTGGCCATTAAATCTGATTAAACCTCTCTGTCCTGCATATACAAAATGGGACTCTAATTCCCTTTTATGAAGGGGAAATTAACTTCACAGATGTGTTGTAATGAACAGAAAATTCCGTTTTATGCCATCGCTCACCATTTTAGCAAGTAATACAGTGAGGAAGTATCGAGGCTTATCTGAATTACTTGATATTGAAGAACGCACTGAGCTTTTTGTTTTCAACATAGTATTCTTTCCTGATGAAGGCCATGCCAGGCAATAAACAGATGCAGGATAGAGACTTTTAACATGCCTGTCTTTGCAACTTAAATGTTGTTGGGAAAAAATAAATGAAAAAGGAGGTAGAGATAAAGAGAAAGCTTGTCTTTTTTTTTTCCTTGGATCGCTGAGGATCCCCCAGCCCTCCTTATCCCTGCCTAGCCCTGGACCCATGCCAGCCCAGCCTGGGGCCATCAGTTTCTGCCTCAGGAAGTCACAGTGCTGCTGGCTCTAGCACTGGCCCCGGCTTGATCTGACACCTCCTGAGGCTGGGGCTGCCCTACGTACTCTGGAAGGGAGTGGAGGGGGGTAGTTCTGCACCTGTGGGTAGCAGAGGTGGGACTGGCCCAATCCCTCCAGGAGCCGCCTGGCACCAACCTCCTGGAGAGATGCCAGCCCCTGCAGCACCCTGGTTTTGCACTCCATTTCCATGAATGACAATTAATTTCAGTAAAGAATGCTTAAAACTGTATCATTGTTATCCAGATCTTACACTTTATGCAGCTGAAAACAAGCACAAAACATACAAGAGGTGAGAAACTGGCCCAACTTGAAGACAATCTTTTTCCCCAGGTACTTTGCTTTCCATGTGCATTTGAATTGCTTCTTTTCTGATTATTTTCCAAAATATTCCCAGGGATTTGTCTGCATAGCTTGAAATATTGTCGCCCAGGAATGCATTAACATATTTAATACCTTCAAGCAAGAGTGTTATTTTGCTGGTGCTCTCATTTCAGTGTAGGTAGTTAAGCTGATTGTGCTGACACTTCACTTGACAGACATTCTTCAGAACATGCTGCTGCGATTTCAAAAATTGCCTAAGATTTTTCAATAGGATGGAGAAATGTGAACAGGAGCCTTCTTCATTCCATTACTGTTAGTGGTCCAAAACCTTTTTTTGCTACAACAGCACAAAATTACTGAGGGCGGATTGCTTTTATATTGTTCCCAAAATCTGGCACTTGGGTAATGTTTTTGTCCAAATAGTTTTCAAGTTCCAAAAACTATGTCAGACAATGTTAGCTGAAATCATAAAAAGCTCAAAATTACTGTCTATATTTGTTACCCCAAAAGAGGTAATGTTATAACTGGAGTAAGCACACTGACTTTCCAAAAATTCATGTAACTCAAAATGGAACAGCCTATTGGTAAATCAGCTAATCGTAAATCCTAGGCTCATGCTTCTCCTGTTTGCAAGTGAACTATGTGCCTGGCATAAACTAAGTAGCAATTAAATTCAATCCTCTGCCTTTTTTTTTTTTTTAATTGAAGGCTTATTACTTGGAGATGCCAATTTATTTCAACAGTTTTTTGCTGAAATGTTTAAAATAACTTATAACTACATGAATAAAATATAACTTAAAAGTCAATAAAAATAAGCATGTTTAATCAGATGTGGATGTTCCTGGATTTAAATTTGCATTTAGAAGCACTTGATTAAGTTTATAGACTGTTTGAGAAGTTGTTGATGCTTATCTTATCCAGAAATGAAGACCTCTGCTGCAGAAAGCATAGATGCACTTAATGCATGTGAGTCGGCCATACTTTCTCATTCCTATAGCTAACCACAGCTTTGAAGAGGAATACATTTATTACTGTGAAGAAAAAGCACTCATAAATTTGTTTCCTGACATTTTGAATATTTATGCCCTCAAAATCTAGGATCTCCTTATTAAGCAAGTAAGTAAATAAAATACTTTAACAAAACAAAATAGAAGAATGGATTTTGAACAGCCTAATTCTTTTATTCTGTGATACTTTACATTCCACAGTCTCCTGTGGTATCTAAGTAAATCTGAATATTCCCACCAGCTGTTCCAATTTATCACAGCAGTTCTACCTATTCATATCCTCTGGACTGTAGAATGTGTTAATCATATTCCTGCCAATACAGATTCCTCCTCCATACAAGAATTTTACTGAGGGGCCCTTCAAATGCTTTAAAACCCCTTAGGCTAACAAAGGAACAGAAAATGTCATAGAAGAGGACAGAACAAGATGACCACGTCTATCTGTGCCCTGACACCTGACAGTTTTGTCTACATTCTCTACAACTATTCGTAGATAAAGTTGATTAAAGAAGCAGGTATCTGAATCAGCAACATCAATGGCCATAGTCAGTCAATGCAGTCTAATAGCTTTGTCTAACCCACCTACTCAGCCAAATACACACATACTCATGTTCCCTAAAATCTAACCAAATGTTTTCATTATGTCCTATCATAAAACATACATATGTAAGAATTGAAATGTATTAAAAGCACAAGAAAACTTTCAATTATTTAGACATGTACTAACCAACTCATATTATTATTATTATTATTATTTTTAGAATCTAGAGGGTTTTTTTTTAGTATGCTTGTACCAGGTACAAGCATTTCCACTTATTAGAAAAGGCTGTGCTTTCTGTAAACATACAAAATGAGTGGCAGTAGAAGTGAAAACAATTTCAGAAACCAGCAAATCATTCCAGTTGCACAGATAAGTAAATCTTGCCAGGAAAAAGGCTTATTTACTAGAAAAACTCCACAGGGGTGCAAGTATTCCATTAAAAGAACATAATTTTCTTATAAATCTATCAAACTCCAGCAGATTTATAATAATTAGTTAAACCACTTAAACATCAGAGAAAAGGCCTGACTACACTTTGTGCTCTGTGCTCCTCAAAGGTTCAGAGGTTGCTTGTGGCACTTAAAACATCTAAAAGTACTAATGTTTATTACAAGCTATGGGAATTACAAAAATCTTTTGAGAGTGCCTGCGTTTATTTTTCTTTTGTCTAAACCCTGTATCACTGTTTTCTCAACATGAACTCCTCTGAATCAAGAACTCATCATTCACCTTTCTGTATATGTAACTACAGCTCTTCTCCCCATATGATTTATTTTGCTAAAAAGAGAAGCCCAGACAATAGTCTTTTCTTTAAAGTCCTTATTTATTTATTTATTCAGATGAGAGGAAATTGAAGAAAAATCTATGAGGCCCAGCTTGGTCAGTTAATCTAAAACCAGTAAGATGGAACTGATGTATGTTCACACTCTGACACTGAGTTTCCCCTGCAGCAACCCAGAAGCAATTATCATTTCTTTATTTATTTCTTCAGAAAAAGAGTCTGTTTTATTGTTATTCCCCCAACTTTCACCAGCTATGGACCACATCATGAATCCATTTCTTATCACATAGTGACTATCTTTTTCGAAAATCTGCTGGGAATATATGGAAGGTTTCAGTGGGAAGAAGTTTTGATTTCTATTGCAAATACACAAAGAAAAAGGGCAGCACTAACCTATCTTGTCTTCTAAGATGGCCTAAATTCTTCCCAAGGAAAAAGTTGAGGCTTGCAATTTAACAGATTCTCTCTGCTTCATTACCTGGACTTCAAATATGTGCAATTTGGTCAGAGTAACTGAAGTAATGGGATTCCAAAAGAGCCTGTGCTGAGTGTCTATTTTCATAAAGGTGGAGAGGAGAGTCTCCTAGTGAGGATTCACTCTACTTTTTGGACTTTTTTTTTTTTTTTTTAGTAATATTTCTTTGTCTTATTACTCTGGATGTCCTAGAAGGACAATTTAGGAGGATTTTACAATCTGATAATAACACACATTTCAATCCTAAACCAAAGTGTTATATGAATGCCAGTAATTAACCCAAAATATGGTTGGAAAATGATGGAGAAAAATGGCTATAGAGATAAGTCGAATTAAAAGCTATTTCTGAACAAATCTAACCATTGTTTTTTCTGCTGCATCTTGCATTTCACATTTCCTCTTCTCTGCAAAGGATTTGTACAAAGTGAAGGTTGATGGCATCTAAATAAGGTAATAGTTACAGATTAAAAAAAAATACATTCATCTTTAGTGAAATAGGGAAAAAAAATATTAACTTTCATACCGACTGGCTCATTTTTTGTGATTATAGAGCCTGAAACACTGAAATGTAAAAGGCCTGCCTACAGATCTAAACAGATCGGAACCAGATACCTTATTTCCCACATTTCTTGGGTTCTGAGACAGACTGAGGGAAGAAAGTTCTGCTAAGATCTTGTGTCTGTCTTCTTTGAATCCTCAGAAGAATGACAAACAGTAAACTCAGAAAACTCATATCGGAGCTTCATGCCAAGTAAGTTATGGGAAATTTGAAGATTAAAAATGGCCATTACAAAATATAATATTGTGTTTGAAGAAAGCAAAATAGTCCTGTTTAAAAAAAAAAAACATATATTGAAAGAGCTATACTTACACAACACACCATTTATAAGTTTGAAAAGACTACAAGTTTTGATCTGAAGAAAGTGGAAAACAGTCTCTTAGGGCAGAATGTTTTATTGAGAGCAAGATATAGTAGGAAGAATAATAATATTGTTATTGACTTACATACAGGCATTGTGCTAAACAGAGCCTTTTTCCACTTTATCAACATACATTTGGATAAGCAGTACTGTATTCACTAGATGATCTGACACATGCAAACACACTGAATAATTGTATTTAAACATAGCAAAGACAGTCATACAAGGAGAGATTTAATGTTTGTATCCAGTTTGAAAATGTAAAGAGTTTCTTCCTTTCTGTTCTTACTACTCTTAGTTATTCCACTGCTAGTAAGATTTCCCTCACACAGACATGGAAGGCAGAAGGAGTAAAACAAAATGAATGAAATAAATAAACAAATATGTTTTGTGATATAATTATTTTTATATTATGGCATTCTATCAATTTCTGCACAGACTTTTTTATTTAAAACAAGAAGAATTGTCCTAATATTAAACCATATGGATCTATTTAGTCTAAAAAAGTGTGACACAGTTTATTAAAAATTCTCCTTCATGCATAGACCATATCCCATAAACTCCTTCCACTCCTGCCTTTCCAAAGAATAATTATATACATACATAATCACCAGAAAACACATGGGTAAAGAGAAGAAAAATAACATACATAGTCTGTATCTGCACAACATATTTTTAAATGCTTAAATTTTAGTTAATACTTGTTTACAATATGCAGTTTTATCATTTTTTTCATCAAGGCGAATGCAGGCTGTTTTGTATATTTTTCAACTAACTCTTCACAGAATCACAGAATCACAGAATGGTTAAGGATTGAAGGGACCTCTAGAGATCATCTAGTCCAACCCCCCTGCACACGCAAGGACCCCCAGAGCACGTGGCACAGGACTGCATCCAGGCGGGTTTTGAAGATCTCCAGAGAAGGAG
Organism: Tinamus guttatus; assembly: GCF_000705375.1. Next base: position 206,882 of record NW_010588834.1, on the reverse strand, counting down.
ACTCCACAACCTCTCTGGGCAGCCAGTTCCAGGGCTCTGTCACCTTCACAGGAAAGAAGTTCTTCCTCACATGGAGATGAAACTTCCTGTGTTTCAACTTACACCCGATACCCTTCATCCTGTCACTGGCCACTGCAGAGAACAGTCTGGCTCCATCCTTCCTGCAATCCCCCCTCAGGTACTTGAACGTGTTGATCAAATTTCCTCTCAGCCTTCTCTTCTCCAGACTAAACAGGTCCAGCTCACTTAGTCTTTCCTCATAACAAATGCTCCAGTCCCTTAATCACCTTCCTTGCCCTACGCTGTACCGTCTCTAGAAGCTCCATGTCCCTCTTGTACTAGGGAGCCCAGAACTGCACACAATACACCAGGTGTGGTTGCACCAGAGCTGAGTAGAAGGGGAGGATCACATCCCTCGACCTGCTGGCAACACTCTTCTAATGCAAGCCAGGATCCCTGTCTTGGAAATATAAGATGTTTTTGTTCATGGGAGAAGCAGACACTTGCCTTAGGGTCAGTTTATTCATTTCTCCCTCCTTTTCACTAATGTTCAATCATGTTTTTTATGTTTTTATGCTGGCTACACCTAAAAATTGTACATGTTTCTAATTTTTATCAATGTGAAAAGATCTATATAAATATATTAACATGACACACACTGTTTAATTGGAGCACACTAAGTCACTGTAGTTGCTTTATAGAGATGTCTCTCGGGACACTGATTTAGCCTACTGATAATAAATGGTAATATAATAATAACCACCGCTTAATCAGGACAATAATTAGCATCAATTCTGTTTAATTGAACTAAATTTAACTAGAGTCAAAAAGCAAAGCACTGATTAACCTCCCAACTATCGATCTGTATTCAATAATTCTCTAAAGAGATAAAATAGTTATATCAATAAATGACAAATGTTTAATTTTACAATCGAACAGTATCGGGAAATATATTACAGGATAAATCACTTTCCCAAACGAGCAAAATCAGTCTCAATATGCTATCTTTGTCATCATTATTCCATTTAAGATTTCAATTGTTTGACTAAAATTTGCATAGTTGGTGATGTTTAGATAAATCTGCAGTGGTTTTGCCCTACTTTCGAAACCTTAGATTGTGAAGATGGTTCATGCAATAACTCTTACTCTTTTTTAAGCCTTATTATTAGCTAGTTCATAGAAATTTACTGACTTTACATGTTAATACGTGCTTCCAGCAAGGATCTTTATCCTATCAATTTATAGATTTGAGTACATTTGGAATATTCTGTAAATAAAAAGCTTAAAAACTTTGAGAAAGTTTTAGAAATCAAAACTGGGATCTATTAACAGAGAGAATATGAAACCACTATTCTTCTAATTACTATTTCCTAAATTTCAAAGTACTATAGAATCACATTGTAATGAACAACAAATACAACAATTAAGTCTTATCCGCTTCATGTGGTCATCACAAAGCCCTAAAATAGTCCATTCATGGTCCTGATACAGCAATGCATTATTCATTCCTTCTGCCTGGTAGTAGTCCTTGTGAAACAGGTTTCAGCAGTATTCTTCTCATCCAACCCCCATGCCAAAGCAATTCTGATTTTTTTTATTGATCATAGTGATTATACCAGTATCACTACATCCCACTATAAATTTGGTTAACTGCTGAGTTATATTCGTCTGGCATTGATTTTACAATCTCTAAGAGTATATACCAGGGCAGAAAACTGCTTAACACCTGTTTTCTTACTGTTCACAACACCATACCACTAGAAGATGCCAAAGGGCTGCATTTGTTTTGCACAAGATTTTATAGTAGTATATTTATGTCTCCAAATGTTGTGGAGTTGAAAGCACTCATATAGTGATTAGCACCCTTTGTGATCATGTGGTCGAGTATTTGATTCAAAGAACTTGGCATACCCTAATATCTCTATGCACTCGTTTGCAAACACTTTCTATTTTCCACATACATTTGAAATACCTGTATGCTTGATCATTATATTTCTGTTATTATTTGACTGAGATTCCTGTGCAATAGTCATTCAGGTCAATATCATTGATCAGGAAAAGATTATTTTTTTTCCCATATAATAATGACATCTTTTCAGTCTCTGTCTGTGTTTTTCTTAAGATTTCTTCTTCACAGTAGTTAAAGAAGGTCAGTGGAATTGACAAACTTGTCTCATATCTACCCTCAAGTCAAATCAATTACTTTGCTCATGTTTTTTTCATGCGAATTTCCACTGAGATTTTTTATCTACTTTATGATACTTTCAGCAACTCCATCCAGCTGCAGTTTTCCAAAGAAGCAGTATGATATAAAATGTATGAATATAATCCATGATGATATGACCTGCCTTCCTTTTGTACTCCAGCCGTGACACACACAAGAGAAAGATGTAAGAATATTCTTCCTTTTCTTGCTCTACTGAAATTCTTAAGTAATTTCCAGAAGTAATTATTTTTGCAATAATTTTCAAAATAACAAGTACTTTGCTGCAAGTAGCAAGAGGAACTAAAGAGAAAAACAACCAAGTTATCAACTATCATCTACTTCACTGGCATCAAAAGCATGCATAGTGTGCATTGAAAAACAGCCATCATTTTTTTTTTTAATTAAAGTTGCTTATGTCCTTATTTGTTATATTGGAAACTAATTGTTCTCCATTCAATAGCTTATTTCTGATTGTTTCAGTGACTAGAAGTAGTTTCCTCTCATAGTTACAGGAGTAGCTTCTCATAGCATCTATGAGATATCTGTGAGGTGAAAACACATAGGTAGGTGAATAAACATAGATACTATGTATAGTACATCTTCATTTCCAGCACAGAGTTAATTTAACTAGCATTTCAAAGCATAATTTATTTCACCATTACCGCTGTGTCTTTTATTACACTGTATACACCTTCCTCTTACTTCATCCACATTTCTCTGCCCTTCTAGCTTTCTCTGTCACTGACAAAATTCATTCAGCTTTTCTGTAACCCATACTCTTCTCTGAAATCTGCTCTCCAAGAGGTTATCTTTGTAATTCAGAGATTTATTGTTTTCTATCTAATTTATTCTGCAAGTATACAAAACAAAAGTCCACAGTTCTCTCCTGTTCTTATCCTGAATTCCTGCTTTTTCTTTTTTTCTTTCTTTCTTTTTTTTTCTTTCTTTCTTTCTTTCTTTCTCTTTCTTTCTTTCTCTTTCTTTCTTT
>NW_010588834.1:182083-203419 GCF_000705375.1 Tinamus guttatus | reverse complement strand
TCTTTCCTTCTTTCTTTCTTTTTCTTTCTTTCCTTCTTTCTTTCTTTCCTTCTTTCTTTCTTTCCTTCTTTCCTTCTTTCCTTCTTACTATCTTTCCTCTTTCTTTCTCTCTTTCTTTCTCTCTTTCTCTCTTTCTCTTTCTCTCTTTTTGCTATTCATTTCTAGGACTATGGTGGCTCTGTAAGGATCCTGACCTGGCCTGGCAACAGGTTTCCCTCGGGCTCCAACTCTGTGATGAATAAGAAAACAAATCTGTCTTCCTGAATATACAGCTGAAGCTCAAAAATGAAACATAGTGAAATGGTGTTTTATGCTATTATCTTAACTCTAGCTTATCATGTTCCCTTCCCAAATAACAATCTTTCCATTCTCACAAGCTCCTGGGCACAACAGTTTGTTCCACATTTCTTATGACAAGAACTTCTTATTCTTTGGCTGGTCTTAACCTCTTCCATTGTATGAACATTCTGTTCATGGGCAGAAGACGTTTTTCTGAACCAGGCCCAGTTCAATTAACTTGCAATCCACTAAGCGAAAAAATGTTATGGTTCAAATTACTTCTCTCAAAGTAGTTCTCCCCTGACATAGCATTCCAATAAATTGACTGTATGTTGAGAAATTAGTTTCACTGCGAATGAGTGTTCCCAGAAAACTTTTAATACTTTTTTAAATATTTTGGTTCTCTTTATCATTTATCTGTCTGCACTGGTTTGTTTCCCAGTGGAAGTTTTTTGAACCTGTTTTTATTTTTAGGATACCATTTTCAGCCATGCAGAATGTTTCAGAATAAAACATACAGATAATACGAGTGTAAGCCTTTGTCCTTAAGAGGTATTTAAGAGCACCACAAGCCTAGACAATAAATAAATAAATAAAAACATGAAAAAAAGCATTTACCAGAAATTCCAGCTAAAAATCTGCATTAAAATGGTGCAGAAACACAAATCTTTGGCCAATTAAAAGAAGAAGAAGAAGAAGAAGAAGAAGAAGAAGAAGAAGAAGAAGAAGAAGAAGAAGAAGAAGAAGAAGAAGAAGAAGAAGAAGAAGAAGAAGAAGAAGAAGAAGAAGAAGAAGAAGAAGAAGAAGAAGAAGAAGAAGAAGAAGAAGAAGAAGAAGAAGAAGAAGAAGAAGAAGAAGAAGAAGAAGAAGAAGAAGAAGAAGCAGAAGAAGAAGAAGCAGAAGAAGAAGAAGCAGAAGAAGAAGAAGAAGAAGAAGAAGCAGAAGCAGAAGAAGAAGAAGAAGAAGAAGAAGCAGAAGCAGAAGAAGAAGAAGAAGAAGAAGAATTCTAAGTGCATGTTTTCTGTCATATTTTGATCTTTTCTCTTTTAGTTTCTTTCCTTCCTTTTGAACATACTGTTCTGACCCTTATGCTGCTGTCCTTTCTCACCTCTTTTGCTTTTCTTTCCATTTTCACTGTTTATTCCACCAAGTAAATATGTGCTGTTCACCCAATACGATATCTCCTGTTCATTCTTTGTATGTCCTACCCTTTTCCATTCATTATATTTCTCATTTGTTCATATTTCTCATTCATATAAGCTCCTACAGTAAGGCATCTCTTATCTGAATGTCAGGCACCACCTCAGTCAGCAAGAACAAACATATGCAAAGGTGAAAAATACATTGTAAAAAAATGTAAGCAAACTGCTTCCTAAATCTTATTCTGTTATATTAGCTAAAACATGTAACTTGTTTTTTTTTATTATTATTTTCCTTGTGTGTGGAATTTTCATTTAGAATAGACAGTGTTGGCATCTATTTTTGAACAATTCACCCTTACTTATTTTTACTCATACTTCTAAGACATATTTCACTGCATATGTGCCTCTCAGATATGGATATTGGCAGAACAGGAATTTTAGATATAGAATTACTAGAACACAGACAAAATAAAGATTTTTTTTTATTAACACTCATCTGCAGAAAGACTGCCAATGAATAAATCTTTGAAACATTCAGGTTGTAGACTGTAAATGCTTGTAAATATCTAGATTTTTAATAATGTTAATAATATTAATAGATGTTATTAAACATCTAGATATTTAATAATGTTTAATAATGCAGAAATGTTAATAGAAATTAGTTTTCAGATTGTTCCTGGCTATACTATAACTCAGGCTCTCTCTCTCGAGCTCTCTAGGAGCTATGTTGTCTGTGGAGACAACAATGGTCTGAACAGCCAGGGATTCATTTTGGGGAATCATCACATTTCCTTAGAAAGTTTCAGTTATTTCAAGTGAGAACTTTATGATAGAACAATTTTCCTCTGGAAAATAAATAAATAAATAAATAAATACAATCTTCATTTCGTACAGACGTCATCTGTAGAAGACGTGTTATCAGATAATCAAACTCAATATTTTTAATTAAAAATAAGTGTGTGCATTAAATAATGGAGAGTGTTAATAATTTAAGGAAAAAATAGTACTGGGCCTTCAAGTTGTTTAAAGATATCTTCAAGAGCTATAGTTTAGTGTTTTTTAGTTGATTACAGAATAGATGTTATACTTTTCTCCTAGTTAAATTCATGTGTGACTAATATGTGAATAAACAGCTTTGTTCTTCTTTCTCTGTTTATATGAATACTTTAGAGAGTGACTTTTGCAACCAGTGTCTCATAACAGAAATGGATACTGATTTTCAAAGGTTTTGACAAAGTTAACACATATAGAGAATATGCTGCTATGAAATTAACAGTTCTGCCAGATGGTTTGTACCTGCAAGCTCTGCAATAATTACAATAACCTCATCATATCCTTAGTCTTTCATCACCTTGAAAATTTTTATTGCAGTTGTGAAGACATCTTTAAGCATTTCACCTCATAGAGTGAAACTTTCATTTGGGTGAGAAATTCTATCATAAAACTGCAAATTAGCAAAATGAATAATCTCATATTAATTATAAGCATTTTTGTTAAAGGTCCTAAAGCCTAGTAACTGTGTCCCTGCCAGGGACACTGCTAATGTGCCTTATGGCTCAAGGGAAATTTTTAGATGCCTTGCACATGGTACTTTCATAAAGCATAGTGTACATTAGGACTTTTGGTAGCTATTCATTCTCTCATCTCATTTGGCAAGAAATCAAATCCCAAAGAAAAATCAAAACAAACAAACAAAAAATCCATCACTCCAATGGAACAAGGATCCTTTTTTCCTCTTTATATCAGCTTTCATTATCCTATAGCAATGGAAAAACAGTAAGGATCACTCCTTGCCATTCTCACTAATCTGATCTAAATTAATATATAGTCAATATTATTTAATAGTTCTTAATGATGATCCATTTTTCATTCAATTTCTGACCAAAAAAAAAAGCATGCTTAAGCAAGGTTATCTATACATAATCACATGATGAAATGCAGTAGGAGTTTTATTAGCATGGTGAAAGATTGGGTGCAGAGAATCAGCGTCCATCCTAATTGTGTTTCTTGGGTCCTCTTTTGGTTAGTTCCATAATAGTGCTGCGGAATGAACGCCCATGTTGGGCAGCTGCAGTGTGTTGAAATGTGCTCCTCCTAGACAGCTTCACCCTAAAGAATTCCATTTCAGTGCTCTAAGGTACCTACATAATTTAAATCAAGCCCTGGTAGGTGGAGGAAAGAATAGGGAAGTCTTTTTGGAAGCACAGTCCTGATCTGACTAAAATGGTACTAGAAATATGCACCCACAGAGCTACCCAGGGGCAGTAAACATGATATTTGATATTACAGACTAATTATTTGCAGATCCAGGTGATTCTGCTCGGATACTTTCAGCAGCCTCAGGTCCATCTCTCATATTACATCTAGAAATTGTACACCTACTGTGTGAATTTGTCACCTGTTGTTCATCTGGTGAGGAGAGAGGTTCATTTTCTATCGGTGAATTGATGTAGCCTGGACCACTGACCACTTGATCTGAAACAAAACTAGAGAGATACTGTAGGAATGGCAGCTCATATAATGTTAGTGAAATCACATGGAGGTTTGATTTGAGCTCTCTGTTTGGAACAGAGATGTTGGAACCAATCCTGAGGAAGTCATTTTCTTTGTGCCTCATTTCATTAACTGTTGACTGAGTAAAATTCTTCTCTATGTAGAGAAGTTGTAAGGATAAATAAATTAAAGACTCCAAAGTACTTATACATTAGTTTGATGGGGTTGTATCAGAATTAGATATGGAGCTGCAAATGAAAAGACAAAAGAGGCCATGACATATAGATAATATAATACACAATAAATTGTATATATAATGTTCATACCATATAATGATTTATATTTGATATTCAACACGAAAAGATAGAAAAAATGATTCCTACTCCTTCTTTTGCTGTGTTAAAGACCTAAAAATGCAACTTGTGACATTGGAAAAGAAAATTTCTATCTCTTTCCTATGTCAGCAAGATTTATTTCTTTGGCCAGAGCTCTGGAGGGCGAATGTAGTGTATTCAGAATGCTGGCAGGCTAAAAGAACAGAAATAATTGCAGAAAATATTTTTGTCTTAATGTATTTCATTTCCAGTGATTTTAGCTCTTGATTATTAAACAAGTAGAAATAAAGTATTACTGCTCATATTATTTAAAGTATTATTTAAAATATTAAAAATCATATGGATTGTAAATTGATTATATCCCTTTAAATATCTATATACTATACCCACTCACTCAGTGAATGAGGCTTGCCAGGCAGCAGCCAAGTTGTTTAAAGTCATGATAACAACCTCTCAATTAACAAGCGGAATTGCTGCCTTCTGCTATAGAATATTTTGTCTCACTCCCACCTGAATTTGCTCCACATCACATCATTTCAGCCTAGCTGGCTGGGCTGATGGCTAGATGGCTAAGTAATATCCATTGCGTTGATTTGATTTAATACATCAGTTTCAATGTCATACGACAAAAGTTCAAGTCAACCCATACTAACTGCCAAATTTGAGGAGCCATGGCTCTTGTCTTCTTAGATGACAGAAATCTGTAGAAGTTCTTTTTAGTGAATAATCTTGGAAACGGGATTCTCACCTCTGTCTAACCAACTCCCAGGTACCCTCTCAGGTCCAGAGGGAAGAATGTGACCAGAGACACCACATGATAATGCAAACTGATAATAATAGAGATAACGAGTTATAAGAGAGACAGGAACTTCTCAAGAGGATTCTTGGGGTATTTTAAATTTTCTGTGGTACCTAAATTTCTGAACTCTACTGAACTCTCCAATGCCAGTAAAGGTAAATTGGAAAGGCTGAGAGATGGCTATGACTCCGGGTAAAAGCTGACTGGGAAGAATCATAGGACTAGTTAAATGTCTGCAGTCTATTAACACTGGGAAGATCCTTGAAAAAGACATGACACTCTTTGGGCTTGTGAAAAACTCGCTATGAACTTTCTCCATATTAATCCTGATGCACATATGGCAGGGATAATTTCTCATCACAAGTCTGAGCATATACTCAGCTTCCCTTTTGAAAAGGCAGATAAAAGTCTGTCTCCTTTTCCCTTCATTTTATAGAGTCCTTTATACAAACCATGATAAAATGTTTTACTGGAGTTGAAAAGCTGCCATTGTACAGAACTAGCAGCAGTTGCTCTCATAACTGATAGCTAGGGGAAAATGACATCCTGTATGGTGATACAGTAAAGTAAAAGAACAAACACACGGAATTTCTAAAGCAGGGAGATCCAAGTGTTCATCTCTAGCCTGAAGTGAGCACAGAATGGAAGTCTATTGCACTGAGCAGAGGGATGAGCCAGGTGCAGCATAAAGTGTAAGAAGAGGAGGGTTATGGGGTGAGACAGGAAGATGAGCTTGCTCAGTAGGAGGAAGAGCTCTGGAGCACGGGGCAGTTTAAGTAAATGATGTTCTCTCTCTGCAGAGATGCCCAGAGAAAAGGCAAAACTGAAAGAGCATGTGGAGTTAGTTCCATGCAGGGGCTAAATTCTGATTTCATTTATTCTAAGGGCAAATCTAATGAGTCTGATTATTGTCTTGGATTGCTGTTATATATATATAATTCTTTGGAATTCATCTGATGCAAGCATCCAGGTGATTTTTGATGGAATTTAGAATATTTATTTGATGTGCATTGCTTCAAACTTAAACTGTTTTATCTGGGCACATGTATTACTGCGCATTTTTAGTCACTGAGTGGATGGATACCAAGCTGATTCAGTTTTTCAGTGCTAGTATATGTAACTATAATTTGGATGCTCACATTCTGAAAGTGAATTGTTTCAGGGAGTGAAACATAGATATGACTGACATCTTACAGCAATACTTGACTTAGAGGGAAAGGGAGAAGGTCTCAAAAACCACAAATATCTAAGGAATTATTTTGTTTTACAGAAAGAACATCCTAAGAAAATGTAATAAGTGGGATGAATATCCAGAGTTGTTTTGAAGATTCTACTATATATTGCCATTCCATGATGATTGTTTACAAGAGGGATATAATGCCAGAAAATTGATCCCTAGTATTGATTATGCTCAGAGAGTCATTTTGCTTTTCTGTTTGCAAAACCAGGTTACAAAGCAAGACATTAATTAGCAATTTGTTGAGCTAATTCAACAGAGCTACCTGCAGTGTTTCCTATGTCTAAAGTAATGAGTTATTCATGAAGACTTTGCCTGGAAAAATCTCTGGAAAGTGCTTAATATATTACTACTATCTTTTAGAGATGTCAGCACCATCAAATGCAGGCATTAGGGCAAATTTGGTGTATCTGAAGTAGCTTTCAGGTGGCTAGCTCTGCAAGTGAAAGTAGGCTGCCCTGGTCTCAGATCAATTTATCTGCTTGAATATTATCCCGGGACATTAGTAAATTTAGGCACATGGGTTGACCTTCATGCTATAGCAGTGACAACACTTAAGCTCACTGTGTTAAAAAGACAGATGCTGTTTGTCTCTGTAAGCTGCTTATTCCATTGAAGCGTAACCTTAGGAAGCATCAGAGAGGTGAACACTTTCGCTCTTAAATCCAGTGCAAAAAACAGGAACATTTCTTCAGCTAGAGAGTTCTCAGCAGATTCTTTGAAATTTCAAGAGTTTGGATCGAAGAGTCTTGCTTCTAAAATACATAATGGCAAAGGTTTTTATGTGAATGTCAATACTTCTCCAACTTTTTTTCATGCTGTACCCTTACATACTAATTTCAGTGCTTTGATCAAGATTTTCACTTTTTTTTTTTTTTTTTTTTTTAAGACCAAATGGTGTTTTTTCCTGAAATGACATCTATATGATTTAGGAAGTGTAGAAAAACCTGACCTCTCTTTATTTTGTCATATTATTCTTGTGCAATTATCACTGCTTCAAAGGATTAGTCAAAATTTAAAATAATCTCATATTTGGCATTGAATACAATCATGGTCCTTCTAGTTATGCCTTCTAGTAAGCACGGACTAACTACTAATAACCACTGATTAACACCAATAATCCATACAGGTTTTTTTATGGCCCCGATAAGCAATATAATTTTTTTCTGTCTGAAAATAGAAATCATTATCAAATTTCACTTTCTTTCTGCTTTTACACACTGCAGTAATAATTAGTTATGTTCGTTGAGGGGAGGTGAGGGTGAGAGACAGAGAGTATGGAAATAAAATAGAGGGAGTTTCTGTTTCATAAAGATTTGGTAATCTTCATTTAAATTGTAAATTGTAATTTAAAATGAAGAACAGAAAAGTTTACACTCTCCATGAAAAACCCTGAGGTCTCTGATTTCTGTACAGAGATTGCTGAATTTCCTGGGCATGTGCTGTTTTCCTGGGGAACAACTCTGAATTTGAAAGTCCAATCTAACAAGAACTGTGGTGATAAGAGTTTTTATCTTTATAGAAGAAACTAAATTGGAGATACTAGTTCTGAATTTATATCTGAAACCTCTGGTCATTTTTTTCTATCTTCTGATATTTTTGAGGCCACCTTTTATGAAAAGTCTTCCCTCTACACTCTAGCCCATTCATAACTCTTCCCCGCACTTTTAGTAAATGACAATTTTTCTAGCAGAATAAAAATGTAATAAACCATGACTGCAGAGAGACAGAAGCTACCCTACATATTTGTACCCATACATATTTGTACGAGTGAATACCATGGAAAGTTTTCAGCATCAAAAAAAATAAATGAATCGAAATTCTGTATAACACAGAGTCTTGTGTTATACCTGTGTTGTCCTAATTGTGAGCAAAATGTGAAAAAGAGGCAACATAACCCATTAATCCAGTGGGCTGGGTGTGCATAGCCTATTCTAAGTCTGAGGAAAGGCCAAGTTTTGCCTAAGCATAAACTTCAGATGTTGAACCATTATCATAACTTCAAAATCTCTATCTAATCTCTACAGCAGACAACAATCTTTATTTTATAATTCTAATAATTATCATAGTAAAGTATTATTTACAGTTAAATGATGCAGGTTAGTATGGAAAAAACAAAACAACAACAACAAAAAAAACAAAACAGAAAATTGACTTGAAATGCGAGCACATTAAAATGCGGCATTGCTTGTGTTAAAATGACTTTGAGGAGTTATATGTCTTTCTAGACTTCCAGAGTTCTTGTTGACAGAAGGAAGGTGTATGTATTCATGTTTATTGAGAAAAAGTTATTTCAATGAAAACAGGTAATCTCTGCTTTGAGGCTGACTATATTTACTCAGATGGGGAGACAGTGGTGACATTTTCTGACACAAAGAACAAGGGTAGGAGGATAAGAAAAGAAAAGAAAAGAAAAGAAAAGAAAAGAAAAGAAAAGAAAAGAAAAGAAAAGAAAAGAAAAGAAAAGAAAAGAAAAGAAAAGAGCATTTAACTTCAGCGCTCTGATAAAAGTCTGATTAGCCTATGACGAGCATTTTTCCCCAGTATCATGAACATGGTTTGATGGATACTATTCTGTGACAAACCACTTGGTTCAGTATGATATGTGGATTGATATCCTCCCTCAAAAATGACCTTTTGTCCTTTGAGATTATTTATTTATCCAGCAGAAACCCTTTGCTTCATTTTTAATAAAATATCACTTCTTCAAAAGTGAGACCAATGAAATTACTTACTGTAAGTTATGTACCTTGGTAATCCTTGGTTTTCCTTTGTAAAATCACTTTTAAACTGATCTCTACAAGGTGATTAACCTGCAGATGCAGAAAGATATCCAGATGAATTAACTCACTGGCTGCATTGAGGCTTCCCATGAATCTGATTGTTCACAAATGTGAACAGGAAAGGCACAAACTGACCTTGTGACTATTTATTTGTCAACTACTTTATGTAAATGGAATTTCTATATAGATCCCTTGCAAAACTAACCCCTTTACTGTTTGCTATCCATGAGGTGTTACTGTCATAATGACTGTATTTTAAATCACAAATGTGTTATAGGGGTTTTTTAAATGTGCATGAACCTTTGTGTCTGTGAGATAGCAACAGAAATCAACATGAAATCTTTGTTGTAACACATAAAATATGCATGGAAAAGAAATATTAACTTTTTTTTCTATCAATCAGCTTTGACACAAAGTGACTCAAAAGCATGATAATGTGGGCCATGTTTTTCCTTACTTATGCCACTGTAAAACTGAAATAGTTTGGTTGGCTCTAATGAAAAATCAAAATTATAATTTGGAATGAATGTTGGATACCCGTGTTACATACTAGAACTCCATAGATGTTTGTCTTTTCTCCAAAACTTTAAAACTTTCTCCAAATTTTTAAAACTTTGGAAATTAGATAAATACTAAATTTCATCTACTAGTGTAAAATATGCAAAGTCCCATGACAATGCTGTGTTTAGCTGAAGCTCTCTCTTTAATGAACCCTTTTTCACCTCATCAGAACAGATATTAAAATAGAAAGAATACAACTGAATAGAAAGATTACAACTGAATACTTCGAATACTTTAAATTTGTTCTTTAAATTCTTTTTAAAGAACAAATTGGATTTTATCACTGACTGTTGGGAGGGAAGTGCTCGAGAAAGGGGAACTTAGAGAAAAATAGAGCCTAACAGAAGGTATGGCATTGCAGAGGCTTGCTTGAAGTGAGACCATCTGCTTCCAGGATGGTTGGTATGTGTGGAATCTACTTCTCCATGATTCCTTTGGCAACATAATCAGCCCTCCTGGCACACACTAATAAGAGTAAACGAAGAGTGGAGCAGAATGGAGACACCATGGTCAGACTTTGTTGGCTTCCCTGCGGAGGGGATAAGCTGATGGTGCTGTGCAGACGACGAGTAAACGGAGGGTGGAGCGGAGTGAAGACACCGCGGCCAAACTCTGTTGTACTTCCTGCAGAGGTGGCAACCTAGTTTTACCATGCACCTGATGGGCCACATAGTGTCATGTCTGGTGCTGGGCCAACAATGGTGGCAGATCAGTTCCGTCTGATAGGCTTTGCTCAAACTTCTCCTCCTTCTAATCTCATTATAACACCAATACACAACCACATCTGACTGAGCACAACTCCTCACTGAGCATGCTCTCCAGATTTTTGATTAACTTGGGGGACTTTTTTAAATCAATGAATAACGAAAATAAGTATGACTAGAGCGACTCAAGCTCCACCTAAATGTAAAAGAAAATATATAAAAGGTGAACTAAGGAGGGATGTGGTAGGAAGGAAGAATGGGATAAGAACTAGGAAGGAAGAATGGGATGGCAAGAATGGAGGAAGAGGAACTAAGGAAGAAGGAAGAGGAGAGGGAAGATTCCATCGTAAGTTCTGGATCAGTTGATAGGCTGAACCCCATTCCTACCCTTGGGTCAGGACACTGCCTGAGGAGACTCCTCAAGATTAAGAGCCCTCTCCTGTCTTCTGGGTGAGTGATGATTGCGCATTTGTACAGCAGGCACTAGCTAAGAACCCCACACAGTAGTAGAGAATTTCCTATACTGACATCCGAAACCTGTTTTTCAAATGTTGTATTTGAATAAATTGTGCTATTCGTGAACTTGACCACTTATCTCAAGGCAATCGGACCTATAGTCAACAGACTGTTGGTGAATCCGATACTGCTAGAGTCGAGCTTATAGTTGATCCCATGATTTGGGAACTCGATTCGCTCCTAGGAAGGCGATTGGACCGACATCTGGTGACTGTTGGTGAATCCGATACTGCCCGAGTTGGGTGTATGGCTAATGCAGTATTTGGTATCCCTATTAAGAGATGAGTCCAGCTGCGCCCAGCCCCTCTAACCTTTGAGGATTGGCTGAAACGCAAGGGAATTCATCTCTTACCAAATTTACCATCCCCATCAAACTGCAACAACTGTTTTTATAATTTTTACCTGACACTATTTACCATCCTGTCTTTATTATTTACTACAGAAGCTCTTATTCTAATATAGTATGGAATTAGAAATATCATGTGTAATATCGATTTTGGGTCTCCAGAATTTCCTGTATCCGGCTTACCTCCTATGAATATACCTGTTTTTCCCTCCAAACTCAGCATGCACTAGAGTCTACTGTAGAAGAAGACAGATAATTCAAACTAAGAATATATAAAAAAATCCTTAAGACAAATTGAATCTTTGAATCATAATAATTTTGAATCTTTTGAATCATAATAATTATGCCTGGAGAGACTGAGTACTGTTAAGCAGGTTTCTACAGTGTCCTATATAATATAAACTTCACTATAGATTGCTTTTTATTTAGACCCAAGCAAAATAGTACCAAGAAAAAGAACATGTTTTCCCTTAAACAAATTTTACATGCATTTACATACCTCACTGCATGAGTTTAGAAAGCATTCATATTTGTATTGTGCACAGTATTTGATTTACTAAAATCTATAAGAAATCACCAGTTTAACTTTTCATATTACATTTATTGACCAGTAATTGGTCTAAAGGGCAATTTACTTTCCTTGAAATAAAATCTTTCAGCCTACCAACATAACAAGGAATTAACAGTTGTAGAGTATACATATATGTGCGAGTATACATATATGAGCATATACAAATAGACCTAGCCAAGGCAGATTTTCTACTTAGTACAAAAGAAAGCCTGCCACTGTGTAAGAACTTCAAGATTCTTTGTTCAAAAATATGATAGGGTGACCTTGGTCTGACAGTAAAATACTTTCCTTATATTGATTCACTCTTTTACTATTAAAATAAATCATTTAATAACAATGCAAAGTGCCACTCCTCACCTGTGTGAATGTTAGAATCACAGATAATACAAACATTGACTATTTCAGAAGCAACCAGTACTACAGGTATATGATACTAACTACAACTTCTCCTCAGTCTCTTCCAGTCTAGCAGTTAAACGCAGTGCAAATGACTCTAAGATCTGACTGGAAACCTTCCTTTTCTTTGGTAAAAATTATCAAAATGAATAGCAACACTACTGTAAATTATTTTAAAAAGTTTGGATAAATCCTCATGTCAGAATAATTATTCAGAACAGATGCCACTTCCGCTAGTAATATTTATTTACCTAAAATAAAGGAAGAAAGAAAAAGCTAACTATATTTTTAAAAAATGATGCCTTTGCTTAAGGAAATGAGTTGTTTTGAATGTTCATCATTAAAGCATTTTGTGGCACTGCATCAGTCAATCACATCTGAAGAATAAGATGTGACAGTCCATGTGTTCCAGGAAGTCCTTCAGCCACATTCCCTCAGGCACATGCAGTACAGCCAAGTGCTCATCGTGCATGGCCTGGAGTGCCTGTCTGTGATTAAAACAGGATATAAATTGATGAGGATGTTTCCTAATGGAAGAAAAAAAAAAGGATGTAAATGCTATGAAACACTGTGATACCTCTGTTTTAAAAAGACCAATACTGGAGAAATCCCACTTCTGTAAAACAGTTTCTCCAATTTAGCATTTTATAGTGATCAATTAGTAATAACTGCAACATAAAAGAAGATTCACTTACATGGATGACTTGTATCCGGGCTACGCTCTGTATAACACAATGGCCTGGGAGAACAACTGGGCTGTGACTGCTGAGTTCGTTTGTCACTGATTGTTAGGTCAGGACAGTATGAATAAAAGAAGCAGAAAGGATGGATTTGACACAAAAGAAAGTATAGTGCAATCAGAAGACTGCAACGACTGGAAAAAAAGTTCTGTTTTTTAAAGACCTCTACATGAGAGGAAAGATGTTAAGCAATTTACATAGATAAGCAGTGTAATGTATTCTTAGATCTTTGCATTATGTTTCATTTTTTATGTAAAACATTTTTTGAATTAATTCACAGTACTCATAGTGTGTGCTTTATCTACTAGAAAAAGTTGGAAGTATTTATCCATTTTGTTTAACTAGTTTTCTGTCTTGAAAAAGTTGTTAGATATCTCTTTGTAGCTTTATTTTTGACGTATCTTTGATTTAGCCTGAAGCTAGAAGAAATTTAATTATTCCTCTTTCTTTCCTTCCTAATTTCTAGTAAAAAAAATAAACTTAGTGATTAAAGCCACAGAAGAGTTGCTGAAACTCATAGCCCACTCTATCCTATCTAAATTGGAGAAAGCATGTTTTATGTAGCCCTCCTCAGCACTGCAGTAACTGAACGGTTCTGCATTTCTGGTTTTAGTGATATAATTAGGAAATGATATTCCCTCAATACAGTAGGGAACAGATCAAGAAAGATGGCAGAATACATAGGATCCATAAGATAAGTCACATAACCACACAGAAACTGGGCATACTGGTGCTAGCACGGAGAACATGTTTTCAGAGCAAAATTCTTGATCTGAGGTCAGATGCCTGACCTCCTCACATAACACAGGGAGAGGGTTGAGCACATCAGCATGGAATTTAAAACAGCTGTCACAGTGAGAAGGGAATTGCCTTAGGTGGAAATGCAAAGAGCTTCTCTGGTATTTCAACTTCTCCAGGGCTTGAAAATCTAATTCTGGATTTCAGAGAGACCCCCTTTCCACAGCCTCTAATCCTCTAGAGAACAGCTGATATATTTTGCTATATGTGAGAATAGAATTCATTTATTTGTATTAATACATGGATGGCAAACTATCTCAGGAGAATGGCCCTCTTGTTCAAGTGTTCAAGCAAGTGTTCTTGCTCAAGTGTTTATGATTTTGGAGCCCAGGCAGACGATGCGGAAAAAGAAACATAAACCTGTAAAACAGTAATTCAGGCATTTTGTTAGAATGAGTCCAGATTCTGATTTCTACTCTCAGAGGTAAACCATAGGCAGCAGTACATACAATTCCTCGAAGCGAACTGAAAGATGAAAACCTTTGTGGGTTTGCTGCAGCTTTCCAACACATCCCAAGCACTTCAGTGCCATAATTTCCCTCACTGATAGATATGTATGAGCCACAGAAGCAATTAAGTATATACAGAAACAGCTAAGTACTGGCATTAAGAAACAGAGTTTCTTGCAGCATAATGCAAAAGCAAACTACCTCAGCAGAGTCAGTAGCCTTTGAAGAGGAAGTTGTTTCTCTCCATCTTACCGGGAGGCAAAAACATAATTCACGACGTCAGTTTTCAGTCTGTAATTGCTTGTTGGGTTTCCGAGCAGTAGAAGAGGGAGCACTGCTGCCAGCCCATGCAGTCACATGAGGCTAGCTGAAAACATTCTCACTTTTGTAAGCATCCCCTATTTTCTTCTCGCAAACTTTTGGGAAAACAGAGCTACAGAGAAATGAAATCAAAATTGTCAACAAAAATCAAACCTTCTATTTATTTTACTTTTTTCTACTGCTATGTAGTTTCTTAAGATCACTTACACATTGCTATATTAACATGATTTTAGTCTAAATATGAAGAAAGATAGCATCTAAAACTGCCAATGGAGTTCGTAGCAATGCCTTTTTGTTTGTGGTGTACTTACTTATTCTCAGACGCCTTTAGTTCTGGTAATATATTTAGATATCTTTGCTAATGCAGTCTGAGAAGTACCTTAAAAGCTGAACCAAAGAATTCAGAAGAAGATGTTCTCTAACTTGAGCAACTTATCCATCAAGTTATACCTTAAGTATATATATAAAGTACACCTTAAGAGGTATACCAAATTACCCAAGATATTACTGACTTTTTTTTTGTAGTTATTACATAAGAATCTACTTTATCAAGTAGCTTCTTTGATGTACAAGCATAAAAGATCTTTAGTTTGAAGCATACATCCTTGCTATATCCTAATGATAGTTTTCCATTACAAACAACTGACTTGAAAGATTCAGCATATTAAAATGAGTTTTCTGAGTGCCACATTTAGGCAGTTTTTCATAAATCTCATTTTCAATTAGAAAGTCATTTTTACCTGGTAGTATCAGTACTAATTAAACACATTTTAGTAAACTCAAGTCCATATATATTAACATGTTAATAAAAAAGGTTTCAACTTCTTGAACCTACAATGCAATCCAGAATCAAGAAAGTTTGATAAGCCAAAGAAATCAGTTAAGTTTCATACAAATCCTGTAATAGAGCCTTGAAATATTGGTTTGAAGCTTTTTTTTTTTCCTCATATTTTGATTTGGTTTGGTTTGTTTTCCTAGCACAGTTGAGATTATGTATTAAATTATGATATCAAAAACCAATTACTTTACACACAAATGATGGAAAACAATTTTTTTAGATGTCAGCAAGTCTGTCTTATCAAACTTATTTTAGATAGATAGGAGCCAAGAAGACCTATATATTTAATCAGAAAGTGTTACAGATGAGCTAATTAAAGAGTTCACCGTGAATGCTTGTCGTGATTTATAAGCAATTTGTGTCTCCAAAATGCTTTGACTATAACAGATAATTACAGAAGGAGTTGGTGAAGGCCAGTGACTTAGTACAGTTTATGGCATCATAGCATAAGGTTCTTAAATTTTATTAAAAGGAATTATGTCATGTCATATACAAGATAATTTGACTATCCTATGAGTTACCTAGGCCTCAAGGGGTCTCTGAGCTTTGGAAAATAAAATTTTAATATTTTAAATTAAATTCTAAACCTTCAAGGCTTGGTTGGAACAGAGAGACAAACTCTGAATATCTTTTAACAAGTTGGGAAAGAAGCTTCTAGATATTGAAACAAAGCTTTTAATAGCTTTAAAAATGTTCTTAATTTTTTGCCACATAAGCTTCTGCATGCATTTTTAAGACCTCTGTTCTAAATATGCTATTCTAATAGCTTTGTTGTTTTCAGAAAGACAAAGTGGGTCAAACAACTGTCAGAAAAGTTAATGTACTATAAACCACAAAGAACACTGCATTGCCTTAATTATGCAAATGATCAATAGTTAAGGAACTTGGTATTGATAACATTTTTTAGCAATCTCAGCATGAAGCATATTCTCTCTGCCTTGCAAAGTCAGAGAGCAATGTCTGCTCTAAACTTTCCTGTTTCTCGTAAAGTTTTGGAAGTTGGTTTTGGTCCACTTTTACCATAGAGAAATCAAAAATATGCCTAACTGAAAAATAAAAATTCTATAAAAGCCTTATTCCCCCAAACCAAAACAAACAAAAACAAAAGTATTAAAAGCAGTTCTTCAAAAGGTTTTTATATGTATATATATCTATATACTGCTTCAGTGAAATGAGTTTTAAGATGGCCTTTGTACTTACCTAATAGTGCAACTGCTGTACTTTATCGATGGAAATATTAGCCTTTTATTTTTCATTTTCTTGAATGCTCTTGTAAAGTGTGGACATAATGCTCAAGGGCACTTTAGCCTGATATGTATACACATTATACCTGTATATGTATATGTATTAACCTGTATATGAATACATATTATAGTACAAATCTCAGTCCCTAGCTCTGAGGGGACTCAGATTTAATGAGATGCATATTTATTTTCCAAGGTTCAGTTATCATTTATCATAAAAAGTCTAAATATATAGTATTTTTGAAGATTAAAAATATATCTTTGTTTAAGATTCTATATTGTCAGAGCTTTCTAAAGACAAATCTGTCAAAAATCACCTTTTATGTTACAATCTGCAATCTCAGCTGAATTTTACTACAAGCTGCGTATGCTCAACAAAAGAAGAAAACATTCACTATATTTCAAAATCAGGCTATGAGAATGTATGCTTAGGTTCTTAATGCACTTCTGTGAAAATCAGTGTTTTTCTTTCTCCCTTTCATTCACAAAGGTTCTCTCTTCAGCATAACCAAATTATGCACTAGTAATTTGTGCATAATCAAAAGATTCTTAAGAAAGAAAAAAGCCCCCTTCTAAACTGTCATTGTTACTGACAATGGGTACTCAGACTGAAAAAGTCAGATTGCGACAGTTTGAAATGATCACCAGGTCTTTTCCAAAAATACAATGGAAATAAAGGAAGGAACAAGCAAATCTGGATTCAGGTTTTGAATAACCTAAAGATTGATAGAGTTCATATGCAAAATTAAGGCTTGAACTTATGAAAAATGGAAGTGGTTGCAAAATTCACACTGGACTTTAGATGATACATTTCAAGGATATTTAAATTTACATTATTCTAAAGTTTAATTTTGGAATCGGACTTACAATGTTAAAACAGTTATAAGATAATAAATCAACTTCTTCATAAATGAGGCTTTCAAGGAAAGCTAAAGTGTAACAGGAATTGCTAAGAACAATTTAAAATTTTTGCTGGCCTCTGCTTGCATTCGTACAGTACTGTAAACATAGTATTGAAATTCAAAGATTTGTTGGATGCTCATTAAGCACTTTTCTTTCCAACAGAATTTCATTTAATGTGATATAAGCAAGGTGATATAAGAACTCTGATGACTGTTTGCGTATAAAAGTTGTTAGGCCGTAACAACATCCTTGCTTCTGTTTGTCCTGATGACTTTCAGGCACTTATACTTTTATTAGCTCTGTTGCAATCCCGGTGGGGCACTTTTAGTTAGAAAATATTGTTCTCAAAAATAGAGAATGGGAAGTCTGGTGAGATCTACACTTTTATCTTTTCAGTGACTATGATTCTTCAAAAGTATTTCAGTTTGTCATTTTTTGAAGATAGTTTCCAGCACTTTTTACAAGAGAACCAAGAAAAAATAAGTATTTCATGAGCCTATCATACATTAAGCACAAAAATGAGAGGTGAAAATCAACTAACATCTACCCTAATTTTCAAATTTCATTTTCAATTTTAATCCAGAGTTACAGATACCAAAGTACAGGAGTTTTGCTTTGAGTTATCACCTGCACTGCTCTAAAGCATTAATTTCAATACGCAGAAAATGTTAAGTCACTTCAGAATAAAAAGAATCCTGTGTTCTAATCAAGGCTAGTTTAGGAAAGGATATATTGGTGGGTTATACCACCCACCATTCTATCATTATAGAATTTCAAACTCACTATTTTAGTGTCAGTGATCCTTCTTGTTTGAATTAGATTCAATCTTTCAAGCATTTACATGGGATCTTAGAGCAGCTTTACAGCAACATTTTCTTATCTGCATACTTGCTAACACTAAAAAGTCTTCATCTTTTTTCAATGTGTTTTTCTTCTATTCATATAGAAATGCAGAGAAAATAACAGAACTAACTTCATATATGTCCTTTACCTATTTTTAAGAGCTAACTACCTAATGTGCAATCAAGATTCTGGTAAACAAAAAGGTAAATTTCTTCATTCATTATCTTAAATTGGTAAATGTAACATACACGAGCTTTTTATTTGTATGAGAAAAGACTGGATCAAGTTGCAGTGATCTCTCCTGCTCAAATGCAATCCCCAGGCCAGACCCTTCACCTTCCCATTATTTTAATTATTTTTTTGTAAGAATAATAGAACATTTGTTAGTTATATGTCTGATATACTGTGAATATTCACATATAACACAGAGAACAAGGGATGAATTTCTGCATATGCATGCCGTGGACCCCCAAGTAGCACTGTTCAAATTTGTTATGGATGTACCACTGAAAGTGAACTTGGATTTGAGGTTCTTTCCAAAGAATTAAAATTGGATCTTGAAGTATCTTTCTCATGTATTTAGCATCATAGAGTAAACAACTCAGAGGTGTTCTAAACTTGGAGTATTATCAAATGCATAGTAGTCAAAAAATGAAAATGCCTGGATGTTGCAAGCGGAGAAAGGAATAGAAAACTGATTAGGACCTTCTGGAACAGTATGTCCAGCTTTCTGAAACTTTGAGCAACCATACCTTTTATAAAAAAAAAAAGATGCTGTTTCAAAAGAGCAGAGAAACTACTCATGACCCAAGGTCAAAGGCCATAAATGTGAGGAAAAGTTTATACCTTTAAAAGAAAAGTTGGCAAAGATCTAAGGAGAATTATTCTTGCACCTTTGAAAAAAAAGAGTTCTGTTTTATGAAACACTGTCAAATAGCAAGAAATAAAACATTATGGGCAAATTCATGATCTGGATTGCCATGGAAATGAGAGTTGTGGTTTTCATTTTAGTGCTCATTTTTATCTGTCGTCATGACCACTTACCGATGTGATATAATGTGTAAGAAGTCTTATTTCATAGATTCTCTTAACATGGTAGTCAATCATTAATGTGAGATGAGAATGGGATGCTGAGTTCTTGAAAGTGATGAAACTGATGCACTTAAAAGATTAAACTCCAATGATTATTAATGATGGATTTATTTGTTTTTATTTTGTTTTGCTTTTAATAATAAAACATTACTGTCTATAAAATGAAGTTAAGAGAGGAGGTTCCGTTCAGTACTAAATGAGTTCTGTTCAGAATTTTGAATTATTAGTATATTTTCTGGGACATTATTCTTGTTCATAGATATGTGAGCAATGAATCATTGGCCACACCAGCCCAAAATAAAAAAAAATTAAGTGTTCATCTGTGCATTGATGTTACCGTTACCAGAAGATTCTAGCAAATTTTTAAGTGCAGCATAGTGATTTTATGGAGCCAAATGATGAGCTACAGCCAAATGATGATATACAGCTAATTTTTGTATAATATTTGTCAGTTGGCATGTCAATCACAACATGCTAGTCAATGTTCAGAAGACAGAATATTGTCCCCATATTTCAAAATATCCAAAACAGCAAAATAAGAAGGATAGGGGAAAAATAAAATAATAGAAACAAAATTACATAATGAACTACTATTCTTTGTATCATTCTCTATCTCCTGTTTCTTCATTTTTCATATCCCTTAATTGGGCCTTTGATTTTTTTTGCTTCAACTTGCCGCTCCATTTTTTATTAATAACATACTATAATGTGCCTGATCTTTGCAAGTTCTTTCTGGGGACTTTCTTATAGCAAATAAAAGATAAAAGATAGTTGTCTTGCACCATTCTTCTTCAATTTCTTTCATGTTTAGACTTCCTTTAAAACATACCAATAATTCCTTCTCCATCCTCTACGTCCTTTGTCTGATTGTCATCTTCTTCCTATGACTTCAGAAATCTAGAAGTACAAATTGATGTGTGGATTTTTAAAGTTCTCTGGCCATTAAACAATTTTAATTTAAAACAATGACTTCTGCAATAGTGCTTTCCACTGCAAAATATTAAAAGACTTTGAAGACTGAGTGTGGCAAAATGTGACCTCAGAGTGCAGGGGTCCATCACTACTCCATGTCAAACAGAATTCTTTGGAAATGTCACATAGTAGCAACAGATCATAGTCACAAAAGCTGTTGTTAACATTGTTAATACTAGAACTAGTTAGGAGGAAAAAAAAAAAAAGTCCTTTGAGATTTCTGACTGAAGTTTTAAAAGGGCAGTGAATAAAATATATAGGAAAATATGGCTATGAAGGTAAAGTATGATTAAAGGGATTCATTTTAGAAAAGTTGTATACCAAGTAACTGTGTTCAAAAGTATAAAGTTCAGTAGTCTTGGACTCTTGTCTTTATCCTGTGCCAAATATCCATGATGATGACTCTATAAACAAATTTCAATACAGTATTTTGCTTTAGTATTTTCTTTAGTATTAAAGTATATTATTAGTATCTTAGTATTGTGCTTTGTGTTTTTATTTCCCGTTATCTATCCTTCATCTCTATCCCTCCCATCTCTGTTATCTCTGAAAAAAATCCTGGCATTTTTGAAATATATTCTCTCTAAATATGACTAATTCAGTATTTCTTTTAACATTCCTGATTTTTTTTTTCAGATTTGGCCCTGTAGTCTCTAAAATATATTTTCATATGTATTCCTTAATTTCTCGTGGCTGCCTTTGCTTCTATTTGTTTAAAGTGAGTATGCATACCTACTTCACCTACTTGAACTACTCACAAAATTATGCAAGCTTCATATCTATGATGATTTTCTAAGCTAGAAATTATCTATTAGATTTTCTAAACTAGAATTATCTACTAGACTAGATCTTAACACATTGCTATATTGTTCTGTGTGGGAATGCAGTCTTTTTTTTTTTTTTAAAAAAATGTTGTGACTTTGTAATACCCACTGCTATATAATGTCAGTTATTTTCAAGACTGCTGAAGGTTC
>NW_010588834.1:97653-170421 GCF_000705375.1 Tinamus guttatus | reverse complement strand
CATCAGCTCGCTGACACCAATGTGGTGGACGGCAAATGGCCTTTATTGATGGGTAACAAGGTGTTATATAGCTAGGTTTACAAAGTCACATCCGTCTGCTTACATCATAAACTAAACACTATTGGCTATTAGGGGCCCTATCTTTCCGTACAGCACGATATCTTCCGGCTGCCGGACCCTAACTATCTGCAACAAGATGTTACGGGGGACTGTGCTGAAAGCATTGCTCAAGTCAAGGTAGACAACAGGCACGACTCTCTCACCGTCCCATTGTAAAAGGCTATCAGGTTTGTCAAACGTGACTTCCTTTGATAAATCTATGCTGACTACTCTTGATGATCTTCTTTTCCTTGACATGCCTAGAGACGATCTCTGGGATGAGCTGCTCCATCGCCTTTCCAGAGATGGAAGTGAGGCTGACTGAGGCTGACTGAGGCTGGCTCCTCCCTCTTGCCCTTTTTGAAGACTGGAGTGACGCTGATTTTCTTCCAGTCCTCTGGCGCTTCCCCCACTCTCCGTGACCTCTTGAAGATGATGGAGAGTGGCTGAGCAATAATCCCCGCCAGTTCCCTTACCACTCTTGGGTGAAATCTCATCCAGGCCCACAGATTTATGGGTGTCCAGTTTGCCTAAATAATCCCTAATCCAAGGCTCCTTCTCTCCTGGTTATCTCTCTTATATCCTTGCTCTGTAGTTCATGGGGACTAGCCTTATCAGTAAAGAAGGAAGCAAAGGAGGCATTTAGTAACTCTGCCTTCTCTGCATCCTCCGCCTCCCCACTTAGCAGTGGACTAACATTTTCCCTAGTTTTCCTCCCTGGTCAGGAGGCCTGTAGTAAACTACCATAGGGTGACTGTGTCGCCCCTCTTGGCCTGCCCTTTAATTCTCACCCACAGGCTTTTGACCCGCGCTTTGTCCTCCCCTATGCTGAGCTCCGTACAGTCCAGTTGCTCTCTCACGTAAAGAGCAACTCTGCCACCTTGCCTTCCTGGCCTGTCCTTCCTGAAAAGCCTAAAGACATCCATGGCCACGTTCCAGTCATGAGAGACATGTAATTGCAAGTAATTGCAAGGAGATCATGGCCCTGCAATTCCACATGCATATCCAATTTCCCTTGTTTATTCCTTATGCTGCGTGTGCTTAAATAGAGGCATTTGAGTTGGGCTCCCAATGTGCCTCTCATTCTAGCTGGGGCAACTTGACTATATGAGCCTTAGGTAGTTCTCATATTTTGCTGTTTAGCCTCTCCAGGCTTTGGGCTCCCTTTCCACGCTCTAGAGATATGCTGCTGTGAGTGGCATGACAAGCCCTTATCACCTCCTTCCCCGATGATGTCCCTCTCTCACCTCAAATCTAGTTTAAAGCCTTCTCGATGAGCCCTGCTAGTTCATGACCCCTCATTTCCCCCTTTGAGAAAGATGGATCCCATTAGACTATCACGCCTGGTGCCATGTAAGGCTTCCGGTTGCTGAAGAAACCAAAGTTGTGGTGATGTTGTGTTGATGGACTGTATCCTCCTGATCCTTACAGAAAAAACAGAATTAATTCTCCCTTTTTTTTCTTTTTTTTGTTGTTGTTTGTGTGTCTGTGTGAGTATGTGTGTGTGTGTGTTTATTGAAGAACTGTGGATATTGGGTAGACTCTTCTCAGCGGTGGCCAGTGACAGGATGAGGGGTAATGGGTATAAATTAAAACACAAGAAGTTTAATCTCCATATGAGGAAGAACTTCTTTCTTTACTGTGAGGGTGACAGAACCATGGAGCAGGCTGCCCAGAGAGGTTGTGGAGTCTCTTTCTCTGGAGATCTTCAAAACCTGTCTGGATGCGACCTATGCACCCTAGGTGTCCCTACTGGAGCAGGGAGGTTGGACTAGATGTTCTCTAGAAGCCCTTTCCAATTACAACTATACTGTGTTTGTGTGTGTGTGTGTGTGTGTGTGTAATACAATGAGAACAGAATATACAAAATTACACAGAAAGTATATACAATTACAGATACAACCAAACAAAGGAGCATATCTAAGTGTGCCTTATCAAAGAGAGGAATGTCCAAGGAGATAAATATACGGAAAAAAAAAGTTTTATCTCACATGAATAGTGCACAGCATTCTTATTCTGTTTCATGATCTTTTTTTTTCAATGGCTTCTAAAATGTCTAAAATGTTCATGTTTATCATGAAGTCACATCAAGGGAATACCTAGTGCAACAGAAGTTAGGGGAAGAAATCAAAAAGTCTGCTCCTTAGCACATTTGACTGTTTAAGTTTGGGTAGTAATGAAGCGTTAACATAGAATATTGAAAGTATTATTAAACAGATTATCAAAACAGTGTAAAGGATGAGAATATAGTCCAGTGATAAGGTTAGGTTACAGGTCATCTTCTATTGAATATGCTTTTTGACACTGATCAGATCTAGATCATTCGTTGGAGATACAACAAAATAGACTACTAATGATATCACTTTAAGAGAAGTTTCTTCTTAAAATCTTAGTGGAATAAAAAATAAGAACCCTAAACTTACTAGTTGAGGAGCTAGATATTGTTTTGATAAGGCCGATGATGCTTTTTTAGGGTAAAAATATTCAGTGTCATGCAGTTAACTGAATAGATTTATAAAATTGGTGATGATATAATTTAAAAGTTAAACAAACAAATAAAAACAAACTATGATTCAGCTGAAGTAATTAACAAATTTATTTTTTGAAGGAGAGTTTTGAATTTATTTTATTTAGTTAGAAATCTTCCAACAAAACATTTTGATTTGCGTAAAATTGGATTGCACCAGTTAGTTAGAAACTGTGCCTGAAATGTTTTCAGTCAGCTCCTCTTGTGCCATTGCATATGCCACTCTAGTGATTTTTTTTTCCAAATTCCAAGCAAGTACTACAAGTTCTTCCATATCTCTGAAGGGGGGATCAGATCCCATGCCTAGAATGTATAATCTCCTTTCTTTTTGAAGAAATGTATTTTCAAGACTAGTAATCTGAAGGTTTTCTTTATATTTTTTTAATATACACTGGCACTTATCAGTGGAAGAAAGTGTTTACAAAGTTTTCAGTGTTCTTAATAGTAATCCATTTTGTTTTATAACAGAAAGTGTATTTTCTTAATATCACCTTAATTCCATAACCATGAATTTTTGCAAAAGATAATTGTATTTTAATATTTTGTGAATGAAACAGTCTTAAACAGTCTTGCCACTGGAGTAGGCTCAGATCAGCCTCTAAAATCTCTATCAATATCTGAGGCTTGAGAATTCAGATAAAAATGTCATAGGCATTACCACTTCTCCTGTTATCCTGGGGTGAACCTTTTAGAATTAGTTCCCCTCTAAAACAAAACATTTTTTTTCTTACTGACATAAATTCCTAAGCATATCCTTTTGTCCTAGGCTATATGTAACATGCTTGTGCTTATGCTAATTTGATGCTGTGGAATCATAACCCCCACTGATAGAACAAATTTTAAAGTGTTAACAAAATTACTGTAAGAATTGCAGAAAAACGCAAAATCAAAGGTTGCTATTTTCCAAATATGCCATTCTTGAAAGCATGCTGTGGAATTCTCAGTGTGTGCATTCATCTAATATCAACTTATTTTCAAGATAATTATGCAATTTAATAAAAGGAACTCTGCAGGAGTATAAAAATTACGGTTACTCTTCTGTAGGAAACAGCCAGAGGTACCTTTTGTTTTTTTAAACTGAGGTTTTTTCAGAGACCTTCCTACTTAAACGTTGCAAAGCTTATGGCTACCCCTAGAAGGACGTATAGACAGCTTAATGATCATGTTATTAGAAAATGAAGATGCTCTGGGGGCAGCACAATAAAATAAAACTAATCTTTTCTACTCTCCAAATCTTAATATATATCACCTCATAATTCACTGTTACACAAGAATCTATTTGGAAGTCTGTATTTTTCTTTAACGACAAACTTAATGCTTGTCTTAATGCAAATTTAAATATTTTAAATAATCAGAGTAATTCTCTTTTTTTTTTGCCTTCTTTTGCACTTATGATGCAATGTATGTAGGTGTAAAAAAATAAAACAGTGTCTGCTGTAAACTGAAGGACAGTCAAGTCAAGCTCAATCTGATCCAGTAATAGATTACCCTTATGTAAAAACAGACTATGCAAGCATATGAATTTTGATGATTGTATTTTTCTTCTTTTCTTAAAAAATTGCAGTGTTTTAGAAAGAACAAGGAAATAGCTTTAAGTGACAAGTACAGTATTTCATTTTCTCCAGCAAATGGTAGATTTGTTTTTTTCCTCATCTATTCTAGTATATGCTCTTAGGGAAGAAGTAAACAAATAAATGGAGGTACAGCCCAAAGGGAATTGAAGGAGGAGGAATTTTATTTTGTCCGTGCGGTTCTGTTAGCTTCATGTTTGCTGTTGCCTCGATGTTGTTCATTACTTGCATTCTCTTGGCTCTTATCTTCTAATTGTAATCTAAACCTGTTCTTATTGTCTCTAAAAGCCTATTAGAACAATAGATCAACAAAAGGAACTTATATACATGGATTTCACAAAGGTAACCCTCTGTTTCTCTACCATAAATTAAAGTAATTTTGTTATTTAATTATGAAATATATAACCTCGTTTTAGCCTTCTGTAGCATGAAACCATGGAAGCTGACACTTCAACTGCATTTACCCATAAGGTGATGAGCACTGAGAATCAAGCACAGACAACTATCAAAACAGGCATCTTCCCAGGTTCTTCATACCTAATTACTACAAGTAGGAAGTTTCCTCCAGAGACGGACCACTTCCATTCTATATCTGACAGGTAGAAATTAGTTACCTAATGAAATGAAGTAGATTTGCAAATTGAAGGAATTAAGTGAGCTTTTTCAGTTTAGGATCCTTTAAAATTAGATTTTAATTTGGATTCAAATGTGAAGTTGATGTCAGGCAGAAGCTTGTTTTTGGATTATTTCTGATAACTTTTTATTGCCCTTTACCCTGATTTCACATGTCCCTTATCTTTGTTGCTTTTTAACCAATATCGACAAAACTATGGATAGTGTTGAAGCAATCATTAGCTGGAAACCTCTTCATGGAGTAAATATTACTGAAATCCCAAAGCCATTATCGATGAAAGAGAAAAAAATGAGAAAATCTATTTTTCCCTGTGTTTTGGAAAATTGCTAAGATATAAAAAAGTAATGCCACTGTTAATTCACTTTTCTGTTGAAGTAAATCCCCAGGACATGTGTGGCTGGAAAGGCTCACAACTCTACTGAGCTATCAATGTTGAACAAATATTGAAACATGACTGGTCCTATTCATTTAATATCAAATAACTGGAAAGCAAAAAGTGATACATGGCTTTTATTTACATCTTTCTCCTCTTCATACACTTGTTTTTCTCTTTATTTTTCTTTTCTTCCTAGTGTTTTGCGCATTTGCCAATACAGATATGATTTCTGAATTCATCCCAGTGTTTTTTAGTTTAAAATGTTAGCTTACAAGAACAAAGTCTTTGTAGAAGAAAAACTCTCCTATTACCTAAGAGGTTAATTTCTTTTTTTTAGTCTTGGACATGTGTAGGACAGCCATTCTTATATCTTCAAGAAGAACTGATAGGAACAATATTTTTAAGTATCCAGCTCTGTCCTAACCCTATTTTCAATACTGTCTTTAATAACATGTTGTTTGTGTTTTCCCAAATTTTGTCCAATGTCCTCTTCCAGGGAGTGTTCCTTCCACATGCCCCTATGTCTCTTCTAGCTTCATCAATTTATTTGCAGAAACTCTCTTCACTTGTAGAAAAGATATTAAAGTGAAAGGAGACAGCCAGAGGAGCAACTTCTTTCCATGCTGCTGCATTAAATGGAATTTATGGAGATATTCAGCAACGTAACTACCTTTCTGACCAACATAGTCAACAATATTTAGGAGATTAAGAGATCCAAATTACTGTTTCATAGAATGCTTAAAGCTGGAAGGGACCTCTAGAGGCCATCTAGTCCAACCCCGCTGCACACGCAGGGTCACCTAGAGCACGTGGCACAGGACTGCATCCAAGCAGGTTTTGAAGATCTCCAGAGAAGGAGAGTCTTAGAACGAGGTTTAAAATACCTGCTTAAACTGGCTAGGAAATAACCCGCTGCTTGCTACATTAGTAAACCAGCAGAGGCTACACTATAAAGACAAATCCTCATAGCATAAAACACTTCTACATTTCTCTAACACGTTTTCAGATTATGAGAGAAAAATAGCTATATGGGTATTATTAAAAGAATCTGAATAATAATGTCTTTGCTTCAGTTTTTGAGCTATGCACTTCATCCGAAGCACTGTTTCATACAATTTCAGGCTAAAATATATTTAAGTTAAGTTAATATATTTAATATATTATATTATAGACCAAAGAAATGAAATGAACAGGACAATTGTACTTGCAAACACACTCAGAATGGTCACTTAGTCACTGAGCAGTCTTTTAAATATTACTGTCAGTGAATGTCTGTTCATAACTATATGCTTTTGAATGCAGGGCTCTGAAAGTGCTGGGAAGAATCAGAGGTAAACTTGTAAACATCCCCCAAAATTTCACCATAAAATGAGGTTTTATGTGGGCGGTACTAATTTCCAGAAATTTACTTTGTGATGTACCCTGCTAAATAAGCAAAAAATAATACGGGCATATCTGCCTTTGTTATTCTGAGAATGCCAGAATCTCTTGAGAGTAGAATTTATAAAATAGAAAGGAACATAAATTGAATAAAAAAATAGATCTAGTGGAATATTTTTACAATACAATTCAATAAAAATTTGTGCCGGAACTGATGTGTGTCTTGGAGACAAAGAAAGGAAATATCTTCAGGTTTCTAGATATCACAACGAAAACAGAAGGCTTTCTTCAGAATCCCAATGAGAAAATTTAAGCAAACTTGGAGGAAAATTTAAGGAACTTGGAGAGCATCTTTTTAAAATAAGCTAAACTGCAAGTATATGCTAACGTTGGAAACATCTGATGCCAGGGAAAAATCACGCACTCTATGTGAGAAACAATACAGTTCCCTAACTTAAGCAAGTGGAAGTAGAGGGGAATATGAAAGGAAAATCATGTCCAAAATGGTAAGGCTAAAACTCTGGAAGTTAAGCAAAGAGAGAAAATAGCATGCCCTAAAGATGCATATTCTTAATGAAAAAACATCCATGAAAGGAAAAAATGAGATTTGTCAGTGGTATACATGATTTTGTGGACCATGATTTAAGGCTCACTGACATGAAAGAAGAGACATGAGAGAGACAAGGCCTTCCAAAGGAGGTTAAATTCTAACTTAAACATGAAGAGACAGAAATTATCCTAGCTTCTCCAAATCCCTTCACCAATCTCTTAATAAATTATTGGCAGGTCTGTGATTCACTGTACCATATTAAATGCTTTATGTCGAAGATAACTGTGGCCTAAAACACTAAAAGAGGTGAATCATCTGTCACCTAGTCCAGTCATCACCCACTTCTTCAACTTTCTTCCAGATTTAGAAAAATCTAACAGCTGGTAGAAAAGAAAGTTAAAAATAATGATTTTTGCCAGAGGGGAAGCAGGAGATTGGTTTTTAGAGTGATAGCGTGTAAAAAGATTTAGCCCATTGCTCTGCTTTTCTTATGAACTACGCATTTTTTCCTTTCTATGAATTCAACCCTGCGTTACAAAAGAGCTGTTAATTTATTTAATAGTAGGCTTCAGTATACAAAGGTGACACTTAACGGACTTGAGAATTTTCCAAAAAGCTGTGCTCAAATGACAGCATTTCAATGTGGACTTTACATTAAAGTTATTGCAATATAGCACTTGGACTAATCAAAAGGAAAAACAGGCTTGTTGCTCCAGATCTTCTGTTCCTTCTGCTGGGAAAGCACAGCACAGCTTGTCACACAAATTATGACATAAAAGTATTGTAGAATAACTGAAATGCTTTTGAAAAAAGAAATGTTTTGAATGTGTTTTTTTTTTCTCGACAAGGACATTGCCAAAAAAATGCCACAACAAAATAAATTTGTACAGTTGGAAACATTCCTTTTAATTTTTTATATCTATGCTACAGATGGCAAAGTTTGTGTGTCATGTATGGAATCAGGAAACATGAAAAGTATCTAATTACATAAGTTATTTGCTATATATGCCCTGCAGAGTCTTTCAGGTTTCCTCAAGCACTACTTAAAGCCATGAAGTGCTATACGGTGTATGGCATTCAGAGCTATCCTGAATATAATTACATTAAAATATTTTCTGAAATAATAATGTAATGTTTTTATTTTAATCAGCTTTTTAAAGAGGGTATGGGATGGTTTCTTCTAGTATCATTTACTCAATTGTTCTTGCACAAATTTCAGAACAAAAGAAAACACAGACACTTCCTTTTTCAAGCAAGTAATGTTTTAATTGATTTTGTAATGATTTTAAGGACTACAAAGCAAGCGTGTGTAATCCTTAGAAAGAAGTGCAAGAATATTTCTAGCCTTGCAAAGCCCCATGGACACGGCAGCTGCTGTACTACCAACTCAGCATCCACCTTTCCATGGGCTTCCCTGTATAAAAATGAACAGGTGGGAGATAATGGTTTTTTGTTTGTTTGCTTTTTTTGGGCCCTTAGAAAAAAATATCTGTATAAATAGTAGGTTTTCTTACAAGATCCAGAACAAGCTATAGATTTTAGCTTGCCCTGTTGTCTTCTTTGACTGGGAAATTTGGCTCCTTTAGGCATTAGTGGCTAAGAATAAAGTTGTCAAATGTAATAGAAATGAAAATAGAAGAAATAATTTGCTATGGAAATAGAAGACAACATTTTGGGATAGTTGTTTTTTGCTTTGTTTTCTTTTAATTAATTGAGCAATTTTGGGGATTACTCAATTGAGACAGAGTAATGAAGGCATTTTAATATTAACTGATAAGAAATTTAGAAACAGAAAGGTTTTGATAGACTATTTATAGAGTTATGGTGATGTTAGAATATTTTAATAAAGCAAAATTGTGTCACTGGGAATTTAATGATTCCATCAATACAAAATAATTTTGCATTTAACTAATAAAATAAGCTTTTACAAATTATAGGACTCATAAGCGCAACTTTATATAAATATATGAACAGCTAAAAGGTATGCCTATGATAACATTCTCTGGAACTGTCCCCCAAATGGTATCTGCTGTTCATTATTTTCTGTTCAGCCAGGGAAGTGATAAGTCCTACCGTTAAACAGCTACTAAGAAGATTTAACTGTGACCTTCTCTTTACATATATATATGTATATATGTACATGTATGTGTATGTGTATATATATGTGATGACATAAGAACATCTAAAGGGTGCAAACTAGGCTTTTTAAAATCAATTTTTAGCATGACTGATCAGTGTCATGCCCAGCTATGATAAAAAGTGTTCAATGGTCACTGTTTAATCTCAATCCAATCTAGCAGTCATGAACTGCAGTATAATTTAAATGCACAAGACAGTAGAGAAAAAACTGTGCCTAAAGCCATGTGTTTTAATTATTTTCACATAATCTATGACTAGATTTAAATGTTGCTAACATAGTATCTATCAAATATTAGTATACATTGTATTATCTAGTACTGACAAAAACTTCAATCTGAAAATAGAAAAACATTCAAATCAGTTTTATCTCAATAACTATTTTCATGCATGTCATGCTACATCCTTCTTCTCTCTTTTTTTTTTTTTTTTCCAGAGGACTTCCAAAACTTGATGATGTTCTATGTCTTCCTCTTTTCTATGTAGTTATATGTAGGAACAGTTAGTGTGCCCTGTCTCCTTGTCAGCTACTGATTAATAAATGATGCCGTACTTTCCCTTCAGGGTCCTGGAAGACACAGAATAATTTTAAGGTTTAGATCCATTTTAACTACAGTCAGACCCCAGTCTCCTTATGAAATTACTGAATTACTTGTCCCATTGAGCAGAAACTTGTATGTTCTGAGCTGGAATGACAGCAACTAGAGAGATACTCCATTGCTAGAATATGAGGCATGTCATCATGAACTGGCCTCAGGAAAAACTGCATCTTATTTTCAGAGTATACCACAACACTGTAAAGTAATGAGATGATACCTTAAAATAAGACTCAAAAGGAGGAAACTGCAAAATCCTTACTGGAAGTGAAAAATGCTGGTAAATTGTTCTGAAGTAGGTGACTTTCTCAGCTGCTCAGTGTGAAGAATGCAAAACTATATAATGTGAGAAAGGCAAGCGCAACACAAGCTGCAACTAAAAGCCCCATCTTTTACAGACAACTTTTCTTATCTATTTATTTGAAGCATTTTCTTTCCTTTATGCATTTCAGTTACACCTGGCTGAATAGCTTGAGGCATTAGTTTGAAATAACTATTTTATTTCACTTTAATCTCCTGTACTTCCTTTGTCCTATGGAATCTGATACTCCTAACATATTCCTGGTGATACTTATGCATAAGAAATGAAGGTGTATGAATGAAACTGTAGAAATCTTAAATGCAGAAGAGTAGTGCACCTACTGGTCCCCACACACTAAACACATTAAAAAGTCTAAGAAGAAAAATTACTGCATGATGTTTCAGTGACAGATTCTTTATCAACAGTTAATATCTATGAATAAATGCCTTAGATACCAAGTTGTCTTCAGCTGTGTGATACATCCTCTTCACTCTCCTGTTATGCTTCTTTTTTTGTTTTCATCTGAGTAGCGGATATTTCTCTAAGCATCCGTTATATTGCATTAGTAGAGACAATAAAAGAATAGTTATAATTTTAGAAAGTTTTCAGTAGAAACTAAGAAGAAAAATAAGTACAAAAAAGCCTCATCTTCCACTTCTTACTTCATGTTTGTTGATGTTTTTAAATCTTTCCGCATAATCCAAAAAAAGCTTTATAATTAGCTCAGCCTTCACATAATTTTTCTAACTATTAATAATATCTTTAACAACTTTAAAACAAATTACATTACATTCTCATATAATAATTTTAAGTACACATGTACTTTGAGCTACACAAGCACAATTTCAGATCTTAAAAATCTAAATTTTTGAGATGTTGTTTTAGAATACTATTTTAGTAATCGCGGTTTCTCTTATAAACTGCTCAAGAACTGTGCATCTGTTTTTCTTATGAAAATTCATGGGCTATCCTTATACGCCACGGGAAAAAATAGATTTTTGAGTGCCTCATCTTCGTCTGTCTTTTTAAGTAATAGAAATGTTACAAAATTGTTAAAAAAACATTTTGAAGTCCTATAATTTTAAATTTAAGGCCTTAACTTACTTATTTCCTAAACATATAAAATTGTTGCTCTAAAAAATATATTCTTGGGTAGGATCTCTATCTTAAAAAGATAAAATGCAGTTTTAAACCTAAATCTATGACTTGTTGGTTTAACTTAAAATCCACCATTTAATTAATAAGTTTCTAATCTAGCAAAGATAGCTCCTACATGCAGGCTTAAGGCTTGATTACCTCCAGAAGACTTGATCAAGCCTGTGAAAAATAATTCATTTGAATCCCTTCATACCTCTCCCCTTACCCTTCACACTATATTTAAAAGTAATTTCATTACTATGGAAAAAGATGTCCAAGTTTCATAATATTAGAATGAAAATGAAAACAGTGAATATTCACATGGAAAAATT
Organism: Tinamus guttatus; assembly: GCF_000705375.1. Next base: position 158,782 of record NW_010588834.1, on the reverse strand, counting down.
AACTGAATTCAGTGCCTGGTGCAAACTTAGACAAAAAGAATAATTTGAAGAGGATTGCATCCAGGTGAATATCTCCAGAATAAGACTGGAGAATCCAGAGGATTGCATCCAGGTGAATATCTCCAGAGAAAGACACTCCACAGACTCTCTGGGCACCCTGTCACTCTCACAGTTAAGAAGTTTTTCCTCAAAGTCAGGCAGAATTTTGTGTGCTTATGTTTGTGGCAATTGCCTCTTGTTCTATTGCTGACCACCAATGAAAAATTGACTGGGTCTTCCTGTACGGTAGAGCTAAACTATTTTTAGGCTATTTGGATAGCTAAAGATATTTTAGAATACCCATGTCACTCATTTGCCTTGGCTATCGGTAGAAGGAGTAACATGAAGGGCATTTGCAAGTATTTATGAAGGTGAATTTCACTATTTCAAATGTGGAATTCAAATTCTTACTAGTTCATGTTTCTTTGAGCTTGTTTGAGTCAAAACTTAATAATGGACACAGAAAAAAAAGTTGATGCACCATAAAAGCTTTCAAGACTGTCTTGAAAACCTAATTTTTAAATGCCTATGATGTTGGGTTTTTTTCTTTCTTTCTTCTTGATTTTAAATCTTTAAAGCTTAAGTAATCTAATGATGAAACTAAAGCAAAAGAGAATATCTGCACCAACAGGTAAATAAAAAATGGGTTTAGCAAAAAATAAAATAAATACAAACATCAAGGAATAAAACAACTTTGAAACTGAAATAGAGACTGAGTATCAAAACAGGCAGCAAAGTAATACAGGTCATGATCTCCATATAATAGCTGAAAAGAAATACAAGACTTATGTTTGTTAGAAAGTATTTGTTAGAATAGCACCAGCCTTGACTTTGTCAACCAAGTTCTGCCTGAAGTTTCATGGCTAAGTTAAAGACTTGAAAATACAAGATGTAATAATCATGTTGCCTGAGCTTCCACTCCAGTAGTGCAAGAACCCTTAAAATGGTATATTTTATGGATTTTAAGTGAAATGTGGTGTATCATACTGTATTATATTACCAGACTTCTGCCATGGAACTACATTAAAATATCTAGGTCATGAAAAAATTGAATTCTGTGTCCTGAACCAAGCAAAAAAGAAAGGCTGCTTGCTTGATACCCTACCCCCAAGAAATAAACAATTTTCTTCTCATACACAGTATACATGATTCATATCAAAATTCAATTATGCTCAATTAACACTCAGAATTTTCCAGTAATTATGCTGAAGGCAGCACATACAAGGTGATAAGGGAATCAGGAATTAAGTTGAGCCTAAATTCACTAATAAGAGAAAAGGTCATGAGCTGATATTACTGAAATTTGATTAGATTTCACATACATGTGCTAGAAATCAATGGGATTTTTTTTTGGACTTCAACATTTCTGCTCTGTAGAGCTCTAGGGTCCTGTGTCTAATCAGAGGCTGTACCAGTGTTACATGCTCTCTTGGGCACAAAGACAGCAAGAAATTAGAAAGGATTTACTGCTCAAAGTAGACAGGCTTTGCTATTCCTGCAACTGAGTGGATTGGGAAGCTGAAAGGGAAAAGCTGTGAAGTGAAGTAGCTGTCATGTTGGTCAATACCCATAGGAAAGGTGAAGCCATTGCTGCGGATTTTACAGCTCTTTGATGGCTTCCAAGAGATCTAGTCAAACTAGGATGAGACCAAAAAGGGCTTTAGACATAAACATCATTGCAGTTTGGTTACAAATAAGAGAGCTACAATGATAATTTAATCCCATAACCAAAACCCCTAAGGTCCTCAAAACCCTAGGTTTAGGTGTATAGTATTTCTGTAATGTGAAAACTGACAGATAAGAGGAAATAATGAAAGCTTCCTAATTGTCTCCTGATCCATATGTTATTCTGGGCATGATTGTAAGTCTGTCAACTCCCACCACACCACTTTTGTTTGCCTCAGTATGTTCAACCAAACAATCAAACAGATTGTCAGATGTACAATACTGAAGTAACAGCTTTTTGTTGGAGAAGAAAACAAATGATCCGATAGGGGGGAAAAAAAAAAAAGTAAATACGAAAAAAAATTCCCGTAGGAATGACTTCTGAATGACTTCTGATTTATACCATCAAAAGAATGCGCTATATCAACACAAAACTGATGAGGCAGAAAAAAGGATGAGAACTATAAAACTCAGCCAAAAATGATCAATTAGAGAACAAAAGTGAAGAAGAAAACTTTTACCCACAGTCAAAGCACCATCTCCTTCACCAAGATTGTCTTACACAGGAAAGTGGTCATAATTAAAGCATTCAAATATAAATCCTAAAACAAAAAGACCCAGAGGAAAGAGATGAACTCTGTTCTCCATTTTGCGAAATGGAGCAACTAGCTTGAAACCACAACAGGCTGTGTGAACAAGCCGTCTTGTTGGTTGTCAGTAGAAGAGCTTGGAGAGCAAACAGGCTTTGTTCAGAGATTTTGCTCTCAAAAGAGTTGGCTTTCCAGCACAGAAAACTGACTTCAGCTCACTCATGTCAGAAGCTGACCGAACTACTGAACTAATTAGGACAGATTTCTGAACCACTTGTGCATTTAAACCATTTCTACTGCACTGTAGAAATAGGAGGCCATAGTCTTTGTCCAGTTGGATGATTAGAGTAGAATACTTCAGTGTTTATAGGGAGTATGAAGGAGATGACAGATGAATGGAGAGAATATATGCATATATATTTATATGTATATATATATATGTACAAACTTTCTAGAAATGAGTGACTGCCAGCAGCTTATTCCCTAGCTTTATGGCTATATGAATGCAATGAAGAGAAAATAATTCAAAAAAGTTGCAATGATCAGATAAGGAAAAGAAACTAGTTAATGAAAACTCTTGCTCTCCCCCGCCCCCCGCAATAGCCACTGATTTTGGTCTCTATCTTAGCTAATGAACTTAATTTTCTGTATTCCTCTTATTATGGCAACATTGCATCAGCAGCCTCAGAATGTTTCTAAAATTACTGAAGGAGATAGATGCAAACCACTTCATGCTTTGGATAAATATTTTCTCCCTACTCTAATGCCTAAATCATAGCATGGAATATTCTTGTTTTAATAAGAAGGCTATTTTCTGAAATTACACAACCAAGGTGCCACTTTAGCTAAACATGAAATTAAGCAAGATATGCCATCTGGCTCTCATGACTTAGTAAAACACTTTCAAAAATTTGAATTTCAGGTCTTATCAAAACAAAATCTGATATCCTTAAACCAAAATCATGGAAAGAAGAGTATCAATCATATAATGCTGCATACAGAGAAATATCTGATAATTGAGCAGATCTCAATTTTGAAGAACTGCACTAGAATTACTTCTTTTTTTTTTTTTTCTGTCTATAGTAGCTGTGACATCACAGCTGTCGGTGCTGTTAGGGGACAGAAAACTTTTAAAAGTTTTCATATCTAATACTCAACCTGCATGCTTAGGGAATACTGATGTTGTCACCTTCTTGGTGAACTGTAGGGCAAATAGCAAAAAGGTACCAATTGGCAAACCCAGCTCAAGTCCGACGTGGCTTGCTGACTAGACACAAGTTAAAGCTGACCTTTTCTGTGATTGGGTATCTCAAGTAGTCTGGGGCTAGTCTGGGGCGAGGCTGGATTGGCTATCGGGGTGTGTGTAAGACACATGTACTGTGTTGTTTGCTTATAAATATGAGGTTGTAACCCAATAAAATTGCTATTGGCCATGAGCTTTTAGCCGCTGTTCCTTGACAGCAGACCCACAGTGAACATTTTATTGTTGTTGTTGTTGCTCAGGAAGATGTGGAACATATTCATCAATAAGTTTGTAAAGAGGATAGCTGTGTAGGAAGGGTGCTTAATTCTGGAAATGCTGAACTGCACAGGCCCCTCAATGGGCTACAACACTGCATCATTGCTATTAATGATTTTTTTTTTATCAGATATTTGCCTGAAGAGACATGAATTATTGAGTTGGTGCACATAGAGAGCTGATATGATTTCACAGAACTGAGGGATTTTTGCTTTGGTTTTAAGGTAAAATACAGGAGGGAAAGAACATCACTTCTTTTGTTGGGTCACTGCCTGCCATCTTGCTTAAATCTCTGACACTGTAACTCACAGCTATGTTCAGTATGAGAACCTCACCAAATTATAGCTCCTATTCTGTTCTACAAACTGATGTCAAGAAAGATTTTGGAGAACATATGGCCCACCAGCAGAATTTGTGATATTTGTTTATACCTCCCTGAGGCATCTGCCTGGACAGTAGATATTTACTAATGTGTTTTTTTTTAATGCAACCCAATATGTATTAGCTAGTCAGAGTTATGAAGAGCTTACAGTGATTTATGATTTTCAGAAGGCTTTTCTTGATGGTCAGAATAAGAGTTTGAAGTAGCAGCAGCATTGTTATACTCCAGTGCATGGAGAGCACATCAGATAGATAGATAAATATTTTGATTCTTTGATGGTGATTTGACACATATTTGGTTGGTAAAACTAAGACTAATAATTTTAGCATAAGCAGACCTCACAGGAAATTAAACAGCAAGCTGATGGGTTATCTGGAAGGCTGAAGAAGCTAAGAAAATGTTATCTATCTATCATCTCCTACAAAATACTTAATTACAAGATATATAAGCATTTTAGAAGAAAATAAGAGGTTTCTGCTCAAAACACAGACATTTTTCCAGATCTATTTTAAATAAAGTAGTTAAGAGAAGAAAAGCAACCACATTTCTGTCTCAAAATTTATGCAGTATTTTGACCACACTATTTTAAGTTTGCTTTCAAACCATGATGGACCTTTTAAAGCAATATTAAAATAAGAAATATTAATTGTTATATCTATTTTTCCTTTGCCATATATATAAAACAAAAAATAACCCAATGTTGCTTCTCTAGTATATTCAGTGAAAGGCCAAAACAATATACGGTCAAAGCAGAACTAAGACTTCCTGACTCTGTCTTATCTCAGGGCAGTCCACACTGAGTCTTCTGAAACTTAAAGGATCATCTGAAGGTAACCTTCTGTGGTAAAGCTCCAAAGTAAAATGCTCTTCACCCTTTCAAGATTACTCCTGCTTGTGATGGAAAATCGTGCTGTTTCGGATATGCCATCTGCTTGCATCCACTTACCATGAGCAGGAGAATGTGAACAATAAAGCATGTTGTCATCACTTTTAAACTTCATTCTTTCTAGTTTGTTTTTAATATTTGAGTTCAAGCCAAGTGTTCACAGCTAAACAAAGCATGGTCTGAACAAACAGAGTGTTGGTTGGTAGATGACTCCATTCCAAGGATCTTTGTGTTTTCTGTTCTCTAAGTTGTCCTGAGGAGATCTCTAAATTCTCCTGGTGTCTGATCTGTCCTGAGTTACACTCAGGAATATGTATTGAGATACAGGAAATTCCTAAAGCTACAGCAATTCCTTGAAGATAGTTCCAGGATTACCCTCCACATCCACTGCAGAGTATTTCTACTCTGGATTTCTAAAGTGACTGTAATTTAGATGTACTTTATGTTAAGATAAACTTCACAGAGCTGATTAAAGCTTATTATGCAGTTCCTTTTGGCCTCTGAAAAGTGTGAATCACAACCGGAGTGAACATAAGAATTTGAAAATCAGTGGCTTTCTTCTTTTCAAAAATTCTTATCATCAGGACTATTGGCAAACACCTGTAATCATTTCCTGCATGTTTCCTTTATGTGTTTCTGACTTTCATCAATGCTTCCTTTATCAATCATGGATGTTTTTAAAAGTTCACTTACTGCTTAAGCATATAGATAAAAAAATAGCAAAACATATATCAACACTGTTCAATGCAGTAATTAACTTCAGGACTTTCTTTTCCCCAGAAATCAGAATGTGTTTCATCATCCATCCCTCTGACTGTCATATTTGCCATTCACTTCCTCTTGCTATAATGTTCCTGGATAGATTACACAAAAGGATTAACTGTAACCATTTTCAGCACAGAATAAGTCTTCTGTTGTTTATGGCCAGATGGAGACTCTATCCAAAGAATACTACCTGAAATCAGATCTCATTCAAATATTGAATCTTAAGTACTATCTTAAGGATTGCTGGGAACCTTATATCTCCGTCTGTGAAAATGGAAAGAGACGTAATGTATAAAATGCACAAAATTAATTTTTAAATAGTGTATAACATATTATAGAATTATAGAATTATATATATATTAAATTATTCATCCCAGTGTTCTCAACAGACCTAATGTCGTTAAGACAAGGAAAAATTTGTTCATTATTTTTTATCCATTACATCTACTCAGTATTAGACTTTACAAACATTTGCAAGCTTCCCTTCTAAGCATAAACTCTAAAGCACACAATAATGTATTCCACATAACTTGATATCAAGCTAAAGTATTATCTATTGCACTTTCAGTTGCACTATTCACTATTGCATTTCTATTTCAAATAGAATGAAAGTTTTGCATTATTTCATTAGACTACTGTCATGTGCTTGACCATATACAGAAATCAGCTATAATGAACAGTGAATACTACGGAGTGATGTTTGTGTTAAAATAGATGAGCAGCTATTGCAGATATGGAGAGTAAAGAGGAAGGTATGGTAAGAATTATGACTGACCTCTGAGGCAAGTCTTAATGACTCTCTTTAACGTACATTAATGTTTTGGCTATATTGACTCTCTACCTGTCCCCTTACCACTCTTTCACTCCACCTTAACTCTCTGCAGGTCTCTGCTCTTTTGCTGTGGAATCACAATATGGCACAGTGGCAGATGGTAATGCTACTTCAGATTAATCTCAACATATAAATATGGATCTTGTTAGAAGAATACCTTATTATTTGTAATGCAGTACTTATAAATATAAGCTAAATGTGACCAGTAAACACTTTTCTCTCTGATCTTCTCACCAAACTATTTGCTTGAAAACAGAGCTGGTCTCTGTAGAATACAGACAGGTATGCAAACAAAACGTTTGATATTGCTATTTTTTTTTTTTTTTTTACCTCATTTGCCTTCTTCTTAGGAAGATTAGTTGTTCTTCTGTGTAGGGAGCAGCTAGCAGCTAATTCCATGATTTCTAAGTGCAATCAGGAATTAGGACTTTCTATGGCTATGCAATAATTTATTTCAGTTTAGCTCTGGTTTCCATTTATTGGTGCTGGTTTCCATTTACTTACTTATTTGTTCACCATAATTAAATTGCTCTTAACAGGCATGAAATTCCAATACAACTTACAAACAGAATCTCCAATACATTTCAGTTCTGTCTTGACACAGCACATACACTATTAATAATCTATTGAATAAGGAAATAATACTGAAAATATCTGTAGATATGTCAGAAAGCAAACATCAGATCACAAAACAGGACAGTTTATATGACACTGGTTTGAGGTGTGGGTGATGCAATTCAATTTGTTCTTCTTTGTAATCTAAAAAAACAGTACTTGAAAATAGGCATACACCATACTATGGATATCTTCTTGCAGTAAGGCAAGAGGTTTAGTTCTCTTCCCTCTCTCACTCTGCCCTGTGGTATTATTTATTTATAAGTAAATATTGGTTGATTGAGAAACAGATTAAGGCACGACAAGTAACCTGAGCTCACAGTACTTTTACTCTGTGCAACTGCCTTTACCTTCTGGCTCTTGATTACACTTTCTGCTCTCCATTCCCCATTTCCTATTACCCCAAAAGGATCTACCTCAGATCTGACAGCTTCTCATTGAAATCAGTGCTTCCAGAGAAAGTAATCATTAAAGTGGTCACCAGGGAGAAGAAAATATCATCTGTAGAGTTAATTGAACTCTGACGAAACATTGCTGAGCTACTCGGTAAATGAGAAATGATATACTTTACTGGAAAAAAAAAGCTGTGCCCAGCTTTGCTTTCAAATCTTGCAATTAAGGTAGGAATTCTTTCTCTTATTAGTTGTACATTTATCATGCTAAATATACACACTCTATTAAACATCTGAATCTAAAAATATATTTGACTGTGACTTCAAAGTCTAGTTAACTTGTCCTAAAATATCTTTTCTGAGCAGAACTTGTATCTATTATTAAAACAATTTTTTTACAGTCAAAGAGAACAGCTCCTCTGAGAATATCATTTCTATATAAGCAAACATCCCTTCCCAGTTCAAAGTCAGTTTCTAGCTGCTTACTAGCTCAGACAGAAAACAGCTTCTGCTACAAACCTGAGTAAAGATGTATTATGCACTATGGGGCACAATGACCATGGGTCATTATGATTCACACCCTGCTTGCACATATTTAGTGTAATGCACACTATGGACTTGAAGCTACTGCCAGCATTCAGGATGGAAAGAGTAGAAAGGCAAGGGATAGGCAGATCAGCCAGCACTTTCAGAAGCATTCAGCATATGCCCCTTTTCACAGTGAGCTATTCAGTGCTTCCATAAAGTGTTGGGATACTCCAAAGCTGTCTTCAGTATTACACTAGGAGTGGATTCAAAAAGAAAAATTCCAAAGCCATTTCTATACGAGAAATTATTTCAATGCTTTTCAATCTTCTTGTAGGAACATTCTGAACTAGTAGAATTTGATTTGATTTATTTCAATATTTTTGATCATAAACATTTTTCTTTCAATACTGAAAACTTGCTGGCTGTATTATTTGGCAAAATTAGCAAACAAAAAATACTAGCTGTTCATCAAACTCTATCTTACTTCCCCTCGTGCTGAGTTTTTTGGTACCAAAAGACCTTGACACAAATTTTACTTCTGCTCCCTTTCCTTGCACCTCAGTCCCTTCTTTCTAGCTCATAATTGTACCAGGCTATGTGAACAGATTCGAGTGTAAAGAAATGCCAAGAACTAGGCAAGAAAATGGCCATGGCCAACTCTATTTTATTTATTTTACAACCTTTTATTTATTTTCAACTATTTCCAGATAGATTTTTAGAGAGAATATTTTTCCCATGACAGGAGAGGAATTGTGTATTTCTGAATGGTAGGATGATTTAGTTCTGATAGCTTGCAAGAGGAACAATCTTTCAGTTTGAATCTTTTCAGTTGAATTTTAGTTTTTTTTTTATTTTTGTTTTGTTTTGTTTTAAATAGCTGATGTCCAGAATGCCTAAAACATTTGGACAGGTGTCCTTTTTTATTATTGTTGAACTTCAAAGAAATCAATACCTATTTTTGCAACACCAACTAGAACATTTCATCAAAAGAATTGGGAAAGTCCGGCAGTGAGTTACTATGATACTTTTCCAGAAAGAAAGAACCTAAAAGCTTTCAACTCAGTCTTTTCCCTACCACTACCATTTTACAAGACAATTAACATTGAAAAGAAAAAATAATAATTCATTTGGCTCTTTTGCATACCCCTTTTATAAGCTATAATTATGTCAGTACAAGAGCTCAATATATATTTTTTACATATGTACATACAACTGAATTAGCTAAGCTCTTAGGAACTGGCTTTTAGGGAAGCAGAATGATGTAAATCACTGGTGCATACCATACCTATAATGAAAAATAAACCCTAAAAGGCTTCTGTTTCGTGCTACTGACAATGCTTGCAACCCTAAAAGGGGCATAGATGAAACGGGGTCATGGTCTCAACTCCGTAATCATCAGACTCATCTCACTGTGGAAGGGAGCACATCGGTAGCAATTAGGGAAGGGAACAGCAGGCAGTGTTACCACCATGCATTAATAGTTTGGCAGTAGTTATGCTTACCGGAGGCAGAATGCCTCCCAGAGGGCCTGCCAAGTATTGCAAACCCGCACCACTTCCTCCATGGACTTTAGTACCTTAAAGTCACAGTTGAGCCGTTATGGATTTCTAGAGGCATAAAATTGAAAAAGGAAGGAATATAAATAAATAATAATAAAAAGAAATCCCCAAGCTTCCCTTGTCGTATTGACTTGCTTAAAAACCTAGAGAAGAAAAAGAGAGAAAGAGAAAAAGAGAGAAAGAAAGAGAGAAAAAAAAAAAAAAAACAGAAAAAGAACTAAGGATAGGTAGACTTCCAACAGTGGATAGGATACTTTAAAAAAAAAGTGGAAAAACAAAAACATAGCTTCTTTGAGTAGTCCTTTCTCTGAGCATTGGAAATGCTGCAGATCTGTAAAACGACCAAGTGTAGTCAGCCCAACTCTCACACGCTATAAAATAAACTACTAGAGATGAAAATCACCACAAGAAAGGAAAAAAAAAAAAGTCAAAAAAATCCTCATACTTTCTGTAAATCAAGGACCACAGAACAACTTTTAATAGAGATTTGCCTACTGTTAACTTAAAGAATAAAAATTGCCGCTCAGGAATAGCCACATATTGGTGGGGGGGATAGATCTTCATACATGATAAATCCCCATAATTATGGTTCTTTCTTCCAGATTTGCTTGTGCTTTGGGAGCTGAAGAATAAGAAGCAGCTAAGTGAGGTTGTTGTGCACATAGCAGCCCAAAAAAATGATTTGGAAGTAAATATAAAACCATCTCAGATATAATTTGCACATGACAAAAAGATTAGTGATATGACAAATGATGTGTGCAAAGTCATGCAGCTTATTTGGAATGCAAAACTTATCCAAACAAAAATATTTTAATTTAACAAAACATAGATGGATACAGACAAAAATGACAAGTGCCAGCCCAAATACATGTCTGATGAACTAAGGGAGTGGCCCTTCAACAGGAAAAGCATAAATTCTAAAGATTAGAGGGGATCTGAGAAGAAATGAATATGCCAACCTAATGACATGTTATGGCGAAGAAGTCTAACATAATCGTTGACAGGATAAATGGAAATCCCAAATCACAGTATGAAAGTGATCCTGAAGATGGTTTAACCTGCAATATAAAGCACTTTTTGGTCTCACTAGTTAAAGAGAATCCTGAAAAAAAATATAATAGAAAAAGGACAAGCTCAAATCATTTGGTGCAGTATGTTGAGAAAGATTCAGAACACACTAAACAAAATCTAGAGATACACTTGCCATGGTCATACAAAGCAGAGCAGGGCAGAACTTTTGGGATCAGTGTGAATATGGTGGACAGTAGGGGCATTTTATTTGCTCTGTATTCTCCTAGTGTACCTCTCAGGCTTGTTTTAATTTGAAAACAGCCAAAGCAATATTAATTTCTTGCCTGTGTACTGCCAGCCTAAATATTTCTGACAGGAGGTATGGCTTTCCGGTAGCGACCATTACGTCAGATCATGAAAACCACGGTATCTTTCTCCAGTGCCATCCTAGATTTATGCAGATCACACTGCAGAACAAGGGTGTCTTAATATTCTCTGCAGTTTCTCAGGACCGCTGTAAGAGAGGCAAGTCCTTCTGAGACTACATAGGCATAGCACTCTACCCTCAGAATGGTGACTCAAACAGTTTTACTAGTCACAAGTTTTCTCAAACAATTTTTTGTTAATACATAAATGCATATATATTAATATATGATTGCATGATTACATAGCAAGTTATTATGTATACAATAAGTATATAATATATATGTAATAGCTTCTTAATTATACGTATATATATTTGCAGCCAATTCTTTATTAAGGCCAGTCTGACAAGTTATAACCTCAAACTTACTCTGACCTTCCTTTTTATTAACTTTTGCCTTAAGTATCTTATTTTCTGTTTATGGGGAATGTATGTTCTAGTCTGCCCAGTTCTACGCTAAGCTGTTTTTCTTCCTACCTTGCCTTGGGGTCTATGCAAACTCAAAGCCATCTCTGTAAACTCTGAGCAAGATCTATGGAAAATCCTTTCACATCAAAAAAAAAAAAAAAATCTTTCAGAGCAGGGGGTAAAAAGATGTGTGAAGAATATATTATTTGCAACTGTGTTCGTGTTGTATTCGTGATCATGTGTTTTGCAGTCAAAGACTGTTTGGCAAGCATTGGGGAAAAACAGTTTTAAGAAAATACTGGCATACATATATACTTTTCTCTTTCAGGGTTTCTGTTAAGGGGCACCATTTTCGTCAACTCATTATCTCTCACTAAGAGTCTGGGATCCTTGGAGAAAGTTGGACGATATCTACACAGAGATGCTTTAGGTTCTCCCTAAAATAGAAAGAACAAAATCTTACAGACCAAATCCTGCCTTTTTTTTTTTTTTTTCCTCACAAATCAATCCAGGGACCCAGAAAGAGTGCACATTTTCAAAACTAGCACACAATTTGAATTCAAATGGCAAAACTCTCTAACTGAGGCATGTTTTTTTTCAATTGAAAAATAAATTTTCAGGAGCACTCCATTTCTTAGAGACAAGAGATTGTTTACACCTTCAGTACCGTTTCATCAAGTGAACAACTAGAGACTTCTTCCATTTTCCTTCCCCTCCCTGAACTTAGATGCACTTGATTTTTATTATTCATACTGTGCTATTTGCAAACCCTAGGACTAAGTAGAATCCTTTGTGTATTACATCCAAACAGTTTTAAATGTGTGTTTTACCAGCCATTCAGTGCTTTCCCTGCACTTTATAATTACTTCTGTTGCCTCCAAATCTCTCTGCACAAAACAAATAATGATTTATGAAATCTATCTTAATACACAGAGTATCTTGTGTTCATTTAATATTAAAATACCAATAAGATTTGGCATATACAGGAGAAGAAAGAAGAATAAACACTAATAAAAGAGTGAAAAAAATATGATAAACTGTTATTTAAAAGTAAAATATCCTTCATGGTTATTTGAGTAGTAGCATGATCTTTGGATCATGACCTTATTTGACTGTAACGAGCTTTCACTGAGGAGTACTATTCTGGAAGATAAAAGCAGCTACAGTAGAAATGAAAGATCACTTAACCCCCTCAGAACAAAAATATGTGCTCCACAGTATTTCTGACTAGTGCCAAATCAGCTCTGCATTTATCATTTCTTCCATCAATACAGTATGTTTAGAATGATGCTTAAATAGTTTCTGTGAGCTAATCACAACATATTTTTAATTATCAGCTCACAGCTATTAAATAGGAAAGTGGATGTCTCCACCTTAGTCTTTTTTTAGAAGGCAAATTCATACAATTTATTGCTTTTAATTAATTATTATCAATGGAAGAGCTAAATAGCAACAGACAAATTTACAATAATTTCTATATATATATCCTGTAATATCTGTATGGAGCCCTTGAAAAGATTGCAATATAATGTTCTAAAACAGGGTTGGTGGGTCTGGAAGTAGTCTGTAATATATATTGGCACCATATCTCCTTTTTTTTTCTGGTTAAAATAACTAATCTACATTTTTATGATATTTTCTTTGGCAAATCTTATTATGCATACCTGATATCAAAATAATTGATTAGAACTGAACTCAACTGAAATAAAGTTGCTTCCCGAGTTCGTAAAGTCATGGAACTCTGATGATAACATATTAATAGTTTTTGATTTTTCCCACAGAAAAGGATTAACATTAGATACATGGTCAAAAGACACAAGATTAGTCTGGTTACATATACTCTTATTCTAGACAATAAATCACAGCAGCTGAAATGCATGAACCTTGAAATATAGTGTGTATTCCTGTATTAAGTATTTTTCAAACATTTTTTTTTTAAATTTTACTTTCTTATTTTAAACAGAACTTTTATTCCGTTCTGATTTGTTTTTTTCAAAATGTTAGCAATCTATTTTCAATTTGCAAAAAAAGAAGCAAGCTATTTAAGTTACATTTTAAATTTTATACATGTGATAAAAATATTTATATTTAGCATTATGTAAATTTTTCATTTTAGAACAGAAAAATATATATTTTAATCACAGGTGGTCTCACAGGACAGAAAAGCAATGTCTTGTGTAGCTCTGTTATGAACTGCAAAGAAAATAAAAGTCTGGGACATACATTCCAAAGATGCAGATACAATTTTTCAGTTTTAATATCAGCCTGAATTAAGAAATTCAACAATAAGATTATAACAATTTTTGGCAATGTATCAGACAGCAATGTCTGCATCTTTTTTAACTCCCTCATACTGTTTAATTTTTTAATGATGTTGATACATCCATTTTACATACTATGATAATCAGAACATAATTTCAGTAAATTTATCAAATATACTCATTCCATTGTTGGGAAGAGACACATCTCTTTTGAGAGACAGATTCCAGAAAAGCCAGTAGTTGAGTGAAATTCTGTATGACTTTTAACTAGACTGTAATCCCTGTGTTTATCCACATTCAGACCCCCATGGAAGGGATAAATGCAATAAGCACAATAAGTTCATTAGCTACTCTTGAGCAAGTAGAAATCTCTTACTATTTCTTTATTTCAACAATACTCCAACCAAAAAATTATTAATTTATTAATAATAATAACCCTGCAGGGAGACCATTTGAAGCAAATACTTCCACAAAACTGATTCTGTATCGTGGAAATGATAGTATTTGGAAAATAAATAAAAAAAAAAAGAACAATCCATTTTAACATGAGATCCTTTACTATCTGCAACATAATATTATAATAAGGAAGCAATACCTCTTCAAATTTCCTTTTGTATTAATAGTTTGATTTAATGGAAATGATCTTGAAATAGACATATAAAGGAATATAGAGACTTAATAGAGAGAACCCCTCTTTCTCTCTCTTCAAACACTTCCTAGCATGTTTGCAATAGTATCCAAAGAACACTGAAAGAGCTGTCTTCAGGTTGAAACTGGGGTAATCCTCCTCTGCACAATAGAGGAGACAGCTCTCTTTCAGCAGTTCCTCCTATTCTGTAGAACTTTTGCCACTACAAGTAATGGCATATCTGACATATATAGGGTAGAAATTTAAAGCAATGTCTAATAATTTTTATATAATGTCATTTCATATTCATTTAAAGTACTGATTTCCAGTCTGTCAGATGCAATTGCCAAGGTACTAAAAGCATTATCTGTGGCTCACAAAATTGCTTGTTTCATCTATGTCATCTTCTTTAGCTACTGAAGAAGATATTTTTGGCACTGATATCCAGACAAGCAAAAATACACCAAGAATTGCTACTATGGACAGCAGCTATGCTGCTATGGACATAAATCCTTCCTTCTTTTCCTTCCTTCCTTCCTTCCTTCCTTCCTTCCTTCCTTCCTTCCTTCCTTCCTTCCTTCCTTCCTTCCTTCCTTCCTTCCTTCCTTCCTTCCTTCCTTCCTTCCTTCCTTCCTTCCTTCCTTCCTTCCTTCCTTCCTTCCTTCCTTCCTTCCTTCCTTCCTTCCTTCCTTCCTTCCTTCCTTCCTTCCTTCCTTCCTTCCTTCCTTCCTTCCTTCCTTCCTCCCTCCTTCCCTCCCTCCCTCCCTCTCTCTCTTCCACCTTCCCTCCCTCTGTCCCTTCCTTGCTCCCTCCATCCCTCCCTCCTTTCCTTGCTTCCTTGCTTCATTCCCCCCCGCCCATGGTGCCCAGTGACAGGACAAGGGGTAATGGGTGCAAGTTGAAACACAGGAAGTTTAATCTCCATGTGAGGAAGAACTTCTTTATTGTGGGGGGTAACAGAGCCCTGGAAGAGGCTGCCCAGAGAGGTTGTGGAGTCTCCTTCTCTGGAGATCTTGCAAACCCGCCTGGATGCCACCCTGTGCCACGTGCTCTAGGTGACCCTGCTGGAGCAGGGGAGTTGGACTAGATGATCTCTAAAGGTCCTTTCTAACCTCAACCATTCTGTGATTCTGTGATTCTGTGAATATGTTGTATGACATCTGGCTGATGGCAGCAGACAGGGAACCAGGCACAACCAGGGGACCATGAGGCTAAGCTGCGGCGAAGCAGCTGGTATAACCACACCATCCCTGAAGCTCCCTGGCAAAAAGTTTTTCCAATGTGCCAGAGTCTAAAAGTCACACATAAAATCTGTTGCTCACTCCTCGAATATTTAATTTATCCACTAATGATGTGAATGGCTAAGGTTAAAGAGGCAGGAGCTTAATCCATTTACAGTCATGTGTTCTGTATAATGCTAAATATTGTTCATCTTGTTAGGCCTCCATTTATGAGTAGGACAAAAGGTTTTTACATTTTGATACAACATAGAGTCTCACATTTCCACTGTGATGTTCTTTGCAATTCAAGGAATAAATATTTGTCATTTATATTTGTTTTAGTGGGACACATTCTTTATAAACCCTGAGAGTGGATCAATTCTGAGATTATATCTATCTTTTACTGTGCAATTAAAAAAGAGGCTAAAGAACCTTAAAAAAAACAACAGCAACAACAACAACAACAAAAGACCTCACAATGAATACATACATTCAATACTTTTCACTTTTAATAACACAGGATCTCTGGAATTTCTATGGCAACTGCATACTTAATAAGAACACATTATTCCCAATTGAATGATTTAAGATGAGTTGCTGTTGCTGCCTCACATAATAAACACGAAAAACTGTCTACTTTTAAAAACAGGATTTCAAGTATAATTGCTAAGACAGACATATCCAGGAAGCAAATAGAACAAAATACATAACATCTCTTCTTAGCCTTCCCTTCACTGTCCACTATTATCTGAAGGATAGCCAGCTAACTGCATTTTTGTCCCCGATATGGAATATACCAATCTAAATCTCAAAGGAACCACTACTTGGAAGAAAGACATTGACTTTTGAAATCAACTCCTTTTGTTATGAAGCAACTTTTATCCTAAAATGAACTATTTAATGATTTCTGATTGCAATTTAAGTATCATTAAGTGGCGTGATAAAGTAGTCACTTTTCAGAATGACCACTACAAAGATATTCAGAAAATAAAAAATAAGAGATTAGGAAGTAAGGAATGAAGGATTAACATTAGCCATGTACATTCTTTGATGAAAACAGCTTTTAAAATATGTTTAATATGTTTAACAAGAAAGATTAAAATATCCACCCTTGGACTTCAATAGATCCACTTTTTTCTTTCTCTGAATACAGTGGAACAACTTGCCAGCTCAAATATGATGTCCATATTCTTAAAAAATAAGTTTAGGAGTTGGCGAAGTCTTAATAAAGGCACATATTGAATATTTTTGCTGTCAAGGAAAAAAAAATAATAAGGACTTACCTCGCCTACATTTAGGAATCACAGAAACACTTCAGAAATTTGTAAATAATAAAAAGGCATTCTCAGTAATGTTACCTTAAAATTACTTCCAAGAATTTACTCAAAGGGTATTGAAGCCTATGTCAAATTCATTCTTTTTTTTTTAATATCCTTAATCTGGAGTATATAAATAGGTATTAGTAATTCAGCATATACTTGGAGACAAAACCATATATTTCTGATTAAATCACGATAGTGTGAGTAGCATACCAACCAGAAATGATTTTACATGAGAATTCTGGGATTGTGGTTTAAACTGCAATGACTGTTCAAAGAAAGGAGTTACTACTATTTTAAAAGGCAGTATCAAAAACCTTATGTGCACCTTATGTGCTTGCTGCTGTGATAAAAAGCAAAACAACCTCCTTTCACCTGTAAAAAAATGAACAGAATTACCAATAAAAGATAGAGAGAAATTGGTTCAAAGTCTTAACAATGAAATGTAACGGATATCACACCAAAATGGAATGGATAGAAGAAAACTGCTCTTGGAAGTACTGGGAAATAATGTTCCAAGCTCATTTTCACAAGGGTTTTGATGCATGATTCTTCAGTTTAGCCAAAGAGACTTTGGGTTGAAAATCGAGCACATCACTACTGTAATTGGAGAAACATTTAGGCACAAAAGATAAATTAGACTAAGCAACAAGGTGGAGTGGAAGGGATTCCTCTAATGAGCTGGTAGTTTCCGTCTGTTTGCTAATCAATTTTCTAGTTTAAAAAATGGAAGCTGGGGAGAAGAATGATGAGAAGAAAGAGAGTAGAAAAATCCGATCTGAACCACCGGTTAAGAAACACTTAAAACCACACACATAAAATCAGTGGGTTTCTTTTAATCTCCTGCTAGGTCATGGTAAATTACTTTCGGTAGAGCTTATAGTTTCACAATAAAATGTTACTAAAAATTTCTCTCAGCTTTATCTCAGATAATAAACTATTGCTTTTGTTCTTTTGCCCTTAAAAGTGAGGCAGCAAGGGAGACGGGGAGATATTTCTTCCTGAAGCAGCTGAAATAGAATTTGCTTCTTCTCTGTACAATTAATTTTATTTATCTCAGAAAGTTCCCAGTTTCAACTTGTCCCAGCCTGCCATATCAGCATATCTCATTCTATTGCCAGCTGTGCTCTTAACGTTGGAAGAAATAGGTTCACATGAATGTGCAGCCAGTCCAAAGTTCTGACTGTAGATAATGTTCCTAATTAGCCATTCCCCGGGGGATGATGTGCAAAGAAGCATCAGTTTTACACCTCTAAAATGATTTCCAAAGAGTTCTCAGCATCTTTACCGAAGGAATCAGTGGCTTCAGAAGAAAATGTAATTGCTTTCATGGATTAAAATTTTAATCAGGAGTATTCAATTAGCGGTTAATGTTGAGATCCACAGTTTAGATTTTTATGCAAATGCACCATTCTTAGACTCAGCCTTGAAGATAAAGGAAGTTCACAGCAAATTCTGTTCTGTCTCTCAACTCATCAAGTCAGTGATAATTTACGCTGAAGAATTACTTGCTACATTCGGAAGTGTGGAAATCTGTTCACTTTGCCCGTTCTAGTGTAATTAATCTGATTTGCATTAGATATGTGAAGCAGCTCATAGTATCTGGCTCTACATGCATATGATGATTTCAAAATTATCACACTAACATAAGAAAAATAGCATATTAACATTAACTGTGTAGCCAGAACTGAGATTTGTTAGAGCTTTTTACATTAATTTATTTAAGAACAGCAATTTTGTAACTGAAGATCAAGAACTAAAAATTAAAACCTAAATGTTAAATATCAAAAGTCTTACCTAGATGCTAAAACCTAGATGCTAATTATCAGAAGTCAAGATCTCCTGATAATAATGTCAGTATTTTAAAATACTCACCCCCTAAAATGTTATATGTGCTAGGAACAAACTAAATACAAATATATATATATATATAAATAGTGTATTTGCAGATATGCTACTGACTATTCCAAAATTATATCACTTGAGATAAAACTCTAGCTTTACTTACATAAAGTAGGATTTTGAATTCATAATAAGAGGTAAATTTAATCATTATGTATTTTAAAACAGAAAATACATCTTGCTTACTTGGGACCTGACAATATAGCAAAAATCTACTAATTAAAAATTCCCTAAAGGGCATGGAAATCCATGAGACTATTACCTGGTTTTCATAAGACTATTATATTTTCTCATGTATATCATACAGCATGTTGTTTTATCCTTGAATTGCAGTAAGTATGTACCAGAACCTGAGAGATATATTTAAATAACTTAATCTCTCCTCAAAAATTCAAGGCAGCAACTCTTATAAATGATATGATCATGTATGTCTATGCAGGATCTGAAACAAATATATTTGTTCAAAGGCCCGAATAAGAAGAAAGCCATTGGAATCAAAAAGCATTAGGTCTTCTTCATGTCTGCCTAAATTACATTCCAATATTATTTGTCATGTCTTAATGTGTCAATTTTTATTTGGAAAACTGACAGGAATGTATGACCAAAGTCATCAATGTACACAAATTAGCTTACGTTAATTTTTATCTGTTGAGAGTCTTACCTTACAAATCATTGTTCATGAGGCTGAAACAGATAAATTTGCTCTCTAGGATGAAAAAGAAAAGCAAACAAGCAAGATATTTCCATGACTGTTTCTTGTATTAAATCTCTGATTAAACATACATCAAAAGGTTTATGTAGTGATCTGCATTTTGATGACTGCCTTTTTGCTAAGTACTTAAAAGCAGCCTGATAAAGGATCAGGATAAAGGAGCTTGATCCACTCCTGGCTTACTTTTCCTTTATGTAGATCTGATCCGATTCAACAAGATTCAAGGCATGGGATTATTTTGTCTTTTTATAGTCTTATATGGGCTGTTGACAGCATTATTGACAAGATATTTTTGTATCGTCATTTCTAAAAGACAAGTCCATATCCTATCTTCTGATTTCTTAATTAAGGATGGCATTAGTGAAAACAATCTCATTATCCAACATTAAGAGCTGAACAGAAATAATCCTTCATCCTCTTGTCATGCTATTTTGGCATAGTGAATTACTGAAGCAGGCTCTGCAAGTATTTTGACAGAACAAAACGGAGACAAAATACTGTCTTTGGCGGATTCAGTCGAAACAGTGGGAAAAACACACTGAAATTTAGAGGAAATTTTTATCTGAATTAAAGGAAGTATTTCTTAATATTATCTTAGATTGTGAAATAGCTGTCATAGCCTAAATATTTAGTGAAATAGCTATTTCCTACTGAAGTCATAGAATCATAGAATCATAGAATGCTTAGGGTTGGGAGGGACCTCTAGAGATCATCTAGTCCAACCCCCCTGCATACGCAGGTCACCTAGAGCATGTGGCACAGGACTGCATCCAAGCGGATTTTGAAGATCTCCAGAGAAGGAGACTCCACAACCTCTCTGGGCAACCCGTTCCAGTGCTCTGTCACCCTCACTGTTAACAAATTTTTTCTTAAGTTCCTGTGGAACTTTTGGTGTTTTAGTTTCCGGCCATTTCCTCTAGTCCTAGGCCACCACTGAAAAGAGACCAGCACCATCCTCTTCACTCCCTCCCTTGAGGTACTTATAGACACTGATTAGATCCCCTCTCAGCCTTCTCTTCTCCAGGCTGAACAGGCCCAGCTCCCTCAGCCTCTCCTCATAGGGCAGATGTTCCAGGCCCCTGATCATCCTTGTAGCCCGGTGCTGGACTCTCTCCAGCAGCTCCACATCCCTCTTGTACTGTGGAGCACAGAACTGGACACAATTTCTCTACCTCGAGTTTGGTTACACAATAATATCATGGTAATATTAGAAATTGCCCCACATCTGCAGAACCCCAGGAGTACTGGTAGTCCACCCTGACTGCAAGATAGTGGCTAAACACCTCACCAGAGCCATCTCCGGCTTTAAAATCTGAGCAAGTCCAGGTAATAGAATACAAATTTTCACTTGGAACTTGTTAATTAGGGGCATCAGCAGCTATGGCAGGAGAAACAACTAGCCCTTCCCACATATTCCAGGAAGTGAAATCCTCAGGAGGTCCCAAAGCAGAGCGCTAAGCACTGATCGTGGCAGGACAGGACACCCAGGGTGCCTCTTGCCAAGCTGCGTGTGTGGATGGACACGGCCCTTGCTCACTAGTCCAGCCAGTTCCTAATCCACCTCACTGTCCACTCATCTATCCCACACTTCCGGAGCTTGCCCAGGAGGACATTGTGAGGGACGGTGTCAAGTCGTGAAGATATCCATATAAATAATTACAGGATTCATGGAATACATTAGCTTTACAGTGTCTGTAAAAATCTTTTGACTCTCTAATGCTGCTATATACAAGACCTTTGATTAATGATTGTAAATAATGTCTTAAAATTTTGAAATTTCTTATACATACAATATACATATAGATATGTATAATGTATTTATAATGTACGGTCATGTGCATCTTTTGTGAATAATTTCACGTAACAAGAAAACTACATTATTTTCTTATGGAACAATATAGCATAATACTGTGCTAGAATTGAATAAGTTTACTGTATTAATTACAAATTCCTAAATCTCTGATGGGAAATATTCATAAATATTTGGAAAGTTGTTTCTGCAAGTTGTCTCTAGGTGATTGTTCTTTGAACAGTGCATCCAATATGTGCAATTGTTATAGCCACATAACTCCACAATTTTGTCTAATCTCTGAAAGGAATTCAAATATATAAATTTGCATTTAAATATGCTGAAAATTGTCTTGCACACAACACTTGCACTAGTGTGCAATATTCGATCCAGTATAACATATATTTTACTTTCCTGAGTATATTAATAAAGGCTGACGGCAGCTTTATCATGAAGCCATAATTTAGCATTCTTTTTATTATATTGTATCCAATCTGCTTCACTGAGCATAAATACATTCAAGTGCTCACATCAAGTTGCTTTTTAACTGACATAAAGTACTTAATAAATTAATATGCTTATTTTGTTGAAAAGAGGAAAGGGGAGACCTTTATAATAACTACTCATATACTTCAGATACGTAGTTTTCACTATGGTGGTCTTCAGTAGTTCTTCAAAACAGAACATTTTCTGGTCAAAAGCATGCAAAGCAAAGCTTAGCTCACCTTACTGCACAATGCAGAATCCAGATAGCATAGGGCTTGGCTAGTAATGAAGTCCAATGAATGATAGCTCAGTCCCTCCATTCCCTCCATCTTCTTCTCAATATTCCAATATTACTACAATGTCCGTTTCCTTTTTTTTTTTTTTTTTTTTTTTTCTATGTGCTTGTGCACATGGATTCAATTAGAAATATTAGAGAATTTTTTGACATAATTCCCAAAAAGCAGAGGTCTTCCTGTTAAGGTAATGTGAGAGTCCTGTCTTTAATAATACTGAACACTTCCTACAATATGGCTTTCTTTGGGAAAAACAAACAAGCAAAAAAAAAAACAAAACAAACACGAACAAAAATAAAACAAAGGGGAAAAAAACCATAAAGCTAACAGATAAATCAGCTGGCTGAAATTCTTAGAAAGGTGACTAAAGTGAAGGTTAAGGTAAAGGGTTCATCTCATGCTGGAATCCTTTGAGATTACAAGGATATGACTCTCTTACTTAGCAGCTAAAATGATGGTTGCCTACCTGCTTGATAGATAGCTAGAAGAGAGAACAAATTCATAGGAACTCAGTAAGTTATTCTATTTATTAAAAACACACTATTCTAGGAAGTAGATCCGCTTATATCTATCCCTTATATCTCTAAGTACCCTTATTTGTCCTTTATTATTCTCTTTTTGTCCGCAAATAATAGCAGTAACAGGAGCTCCTAAAGGAGGCCGAGGGGTACTCAGAGTTTTGCATCTAGCCATGAAAGTCAGCTCAGTTGAGTCTGCCTCTAGTAAGTGCTGGAGTCTATTTCTGGGAAATCGAAGTCCAATATTAGGATTTAACCTCTGTTCACAAGAGAATATCAGCTAAGAAAAATAAGTAAATGTTAAGAGGATGGATCTGTTAGGCCCAAGTATCAAAATTCCCCAAGTTATGCTGGGGCTAGAATGACCATACTGCTTATATCTCTTTTCCTTAGGGTTTGAATGGTTTTTGATGGCTAGAAAAATTATTTGCAGAAAGCAAAGGAAAACAAAACAAAACAAATCAAAAAAGTAAGCATAGTAGGGGATCTTGGCCTCAGTTCCTTTTGCTCTCTTTTGACAGGCTGCTTCATGTTTCTTGTCATCATCTTAAGCAAAGTGGTTGACGTTTGTTTGTCTTCAGCCACAGAAAACATTTTTTTATGACTAAGCTCTTGACAGCTAATTTCTTATAGTTTTCAAATGACCCATAGGGTGGTTAGATACAGCTCTGTGTGTTATGATGGATTCAGCAGTTCCAGAAACCAAAACATTTTTTTGGCAAAGGAAATCTAGCATGTGACATTATAAAAGAAATGCTGTAATGCTATCATTATCTATATTCAGCCTATATGACATGGGAAAAAAAGACAATTGTACTTTTCCATTCCAAACTATTTATATATAGAGAAACTTCTTCAATATTTCAGCAATTATAAATCAGAAGTGAGATGAGGACAACTACCTATCTAAATGAAGAATGCTTAACTGTAAGAATGCTCATACCTGGAATTCCTATATTTTGCCCAGATTATCCCTGTGGACCAGTCTGCAATTTTTTCCTAAAAATATGTTGACCTATATCTTTCATATTGCAGTACTGATTCTTTCACTGAAAAGACTGTACCTTCTAGTATCTTCTAGCTAGGGAGAACATTTAGCATCCCTGAAAATCGCACCCACAAACCCTGTGCGTGTTTCCTGCCTGGGCTCCCATGCCTGATGCTGCCCACAATGCCTCTAGTGATGTATGAACCATCAGTTGTCAACAGAAAGTCAATGGGTTCCAGTTCCTCCTGATTTTCTTGTGAGAGTTTCTGAATGATATCTTATCCTAATTAGAGCAAGCATTATTTGGCCGTTATACTGTGAAATGTTGCAGTTTGAAAGCCGTAGTGGTAGCCGTGGCGGAGGTGGGGAGAAGGAGATATCAAATCAATATCGGATTCACAAACAGTCCGTGGACCGTAGGTCCAGTCACCTTCCTAGGAGCGAATCGAGTTCCCAAACAGTGTGGTCAACTATAAGCTCGACTCTGGCAGTATTGGATTCACGAACAGTCTGTCAACTGTAGGTCCGATCGCCTCCCCCCAAACAAGTAGTCGAGTTCACAAACAGTATGATTTATTCGAATGCAACATTTACAAAGCAGGTTTTGGAGGTCAGTACAGGAAATTCTCTACTACAGCGTGGGGTTTTTTGCTAGCTCTGATGTACAAATGTGCAATCATCACTCACCCCAGAAGATGGGAGAGGGCTCTCAGTCTCGAGTCTCCTCAGGCAGCGTCCCGACCTGAGGGTAGGGAAGGGGGCTCAGCCCATCGACTGACCCAGGAGTTACAATGGTTTCTTCCCCGCTTCCTTTTCATCCTGAGTTCACCTTTTATACTTTTCTTTACATTCAGGTGGAGCTTGAGTGACTAGAGTCATACTTAATATTGTTATTGATTGGTGAAAAAGTTTCTTGCTTTCATTTAAAGGTACAGTCAATTGAAAATCTAGAGCGCACTCTCAGTGAGGGGTGGTTGTACCTCAGAGGCGAGTAACTTTTGGAATGGGGGTGTGTTTTGACATTATAATGAGCAAAGTTCAAGCAAAGATCATCCGAAAGGAGTCATTTGCCACCTTTGCTGGCTCAGTACCGGACATGTTATCATATATCTCCCATTAGACAGCTACTGTGCGGCTTATCAGCATCCCAGCACAGGGAGTGCAACAGTTTGGCCATGATGCCTTCACCCTGCTCCAGCCTCCATTACTCCTTTTTGCAGCTGCGAGGAGGGCAGATTGTGCTGCCCAGGGAACTGTGGAGGAGCTGAGCCTGTGTGTACCAACCATCCTGGAAGTGGCAACTGTGTATCAGCCCAAGCAAGCTTTTGTAATGCCAGAACTTCGGTTAGGCCCTAGTTTTACTCTCAGCCCCTACTTTCAAACAATTCTTCCACATATATGTGTTCTATGATCACTGTCTTTGTACAATTCAAATTTGTTTTCTTTAGAAACTTTGCTTTTGTTGTCTTACTTTTATTTTTCCTGTACTGCTCAGAAAAGTGAAGTCCAAGACTAAATGGAGGTCACATACTAAATGTAACTGGAAAAGGCTCAAAGAATTAAAAAGCCCAATCAGTCCAGGATAGGCAAGTTCTCCAAACACAGACATATGAGTGAAGTAGTGGACTTAAATGTACCATACTAGATATCAAGTACATGGTAAATGGATATCCATAAAAATTGGCTTCCTGGCATTCATCTCCTAGATTCCTTATTTGGTTGGTAAAGGTTGTTATCAGTAATGGTAAAAAAGTTAGCCTAAATCCTTGTGTTTAAGTGTTTAAGCTTAAGAGTTCAATGCTTAGGATACATTGCTGCAGCAGTTTTCTTTTTCTTTTTCTTTTTTTTTTTTCCTATCACTAAAACTGAATAAATAAATAAAAGTTTCAAAGGCTGATGCTAAGGAATTTTGGCAGGATTGACAGTTTATAGCTATCAATTTGCGCATATGTATTGAGTACACTGGTTACCAGTTTGTTAGCTTCTATAAAATGCATTGAAAAATTCACCCTATTTACAAAATAAAAAACTACTTCAAGACATTTGAGCAGAAACAGTGTCCAGTGGTTAATTATGAAAGTCAGTAAATGAGATGAATACTCCAAGTTAAGTAAGCATGGAAGCTTGTTCACTGCATTTGACCAAGCTAGCCTCAAGGTGTCAATGTGGTTTCATACAGTAGCAGTTACAAGGCCATTAGTTTGGCTATGAACAAATAGTTGCCTTGTTAAAAGTAAAAATTTGGAAACGACAATTTACAGGCGCTGGGGGCGTCTCTTCTGTTCCAAGTTTTTAAAGAAGCCTATTTTCTCAATCTTTTTTTCATCAGCAATTTAATAACTGTAGAACTTCCATAATTCTTCCTTTGACAGCGCTAAAAGGTATTTTAGAAATGTGTTTATTTACAACTAACAACGATAATTAGCTTAAGTTATGGAATGCCCCATATAAATGAAGAGAAGTTTATAGTTCTGAAGCACAGTCTGTGGTGCTGTTGTTTTGTTATATATTTGCAGAAAACATGATTTGCATCATTTGAAAGTTATATAAACTTTTTTAATTATGGCCTAAGGTATTATCCAAAAGTTATTTAAGTAATTCCCAAAGATTGCTGCTCAGTGTACCAAGCATTTATCATCTGCTGTATGTATTATAAATGCGGAAACAATTAAGTAGATCTGTAGTGAGAATGGGTTATTGACAGGTTTATACAGGTTTTCATTGGTATCATTATTGATGAAGATTATTGTGATTTTGTTGTTGCTATTTTGTCATTTACTTAAGAATAAAAATTATTAAATTATACCAGAAATTATTGGTATGTTATAAAATGAAATGCAAAAGAATAGAGAGTTGACAAATTATGTATCTGAGCAATTATATCACTGTCTAAAAAATTACAAATCTAATTTCAATTTTATTTACAATGATATAGACCTGGGGAAATACGCTGGAATGAACAAAATTATTACAGATTTATGATAATACATTTTGGTCTGAAGTTCATATCACATAAAAATGGACCTGCCCACTTCCAAGAAATAGAAAAAAAATGTATTTTGCAAAAATAATAAAATCAATATCCTAAACTCGGGGCAGGATTTGGGCAGAAAACATGCATAAGAACTGTTTTCACACACAATTACTTTTTGGTTTAACTTTTGAATATAAAGCCTGCTCTCCATGTCCTCTGAATTCACTGAAGGGAATGAAAATTTTATTTGAGTGAAATATAATAAAAGATTGGCCATCGGGCAGGCAAAAAGCTATTACCCGAGGAAACAAAGAGAGTGAAGGAGAAACAGAGGAAGCTTAACATGATTGCATGCATACTTTAACATAACTCTCTAATAGAAGTTTTTTTTGCTGAGCTCGAGTAACTGATAATAATATACTCTTGCTCTATAAAATATGATTTAACTGGCATATGAGGGCTCTAGCCTTAAATCACACTGAAATTGCTTCTGTTCATATGGCCATATCCAGTTGCTTGCTGTATTTAAGAGGCTGGTGTTGCGAGGAGCTGATAACCACCCATTGAATATGTTTTACCATGCACAAATTTACAAAATACTAAGGACTCAAAATTGAGCAAAGTTTAAAATATGTTAGTTAGACTGGAGTTTTTCTTAAACACACATGCATGAGCATGCTCTGTGCTCCAGTTTTAGTTACCTAGAGAGAAAAGCCCTCTCATAAATGGAGCTGTGGGATTGACAAACTTGCATGCTCAAAATTGTCAATTAATCCAAGATTATCTTGTGCATTCCAGTTTTTAGTTGTAATATGCAATTATATGTTTTGATCAGACCATCAGCCACCTAAGTCCAATGGGTCATAGAATTGTTTGATACCTTAAAAGTGACTAAAAAGATGTTACCTCTTTCTCTGACAAGCTACTTCTGCTGCTCAGCAAAAAGGAATTTAATTGTGTCTCTTCTTTATACTTTGCCATTATTTAGCAAAAAAAAAGGTTATTTAATATGGTTAATCTCGTTCAAAAAGATTATTTATTTTGAAATCTATGCATTGACATATATCTCGCAACTTTTTGTGTGTGTGTGTGTGAATGTCTGAAAGTCTGTGCAGATGCTCAACAGGCAAAGAAAAACAGAATAGCAAACAGAAGGTTCTCTCCATATAAACTAGATTAAAGTGGTCTTATATCATCTATGTGGTCTTCAAATAATCAGTAAAATAAACTTCCAAATCAATTTAACCAATAATTTTATATGATCACAATCTGGTCACATTAGCAGTACTGTGAAGAGAAATAAGCCAGTAAGAGACTCTAGGAAATAAGGTCTTTGAAAACCTAGTATGACAAAGCCACTTGGGTCACTACTGGATCAAGGCATTTATTAAGTAGAATTTAATAAATATTCTATTAGTTCTTAGTGCCTTAGTCAGGAAACAATGCAAAAAGTTCATAGACAACTTCCTCCCTTTTTTAATGTAGCAGGGAAATCAATGCAAAAAAAAAAAACACGGTAATTTTTGGCCCATCTTTTTGGAAGATGCTCATAAAACATAGAATAGAACTCTTTATTTGGATTAGTATCATAGTTATTTCCTGTTTTAAAAAAATACTTAGTTGCACTGTCTCCATTTTGCTTGAACTAAAAAGAACTTTATCGAAAAAAAGCCAAATAAAATAGAGAGGTTTCCTTTTAAATAACAACAACAACAAAGACTGTCAGCATCTTTTGCCCTAAACACTCAGAGGAAGCAAAACTTATTTAAAGTTTTTAACTTTGAAATACAAAGTAAAAATTATGAATGATAATCTGTTTTCCTGTGAATGCCTCAGATGAATGTGAAAAAAATAGAAGGATCTTAATATGCCACAAGAGACCTTCAGGCTAGAAAGAGGGAAAAACCTTCCAACAGCTAGGGACAGTGTCAACGCAAAGTCTGTTACCAAAGTCTGTCTTTTACAGTAAGTTAAATAAAGCATGTCCTAGGAATAACACGAGTAGGAGAACCCACAGGGAAGCAGGTGAATGGACTACATGACCTCAAGGCACCTCCTAACTCTTTGAGTTTCTGTATTGGCAGAAGTGAGTTTATTTAAAAGAGCAGATTGACCATTACTCTATACTGTAGTGCTTTGCCTCCATGCATAACTCTCTTCCTTCAGGACTGTAATCAACAGGGAGTAAGGGTAAACAGAGACTGTTTATATCAATTATTTTTTTCCCCTTGACCAGCAAACACAAGGAGCAGATTTTAAGTCTACCCCTACAGACTGCACACACAGTGCAAGCTCTGGGGAGTGGACTTAGATCAAAATAAGACAGTACTACATATCCTACTCTCCTTGTGACAGGAGAAATAGGAATCCTCAGTTCAATGGCATTGATTTAATGGAGAAATGCCAGCCACCCCAAACTGAAGACTAGACAGAGATACAGAAACTCAAAGTCAGTCCCAAGGACCTATGTCTCAGACTTTAGCTAGTATCAGGGATCTTGAAGTTATCTTGAGCTTTGTTGTACAAACTGCAGATTTTGGAAGACAGGTATTCATTTTCAGTTTGCTGTTTAAAGACTTTGTTAAGACAAGCCAGTGGTGTTTCCTTTATCTTCATCAAGCAAGGTGAACTGTATCAAGTGAAGTTGCTAAGCTGAATGTTAAAATTCTTCCACCAATATCAGGTTGGTGAAAACATCTTTATTTTGTTACTGGGTGGTAATGAATTGCATCCATTCTCATTTTCAGTATAGCTCTGCTGAAGAAAAATGCTGGAAGTTGTAGCAGAAAGGAGTCAAAATAACAGTAAGAATAAAAAGAGGAAAAAAAAAAGAGGCTTTCAACAAAATGCTAATTTACCATGCCTTTCACAATACTATCGCAATACTGCCTCCAACTATGTAACAATATTTCCTTCTTATATGAGGGAGATATCTGTCAATTTTCTGATACAATGACACAAATAGGCTAACAATATATTTCCTCTGATTATTTTTCCACCTAACTGAACTCATATCACAAATAACTGTTCATATTGACTATTCAGATTTTTAGATTTCCCAGAAAATAATTGATGTCCTTTAAAGTATTCACTGGCATACAAAGTCTGAAAAAAATCATTTTTGATGGGAAGACATTGAGATACTTGAGCATGGTCAAAGAAGGGCCATGAAGCTGGTGAAGGGAATGAAGCACAAACCTAATGAGAAGTGGCTGAGGGAGTTGGGATTATTTAGTCTGGAGAAGAGGAGGCTCAAGGGAGATCTTATTTCTCTCTATAAGTACCTGAAAGGTACTGAAGGTTGTAGTGAAGCAGGGTCAATCTTTAAAATAACTACTGATAAGACAAGAGGAAATGGCCTTACGTTGTGCCAGGGGAGGTTCAGGTTAGATATTAGGAAAAATTTCTACATGGAAAGAGAGATGAAGCATTGGATCAGGCTGCCCAGGCAAGTGGTGGGGTCATTGTCCCTGGCAGCATTCAAGAAACATGTAGATGAAGAGCTTAGGGACATGGTTTTGGCAGAGCACTGGAAGAGGCTGCCCAGAGAGGTTGTGGAGTCTCTTTCTCAGGAGATCTTCCAGTCCTACCTGGATGCGATGTTGTGCCACGTCCTCTAGGTGTCCCTGCTTGAGCAGGGGCTTGGACTAGATGAGCTTTACAGGTGCCATCCAACCTCAACCATTCGTTGATTCTGTGATTCTGTGATTTAGCAGGCATGGTGGTGATGGGTTTATGGTTGGACTTGATAATCTCGAAGGTCTTTTCCAACCATAATTATTCTATGATTCGATCGATGATCGACTGCACCTTGTACATTTTCAAAAAAAAACAAATTTCAGTGAAATTTCATAGATCTTGCCATACTAGAGCAGACAGAAGCATTTCATTTCCACAAAGTTTTGTAGGAATCCCAAGGAAGTGGACCCTGCAGTTACAGAGACTACTGTAAGTTTAAACAGATAAAAATATCCAAACAAGATGATTTAAGTATCGTATCTCCCTCTTACTGTGATAAAAGCATCTGTGCATATCCTTACTTCACTTAAAGAAGGAAGGACAACCTTTGCACTACAGCTGATAACTAAACATATTGAAACATAAAATCTCCCTCTCCTCCCAGTATTTTAGGTATTTTATGTCCCATTATTTTAGGTATTTAGGTATTTTAGGTTCAATATCCCAAAGGTGCTTGCAGAATTAAAGGCAAATTCATAAAATTAAGCCTCATGACTTGATTCTCTCCTCACTTGTATCTATAGAAAATCAGAAAAAAATTATTAAAATTTGTTACACAAATATAAAATTGAGAATCAAGACCTGCGATGGACAATACTTCCTCCTTAAATAGTGGCAACTACATAATCATAATGAATACACATCGTGCATCTTAAAATGCCAAAATGTGTATTATTCAAAGTAATTCTAATGTTTCAGGCAACAATGCAATACCTAGTGTATCAAATCAAAGCATGCACAACTTTGAAAGAATCAGGATAAAGACAAAGGTATAATATCTTCCTTTGCATTCCTGTTATGGTGCTATACTTTATTGCATTAACCTACAGCACACATCTTCCATCCTGTTTATCACAGTATATCGACAGAGTGTTCTGGAAAACGTGCCTTTTATTTTAATATTTTATCTGTGTTCTGTGTGGCGCCCACTATTGCTTACATTTCTGAAACCCTGCTTAGAATACAAGAACATTCATTTCTTATGGAGGTGGATTACCATTCATTACAGGACTGTCATTGTATTTGATTAATTCTCTGAAATTTATCTTCATCCTAAGCAGTTAGGTGGGATTATTCTATTCAAAGATGTAGAACAAGGACACAGAATTGTGACTAACAATTTTTTAAAGAGTTTATTACTTTCGTCTTCATAATGAGGCACACAAAGGCCTGCTTCTCATTCTCCAACCTCCTATTTCTCCTAGTCTCTCAGATACGTAATTCATAACTTCAGTCAGTTGCCTTTACACTTGTCAATGACGGAAAAATCTAATCTCAATGTCTCCAGTTCAGTACTTGCTAAACGAGTCTCACAAGCCACAGCAACCTGTGAAAAATAAGACCTGAAAAAATCTTAACTCTTAAAAGACCTCTGTGGAAAAAACAGATGTTTCACAGCATTCGATCATAGTAATACATGCTTTTTTCTAAAACTTCTACTAAACAAAGCAGTGTTTTTACATGCAAAATGTAATGTGATATGTACATGTAAAGTAAATGTACATGTCTGTGTATAATGGCACGTAAACATACATGCCATGCACGCCATGCATACATGCCATGTAAAATTTACATAGATTAATATAATGGTCAGCACAGCAGTAGATGGTGCTCAAAAACACATTATGAAATGCAGGTGAACTGGAGTCAACAAAATTCTCCTTGGACTGTGTAGTTTTTCACATTATGAGGCTTTGTTCAGAAACCTTTGCCCGTCTGTTCTAACAACACCATAAGGTAAGGGGTAAGCAAAGTCCCAGTGGAGGTAGTAAGCAGAGGGAAGCCTACACTAGGAAGGAAAGCTATGCTGGAGGCATGGTCTATGAAAACCAACTTTTTCTGTGGCAAAAGTGATATAATTTGCAAAAACAGTTTGCTTTCTAATAACTGTCAGTCTGATGAAGCCTGATTTTCCTGGACTTTTCAAAGAAGCCTAAAAATGACTGGCCCATGCTCACACAGCAGATAAATGGCAAGAACGGGATAAGGACTGGAGTATCCTTATTCACAGTTGAGTGCTCTGAAGTATTTTTTGTTTGTTTTTAATGGCTGTGAAAATAAGATTCTGGATCTTAACAGCCTAGAG
The DNA here is from genome assembly GCF_000705375.1 of Tinamus guttatus. Next base: position 126,253 of record NW_010588834.1, on the reverse strand, counting down.
AGAGGAAGACTTGCCCTGGGTAGAGGAAGATTGGGTCAGAGAGCACCTAAGAAAACTCGATACCCACAAATCCATGGGACCTGATGGGATGCACCCCAAAGTTCTGCGGGAGCTGGCAGACGTCATAGCAAAGCTGCTCTCCGCCATCTTTGAAAGATCCTGGAGAACGGGGGAGGTGCCGGAGGACTGGAAGAAGACCAATGTCACGCCAGTCTTCAAAAAGGGCAAGAAGGAGGACCCAGGCAACTACAGGCCAGTGAGCCTCACCTGCGTCCCTGGAAAAGTGATGGAATTGCTCATATTGGCCATTGTCTGCAGGTACATGGAGGACAAGAAGGTGCTCAAGAGTAGTCTGCATGGATTCACCAAGGGGAAATCTTGCTTGACTAACCTGATAGCCTTCTTCGATGGAATGACCAGCTGGATAGATGAGGGGGGAGCAGTGGATGTCGTCTGTCTCAACTTCACCAAGGCTTTTGACACTGTCCCTCACAACATCCTCGTGGGCAAGCTCCAGAAGTATGGGATAGATGGGTGGACAGTGAGGTGGATTAGGAATTGGTTGGATGGCAGAGCTCAGAGAGTGGTGATCAGCGGTGCAGAGTCTAGTTGGAGGCCTGTCGCTAGCGGTGTCCCCTAGGGGTCAGTCCTTCCTCCAGTCCTGTTCCATTTATTCATCAATGACCTGGATGAAGGGAGGGAGTGCTCCCTCAGCAAGTTTGCTGATGATACCAAACTGGAAGGAATAACTGATACCCTAGAGGGCTGCGCTGCCATCCGGAGAGACCTGGACAGATTGGACAACTGGGCGGTGAAAAACCTCATGCAGTTCAACAAGGCCAAGTGCAAGGTCCTGCACCCGGGGAGGAATAATCCCAGACACCAGTACAGTCTGGGGACTGACCTTCTGAAGAGCAGTTCTGCAGAGAAAGACCTAGGTGTCATGGTGGATGATAGGTTGACCATGAGGCAGCAGTGTGCTCTTGTGGCCAAGAAGGCCAATGGGATCCTGGGGTGCATTAAGAAGAGCATCTCCAGCAGGTTGAGGGAGGTAATCCTGCCCCTCTACTCAGCCCTGGTGAGGCCGCATCTGGAGTATTGTGTCCAGTTCTGGGCCCCACAGTACAAGACTGATGTGGAGCTGCTGGAAAGAGTCCAGCAAGGCTACAGGGATGATCAGGGGCCTGGATCATTTGCCCTATGAGGAGAGGCTGAGGGAGCTGGGCTTGTTCAGCCTGGAGAAGAGAAGGCTGAGAGGGGATCTAATCAGTGTCTAGAAGTACCTCAAGGGAGGCAGTGAGGAGGATGGTGCTGGCATCTCTTCGCTGGAGGCCACCAACAGAACTAGAGGTAACGGCCACAAACTGAAGCACCAAAAGTTCCACATGAACTTAAGGAAAAAATTCTTAAAGTGAGGATGACACAGCCCTGGAACAGACTGCCCAGAGAGGTTGTGGAGTCTCCTTCTCTGGACATCTTCAAAATCCGCTTGGACGCATTCTCCTTCCATGTGCTCTAGGTGACCTTGCTGGAGCAGGGGGGTTGGACTAGATGATCTCTAAAGGTCCCTTCCAACCTTAAGCGTTTTATGATTCTATGATCTCTGCTTCTATATTTAACATACAGAAGCAGAGATTTTCCATTTTCCTTTAACATTAGGATGAATACAATGCATGATATGAAACTTGTTTAGAATGATCCCTTGCTAATTTGAAGACTTGTCCAACTGAAGATGGTTTACTGCTAGTTACAAGCTTATAAAGATCACATTTTCTTGCTACATTAAATAAAGAAAATGTACAGGCACCCCATAAAAGCACTGTGCATTTTTTTTTCAGATTAGAAGATAAATAGATGCATCTGAAGTGATGAGAGTCTCACAGTTCCCATGGAGTCCTTCTACTTGTGCTTAACTTTTGACAAACGTTGTCTCCATTTCTACATGTGCAAAACAAAGGGAGAAAACAGAATTTATTTTCTTAATTCGGGTTTGAGGGTTATTACATAGAAGGAAAAAGTTGACTATTTTTAAATTGTATCAGAAGGGGGCAGTAGTCATCACCATAAAAAGTTAGAAAACTAATCCCTTGGTAAAAGTGATTAAAATAAAAATAAAATAAAAATATCAAATCCTCTTATTTTCCAAGCACAGTTTTCATTTCCTTGCCATGTGTCCTATTCATTTTTAAGCACCCAGTAGCCCCTACATAAAAACTTTATACTTAAGGAAATTTAATCACTTTCAAAGACTTCGTTCTGCTAATAATGTCAGTTGAAAGAATGTGTCAACTTATGCCAACTTTAACATTTTTAAAAGGTTGTTACTTCTGTTTATTAGTAGCTCTCTAAACAGACAGTGGTATAATTATAGTTCTGAACTTTCCATTATTTGACCCAATCCATGAAATTAATAGGGATGATATTGAGTTGCAAGAAATGAAAGAATGATTTTCTGGAATAAATACTAATGTCCTAAGAGTGAGAAAAGATAGAGTATTTTAAATATGTGTCTACACTTTCTAATGCTACTTTTAGAACCTCTACTGAAAATCATTCTGTCCACAATCTGGATCCTAATTATCCATTCCTATATCTTTACAACATTTACTTGAGATCCTCTTCTAATATAAGAAGAAGGAAATAAGACTTTGAGACTGCTGGGTACAATTTGTGACTGTCAAGCTGATAAGCCATACTTTAAGCTTTTTTAGTATTCAGTAGTAGCTCACCTCTTTTTTTACTTTGTTAGAAATTAATTTTAATTTTTAAATGGATTTTCTATGGATGTCTATACCTGGGTAAAATTTCTGTTCCACAGAAGGGCTGAATACCATTTGTTTACTTATTCTTGTTGACAAGTGAGAGTGAATTCAGTCATGATGGAGGTGAGTGCTCTATGCCAACAGTATGTACTCATGATCATTGATTTAAAGACTGACAGAGAAAATTCTGGAACATCAAACTGTTTGCTGAATTTTGCCCTGTAGAGATGGATTAACATCCTCTTAATTTCGTTCTACAGGAGCTGAAAGACAGAGGAAAAAAAATTCCCAAATTTTCACATGACAGGATATTTTGGCTAACTGGCATTCTTTGTGCACCAATGAATTCACAATTATGTGAGATCAATAATTCGCTTGAAATTTTAAAATGAAACAGTCATAGATCTTATTTCCCTTGAACAGAACTCAACATTTACAATATGAACAAGGCAAAAATGAACATCCACCAAACTCAACCTCAGCTTTTAGCTTCAAAATCTAAAGAGCTTCCATTTTCCTCTCCTAAATTTACAACACAATATTTCTTCCATCGTCACACTCACTTTTCACAAAAGCTTCATTGAAACCAGTGAGTTTCCAGTTGATTTAGCAGCATTTATTGAACTTAAAAGTCTTGCCAGTCAATTTTCTAAATGGAACTTAGTGAAGGTTCTTAGTAAAGGTTTTTATGCACAATAGAAGAATGATGCACTAAGTGAAATGACATGACCATATCACACCGATGTCAAAAAGAGACCAAGTCACTTTGCACCAAGTGAAAAGAAGAAAGAAAAGGTAATATTTAGTCTTCTTCTCTAAAGTATAGCAAAAAAAAGTTTTGGAATCTCAGTCACAAATATCACCCTTGTATTTAATAGTGCTTTGAGGATTTTTTTCCTTCTGAGTTTCTCCAGTCATCTTTTGAATATATGTACGCTTTCAGGAAAGCAACTTCCTGTAACATGCTGGTGTAGCAGAAATGGATCTGTGATTGAAGATCCAAATTAATTTTAGATCTAGAATTAATTCCCATAAATAAAGAATTATTTTGCTTTAAACTCAAGTGCTTACCTACAACAGTTTTTGCTGAAGTTTAATAAGTCTAATAGTCTAATGCTATTTTGTTGTTTGACAGCTTAATTTTCTTTCCAGGGTACATTAATTCTCACATACTAAGAACTACTTCCAGTATGTAGGATTTGCATGACTCAGATTCATAGTCTCAGTAGCAACTATTTGAATTTCAAAGACAGAAGGAAAGATAGCTAGAATGATTCCTTGGACACAAAGACACAGTAGAAGACATTTGGTACATCCCATTTCTTATCCAAGGTTAGGAGGGTCCCAACAATACAGGGGCACAAGAAAGCAAAAAAAAAAGTAGACATCCTAAAAGGACTCTAAGGAATTAAATTATTTATTTGCTCTGCAGCCTAGAATAATTCTCAGCGGATCTCCTGTCTGTGCCGAATGCTCCAATGTATGGAAGATAGAAATTCATAGGCAAATAAATGAAACTTTTTCCCCTTCTTGATGGTCTTCACACTTAGTCCCTGTGATGAGAGTTTTTACCTCACTTTTAATGGGATATTTAGTGTTAAATATATACTTTTTTTTTTCTTTTAAGTTTGCTATGTCTGATCTGTGCAGTCATCTGTTCCAGTAAGTATAGTATATTTCCTCTGTAAGGAAAATATTTCCTTCTAAAAGTTTATGATATGTCAGTGTTCAATGCTGAAATGAAACTCTTTGGTTCTTAGGTTAAGACAAAGACCAGAAATGATTTTGAATATCTTTCTTTGTCGTTTTTCTTCTTACTCATAGAAGGCATATTTAAAGTGAGCTTAAAAATGGTTTATAATCTAACATATTCAAAATATAATCAATTTTTTTTTTTTTTACATCTCATCATAAAACTGAACGATGCAGCACAAAAGTTAAGATCTAATTATAAAACTGTTAAACACTGCGATTTTCCTTTTTCTCTTGAAATTAAAGGGAATATTTCTAAATTTTTTTGCATTTAATTTTTTATAAGGTATTATTTTTAACTTAATTTTAATCCTAACTTCTAGTAAAAGATCTTCTCAAAATAGTGTCAAATTTCAATTTTACACACATATTCAATAAATTTTAAGCTAACAAGACACTTTTTTTGTAAGAACCATTACTTGCAATTAAGTATAACCCATCTAAAATTCTCTTTTGATATTTATGATGCAAAAAAGTCAATGTAAAGTAAGCTTAGTGTGACAACCTAACCTTAACATAAAAAAAGTCTGCATCTACACTCAAAGAAAGTACCTTGTCACGAGAAAAAAAAAAAAAACTCACAAAATCTCAATGTATGTAGTAAAAGGATAATTGTCTTCTGTTTTAGAAATCAATAACAAAACGCACTAAAAATTAACAAGCTTTCTTCCTGCACAAAGAAGATCCAATCAGTTTAAAAGACTTAAGAAAGAAGAAAAAAACAGACAAAAGTTCATTTTCCTATGATTTCTAGATTTTCAAAATCAGCCTGATTTTACACTGAAAAGTTTCTATTCAATTACACATTCTACTGAGGTCATACAGACTCAGGTTTAAAATAAAAACGCAAAAGGAATATATTATTAATTAGCCTAGAATACCTTCACACTGTTCCCTACTTTGATTTTTTCCCAGCATCTCCTTGTATTTAATATGAAGAAAAAAGATTATATTATACATATACATGCATATGTACATTGCAGATTTAGAAAGTAGATGAAATGTATATTACTTGTAGAATAAAAAGAGCAAATATCAACTTTTAAAAATAAATGTATGTTGTATATATATTTTGTTTGCTTTCAAAACACATCCCCAAGTCCCTTGTGTATTTTGAATGTTTGTATTAACGTAAACAGGGCAGAGCTAAATAAAAAATCAAATTTAAATTGTATATTAAAATAAATATATATAGCATTTATTCAAGTAGCTACTTACTAAAACTGCCAAGTTATATATCTCTTGTCAATGGATAGAATCATTTAAACGGGAGAGCTTCATGGAAAATTTCTATCAAAATGAATAGTGAAGGACAAATGGAAAGAGGAAGAAATGGTAATTAAAAGGAAATTAAAAAGAATTTTTGTTTGACCTTTTTATCTATAGTAAATTCTATTGCATTGGCTATTGTCCAACTCCCAGAATAACTAAATCTATGAATCAAATATATTCTTAATCTCTATATTAGTCTCCTGTGTAAAGCCTTTATTTACTTCAAAGAGTTTCAGTGTTACAAAGGCTATTTAAGGTTCACTTTCAGAGAGATCCTTTTCCTCTGGTTAATTACAAGTTAAAGAAAGACATAGAACCAGGAATACTCAGTGGCTAATGCAGGATGCATTTGAACCAATGTTTGAGGCAGGCAAGTGCTAATGTCACCAATAAGGTCATCCATCTATCTCTGACACTACAGTACAAAAAGCTTATGTTTTTGTTGTCACTTTCACCTCCTTTGAGGAGTCAGCTCCTCAAAAAAGATTACTTAAAAAGTCATCTGATTTGAAAACCTTTTGATTTTTAAAAATGAATCCTGTCAGATTCAGAAGTACTAGAAGGGTTGTATATGGTTGTCTCCAATAGCCATCAGGCCCCACTAAAGACACCAACTATAAAAACTAAAAGGTGAAAATAAGCAGAGTTATCAGCTTTTGCTGATAGTTTAGAAGAATCCTTCTGGAGGAGGCAGTAAGTCTTTCTACCTTGATTTTGCAACAATTAATACATTAATTAGTAAAGTAATCATCAGAAGAAAGCCCATTGTGGTTTAGAAGGAAGAAGAGAAAAAAAGAAATCAAGATCTGCATTACTTTCGCAGTTACTACATGTTCCAGGAGAAGATCAGCTCTAAGGAGAAAAGCTCTGAAGCATATGTTTAAGTGCCCTGCCAAATAAAAGGGGGTTTTAGCAGTATTGATGTATACAAAGTGGACACCTTGGCCATAACACTGCATCTCAGTTCACACTGCCAGACTCACAGTTCAGGAAGCCCTGAGACACCCAGAAAAAGTGGCCTGGCACACATGAAGGCCTGGCTGTGCAGACGAGTGAGAGGAGGCACCTAAGTTTTCCTTCGTGTTTCAGAAAAAAGGCTTGGTGCCTTTGCTCTTCCCTGACAACTGTTGAGGCAAACTGACCAAGAAACGAGGACAGCTGAGGAGAAATATTGTCCTGCCCACAGCTCCTCTGATCTAGTCTAGCCAGAGGGCTTGACTTTGTTTACTGAGAGAATTGTACTCTCTATATAGAGAGAATAACATTCTTCATAAGTGTTAAAATACATATTATTCTCCCAAGGTACTGTTCTTGTCGCAGCTCTTGCTTCTAGTCTTATTTCTTTGAGTGAATTTTTCCCTGCTTTGTCTTGCATTAGTGCTGACAAATCAACACAATCTCTCTGAAATCCCTAGGAGCCACTCCACTGGGTACCAGCAGGTTTAGTTCAGGGACAGTGTGGGTGACTCTGGCTAAGGATTACTTCTTTTTTTGTGTCTTTCTTTCAAGTTCTTAGGAAACTGAATTGCTGCTTACTCCTACAAAGCTGAAAAAGTATTGCACCATCTACCTGTAAGAGTACTCTGGGAAAATACAACCATAGGAAAAAGCACACTAGGAGTTCTTTTCCCCTACTTTGCCTATACGCATAACACTTCTGTAACATTGCAAAAGATGTCACATATAATGAATACAATAAATTGTCTTTTTCTACTGCTTTAATAATCACTGAAAAATGAAGCTATGGCGTGTGCCCTGCAGAATAAAAAAGAGTCACTAAACTCATGAATTAGAATATAAAGTTGTCACAGTCATGATCATTTCTATCTGACTGCCTCTAAATCCAAGACATTGGAAATGACTGTTATTTGCACATTTTGGAGCGCTCTAAGCTTAATGTATGTAACAAACTGTCAAACATACAGCTAGTGTATTACATGTTAGAAGCTTTAATTATGGAGTGCTTTGAACATTTCTTATACCATCTGGTGCACAGGAACTTTAATGAATTTATAAACTTAATGGAATATGTTCTGCATTCAGAATGCCTGAAAATTAGCTCCTAACCACAAATAAATGACAGATTTATCAACATATTAGGAAAAAAAAAGTAGTCCTTTCAAATGGGCCATTAAATAGCCAACGAATTGCTAAATGCTGATAATTATCTTTAAGTAGTTGTGTAGTATAGAATTTATAAATTTTAAGTCCTCAGATTTTTTTAGTGTATGGATTGCCACACATTTCCCAGTCTAGGGTTTATTTCGCATATAAGTGCTTCTAATGCTCTTGAATAAAAAAAAAAGGGAAAAAAAAAGAAAAATTATGTTTCAGTTCATTTTTTTCTCATATATTTACTATTTATCTATAAAAATTCATGTTTTTAGTTTCAGTAGTAAGTGAAACTCTTGGGGTAGAATTAATTACTAAAGCCAGTTATGTTTTCTATTGTTTACAATAATTCAGTAAACTCAAGTACATTTCTGCAGTTCTGGCCAAACCATAACAATAAATACCAACACAGTAAAAACACTCATGATGATTTACTTAGATAAAATAAAAAGTAAGATAAAGTTTACTTAAGATATGAACCACAAAGTACCAGAGGAATCATGATACCACACTCCTCTGAACTGTCAAATAGGATTTGTCAAATAGGCTTCTTCTCCAGATTGAACAGGAGACTAATCAAATAAACGCAAGCAAGAAAAACTAGTGAAAGACAATTCTGCTAGCCATTTTTCTTAAACTGCTTCTTAAATTTCTCAAGTGAATTGAACATTTACAACAGCTTCAGAATAATCATCAATGATAAATGATCTGTAGATGTAGATTTATCAGTTTTTTTATTAAATGAGAGTTAGAACTTATTTTTGGCCAATCCATTACAAAAATGGCATTTTTTTTTATTCTTTGGCCAGTTTTGTATCATTTTAGTACATTCTTTTAGTCCTAATAAATCTGTCTTAAGTTTTATAGTCATTTTTTCTGAAAGTATTCTAATTATATTAGGGCTAAGTATAGTATTTTCTTGATGCAATATTATTTTAGTCACTGCACCTCCTCACCTATTGGTCTTCTCCTGGAGTATCAAGTGCCTTCCATGTGACAAGGGCAACACTTTCTATTTTCAAAACACACTGATAAACAGAGAGGACAAATCTACTCTGATGGATGGATGCACCAAGTAAAAACAATAGTCATACATGTCTAGTGTATATGGCATAAACAGAGTTATTGTTTGAGTCAGTAATATTGGATCACCATAAACATGAAGGTTACAGTGAGGTTTTTATTTATTTATTTATTTATTGAGAAAGAGAAGACTTTATTCTCTACTTGGGAATACACAAATATATGAATCCATTAGGCAATGGCCCCATCACAGGAACTCACAAAAGAAAAAGACACAAAAAGAAAAAATATATACTCAAATATAATAAACAATAAGCTAATGGAAGAGAAGAAAAAATAATGGGTGATTTTACCTTCAGATATACTTGTACAGCTTTCCCTAAAGACAAGAGACACGTGAAGGCACATCTTAGAACACTATCAGGTCTCCCGAGAATCAACATTATTTAATTTAGAGAAAGAATTAAAGACAGTTACTGAGAACAAGTTATAGCAGTGAGAAAGATACACAAGTAGAAAGTGAAAATGAACATGAACAATAAGCGAGCAGAAATAACAAATCCAGACTATTACTGATCTTAAAAAGAGACACAAAAGTTTAATTGTGCAGAATTTGGTTCAGGAAAAGGACTGGACAAGACAAAATGGAAATCTGATTACACTATAAAAGACAGGGGGAAATACAATACATATACATTTGCAATTGTTATTTATACAAGAAAAGATCTATTCACAGCTGGAGTAAACTCACTGACTACAAAGAAGTCACAGCAAGCCATGCACCTATTTCAGAAAAAAAATATATTTATATATATATACAATATTGTAGAACACTTACTGTTCTAATAATAGTTCATGGAGTAGACATTGTTGCCTGCCTGCAATAGGAGTGCATTCATCCTACAATGGTAATGGATGAGGACATGATGAGGAAAAAGACCCTTAACTACACTTGCTCTATCTCCCTCTATATATATACAGGAAACTGCTCTCTTCTGTATTTGTAGATGACAGGATGGATCCTTTCACTCATCCTTAATCTTCAATGAGACATAACATTATTATTAGCCCAAATCCTCATTTTCTTATTTTCATAAAACACCTTTCCTTTTTGTTTTAGTTTTTCTTTTAAATACAAAACAGAACAAATCAATTCCATTCTTCTGCATCTTGCATTCACTTTCCAGAAAAACAAAAAGGAATGTGGGAAGACTACATTCTTAAGACCCTGAAAATAGCCAGAAATATAAATTTAATTTGGTAGTTGCATTTAATATATTAATGAAGAATGCTGATTTCTCTCAAAAGTGAGCTCCTACATCACCAAATCCTAGTCACTAGAGAAGTGTATCTGAGTTCCAGGAATTCTTAAGTTTGGAGGAAAAATTCTGTGGTTTTGGCAAGAATTTTTCAAACTGAGGCATATCAAATAAATCACTAGCATTTTAGTGATAGCAGTTTTCATGAGAAATATAAGACAAGATAAATCAATAACATTTGATGTTGATATGCACAAAAGGACTGCTTTGGACTCTACCTACCAGAAGGTAGGAAGCAGGTCTGAAAAAGTACAAAGCCTTGGGGAAAAAGTCAGTTCTAATATACATACATATGAATCTGAAGCTACTGTGCTACTACACCTAATCAAAAGACTTTGGGTATTTTATTACAGTATGTATGCTTAGGCAAGAACCATGATTTCAGCCAAGGAGATTCAGGATTTTGGAGCATTCGTATTTGTGGGAATGCATGCATAAACAGTGTCTCATGAAAACAAAATTATATTTATACCCAAATCAGTTATTGCTTTTGCTTAAGGCAAAACATCCAGCTGGTAGTTTTTCTATGCTTGCCTCTTAAGTCTTTAACAGTTTTAAAAACAAGCGTCATATAATGTAAATGAGTGCAAAAATGTAATTTGAGTTTCAGAGGATATTCTTTTTAGTTATTTTATCCTCTGCAATCAGAATGTACAGTCTGACTCAGTGGCCAGAACACTTATCTTTTTAGAACAGATTGATATTATTAAGCAATCTTCCAAAAATATAAAGTTTCAGATATCCCACCAATCTTGATTTTGCATGTGGGGACGTTGCTAGGTTTGATAGAGTTATTTTCTATGAAAAAATATATATATATTCATGTGTATTATACAGCTGTGTACCACAACAGTTAAACAACAATGGATAGAAGCTTCAGCAGGTTATAATACATTTTCGTTCTAGGGGTAGCAAGGACTCTTGTATGAAGAAAGATTAAGAAGCATTCAGCAGGGACAGCAACATATTCCCATCCGTTGATAGTTTGCAAGTAGTAGATATAATTCAGGTTCTTGTTTATCCTTTTACATTTATTGATACAAAAAAAAGCTCAGTAGTGCTTTTTTTTTTTTTTTTTTTTTCCTGGACTTTTTCATTTCTTGAGGAAAACCTGACTTTAAAGTTTCAAGGTCATATGCCTATTTTCCCCTTATTTAACACTTCCATTAGTTCTACTAATTCCATATACGTCTCGCATCCTTCTTGTCCTTTAAGAAACATGACAAATATAACATATTCCCCATTGCAGCTTTTTTTTTTTTTTTTTTTTTTTTTGCTAACACTTCATTTCAGCTCCACTGTCAATGCAAGGTAATTAATGATATCGCACAGATAGCATATTCCTGTTGTTCTTAAGCCTTTGTCGCCTTCTGATGCCAGGACCAATAGGATTAGAACACTGATGTTTCTGACTCATTTGAGTTTGTTCAAAGACTTTAGTGTATGTAAGTCATGTTTAAAAGTACTTCAAGAGCACGTAGAGTACTTCAAGAGTACCTAGAGCACGTGGCACAGGGCTGCATCCAGGTGGATTTGGAAGATTTCCAGAGAAAGAGACTCCACAACCTCTCTGGGCAGACTGTTCCAGGGCTCTCCCACCCTCACAGGAAATAAGTTCTTCCTCACATGGACAACTTGCACCCAAAGGGTGCCAGCTTGCACCCATTACCCCTTGTCCTGTCACTGGTCACGATGGAGAAGAGTTTGGCCCCCATCCTCCCTACATTCACCCGTCAAGTATTTCTACATGTTGATCAGATGCCCTCTCAGTCTTCCCTTCTAAACATGCCCAGCTCGCTTAGTCTTTCCACATAAGATAGATGCTCCAGTCCCTTAATCATCTTCGTGACCATACGCTGGAGCCTTTCTAGAAGCTCCACATCCCTCTTGTACTGGGGAGTCCAGAACTGCACACAATACTCCAGGTGTGACCTCACCAGAGCTGAGCAGAGGGGCAGGATCCCCTCCCTGGACCTCCCAGCAACACTCCTTCTGATGCAGGCCAGGATCCCATTGGCCTTCTTGGCCTCGAGGCTACATTGCTGCCCCATGGTTAACTTGGTTGTCAACCAGGTCTCCCAAATTCCTCTCCGCAGTGCTGCTTTCCAGCATGTCAACCCTTAATCTGTACTGGTGCCTGGGGTTATTTCTCCCCAGGTGCAGGACCCTGCACTTGTCCTTGTTCAACTTTATGAGTTTCCTCTCTGCCCAACTCAATTGCATGTTTCTAATCAAATCTTTATTCTATTTCTGAGAAGCTGTCCTAACATTTTTCTTGCTTTCAGATGACCTTTTACTATGAACAGTATACAAAATAAGTAAACAAAAAAATACTTTATTGCTTTAACTTGTAGCATTTTTTTCAGAGACAGGATTTCTGAGAAATCCTTTAGCTAAAAAAAAAAAAAAAATTGCAGCTCTTCCTGTGAAGTCTATCCCACAAAGTTTAGTCAAAGTTTAGTTTAGCTCTTTGAGAGATTTACTACAGTTATTATTTACCTTGAATGAAAAGGCAAAACTATTTCTAAGCGTGTGAATAAAATATCAGATACTTAGAGATGCCCTTACGTTTTCAAGGTTTTTCACCTCAGTAAATTCACATCAGTTGCCAAATAGTTTGACTACTTATGTGTGATGCAGGATTTGTAGACCAATACTCATGCCTAGATCAGGTAAAGTAAAAGTTTAAATCCTGGAAGGCATGATTAATCTGGTAGCTAAATATCTTCAAATCAAAGATCTTATTAGGTGAAAATTTTTGAGCAAAGCAAGTATTCATGCAGTTTTATTAGTACCTACAAGCTAAAGCTAAGTCCTGATCAAAATTTTAGTGTAAGGCACTGATTCTCATTTTCACAATTCCTTGTGCCACATGCCCTCACCCTTACTTCATTTCTCTCCAGACAAGATTTCAGCTCTCACAAGATTGCTCTGAATCTGTGACCACAATGATGGGTAAAAGCAATATGTTTTTCAATATACTTTTAATTAAAAAAAAAAAAAAGCTTAAGGTTTTTGATCTTTGGCTGGTGAAAAAATTATACCTTTTTTTTTTTAATAAATGGAAGTTGTAATATAAAATAAGCACCAGGAAAAGTGGTTTATTTATTTATTTATTTATTTATTACAAAAACCTTTCAGGTGATTTTTGTCTTGTTCTATCTTCAGGAAAATAAAACTGAAACAGCAACAACAGCTTCAGACAACTTTGACTAATTTCTGTTCTTATCCATAAAAAGGACAGCTATTATCATGTTTCAGCACTGTGAAAAAGGTTGTTAAATTGATCCTTCTTTTCTATAAAAAGTCTTTCAAGATATAAAGTAAATAAGCATCTTAATATTTTACATTGCAAATGATTTTCCTTTTTCTTTCGCTGAAAGAAAAGATAGAAGGGAATCCAAATAATGTAATTTCTACCAGTTGAAATTAATGCTTGGAAATGAAAGATATTTGCATTGAAATAAACGGAAAGAAATGTAAGAAATGGAAAATGGAAAATATGGGGGAAAAAAAAAAAACATTGTGACTTAATTCTTTTGTGAAAAAAAATGCAACAAATGAATGACAGAAAAAAAAGCGGGGCGGGGAGAGGGGAAGGAAATTGCAGGCTTTCCAACTGCTACTAATCACTGGCTAATAGTTGATTATTCAGTTCAGCCAGATTCTTCAACCATGGTTTTATGGCCTTGAAATAAAATAAGAAAAAATATTTTAGTATACTATCTACTCATACCATCTGTAATAGTTCATTAGTCACATATGGTGATCTTAGCATGAGGCTTGGCAGTTATAGGGGTTGGCCCAAAAATATCCATGTCTGCACCCCTCAGGTGATCGTAATTTCTTACACAAAAATCAGCATGTGCTTTATCAAATGGGTAGTTCACCCTTGTAGAGACCTTTAACAATAACATGTAAAAGCCATGGAGAAAATAGCTTTGTTAAGTTCTTGCACTGGTGGGAAAGAAAGAGAAAGCTAAATAAAACCTAATTTTCCCTTTGAGAAGGAGAAGAGCAGAACAGAATATTCCTCTGGGTTCTTCTACACCTGTGAAGCTACTAAGTGGCTTTTTCACTCATCTGTCTGGCAAAGGACAGACCACATCCTAACTTACACCTACTTACACCTGTAGGTGTCAAGAGCTATAGAAAGCACTTTGTTACTATGTCTGAAATCAGTATATTGGATGACAAAATCTTTAAATAATTTGAAGCCTGAGATGGCCAGCCACCCAAAATGAGTGTTTCTTTCATAACCTGTATTCTCAAACCAGCACATGGACAGTCATGAGGAATCTTCTCTTCTCCCATTAAATTACAGACAAAACAATCCGAATATGCTCAAACTAGCATAAGCCTATCCATTGCTCTCATGAAATCAGAGCTCCTAGAAGTACCTCTAGAAGTAGGTGTGGGACCATTAATTCTGAATCACATCCCTGTGGCTACAGGAAATTGAATTCTTAAAGCGTGAGTATTCAGGCATGGTTTCCGGTCAGTCACCGAGGCTCCATCTCATAGCGGGAGATACACACTAGCTTTAAACCAGCCAGGTTTGGTATTCCTATCAATGTAGCCATAGCAACGCAGAGCTCGTCCTGCACTCAACTCTGAACTGCCTGGGCAACACGCTATCACTCTGAGAGCCTGCTAGTTAGTTTAGAGCTGGCTCGGATATGTCTGTTTGATCTGAACCAATGGCACTAAGCACCTACTCCGAGACTGCAAATCTTTATGTACACTGAATATCTGTGCTAAAATAGGACTTTCAGATCTGCCAACATTAAACAAAGTAATGTTTTAAAAACAGACCACTCTAATTATGTCAAGGGCAGCACACTTAGTTTTCTAGAATTGGACTGCTCTAATGTTTTAGCATTACTGCTATTAGTTGCTGTTGCTTTTGATGTTGTTGACTACAGAAGAGCTCCAACGACATTTATTCTCTCCCAGACACACTTACACACAAATATACATAAACATCCACCAACAAAAAAATTACCCCAAGGAACATATAATTAGAAAGACAAAACCCCAAGTCCAGTTTCAAAGGGCTTTACTGATGATGGTAATTTGAGATTTTGAAGCTCTAAATAGCATCAAAGACCATATAATTATCCAAAGAGAAATATGTCATTGATAAGATCTATCTATTGTGAGAAAAATGAAAAAGAAATAGTTTTTTTTTTACTTTTTTTTTTTAACCTACAAATTTACTATTTATTCTTTTTCCAGAATAATTAACGAAAAATAGATAAACTATGACTTTCATGAACCACGTCACCTGCACTCCTTTTGTTTGTGGTTCTTCAGTCCATATAGGACATTGGAGATAGGGTTCATAGTTCAAATTACTTTAATTTTTAGAGTAAGAATTGTGAGGCAGTTTCAAACATATTTCTCACTTTTCATTTACTTCAATTATATGTCTTCTTTCCTTGATATGGTCAGACCTTTTCCAGTGAATCATTTCTTGACAGAGAATATTTAGCTGGAAGAGAGTTATTTTTGAAAATGTGTCATTTTATGCAAATTTCATTAACATTTATAGATAGTATTTTCTGACTGATGAAATATTCTATTTGACATTTTTGGAACTTTTTAAAAAATTTAATAGTAAAATATTAAGACTCTTTCTATCTGAAAGAATATGTGTTGCATCAACATGAAGCAACTGGAGGCAACAAATTGTATTTCTGGGAAAAAAAAAAAAGAAGATGGAAAAAGAAATAGTCAAAAACCTTTCCTTCACACTTAAATATATGTGTCTTTATAAACAGAAATCAGGCTTGCCCATTAACATATATTTTTCATAGTCTTTTTCTAATACTAGTTGTAACAAGCTATTAGCAATTCCAGTCTATTAGCAATATTAATTTTCAGAAGTCAGTATTAACTTTAAGTGATAATATTAATCTCCTCTTTGCTTGGTGTTTTTTTAGTTCTTATTCATGCAGCACCCTCTCCAAAAGGAATGTTTGCTTAATTAAGGATGTTAAGAATCACTGTACTGCTATGATGAAACATCGACATATATATATGTGCATGGATGGATTTTGAAGCTAAGCTTGGATCAAATTTTCAAGTTTTCCTATAAAAGCTTTACTGCAGAGGTTTCCAAGATAGAGGTAATTCTCACAGGTGGTAATCCTGGTAGCTGCAGATGCGAATAGTGAACATGACAGGAATTAAATATTTTCTATATATACTCAGATTTAAGATCTCATTGGAAACACGCTAGAAACTCAGAGTCTTGCACTGTACTATTTAAGAAGTCACTGCCTGTTTCCCCTTGTCTTCCTGATTAACTCATGTTCATCATGACATTTTTCAGCAAAGCACTAGCTATTCCAGCTAGAAAACTGCAATTTCTAGGAAAAGGGGAAGAAAAGCTCAAGAGCCTGAAAGTTTTGGGAAAACAATCTGTTTCCAGGGAAAACTCAATAGCTATGGTCCTCCTCATAGCCTTAACATTAATCTCGTCTCCATAGATGTTTGATCTCAGAACAGTACATGGTTGTCCTCCATTGTAGCCTCCCAAATATAGACTGGAGATCCTTGCCTATTCACTTAAATAACTATGCTGTAAAGAAAGCAACAGAAAATAGATCTAGAGGTTCAACTTCAAATAAACTGGTAAATCTATTAGATTGACTAGGTCATCTCTGTCTTATTAGATTGATTAGGCCATCTATATGACTTGTCATGAAATTATTCCAAGCTACCTCTGGACCTCCTCTGCTGTTGCAGGATTTTTAGATGGTCCAGCGTAACTCAGACATGTGAAAATTCATATCACTAGTGGAGTGGCCCTAAACACGAAGTATGCAGGAGCTGAATAGTTCTGGTAATGGCAAAAATGTGGAAGGGAAGAGCGAAGCTCTTTCTTAAGAAGTGAGGTCACCCAAGAAGTAATAAACTTAAGTGCTCCCCCACCAGGAAAGAATAGATTCTGGGCTTTGAACAACTGAGCCTAGCTGATGGCTTGTGTGCTTCCTAAAGGAAGAAATAATGTTGTGGGGCAAAAACAGAAAATGGATCTTCATGGATGCCTCTTCCCCAGAACTTTGATGAAGAAATGGACCTGCTTAGTTATGAGACTAGAATTAAAATGGAAGCTTTGTAATAAGAACTGCTGTCTAGTGACTAGTTTTCTGATTTTTTTTGAGATTTTTTATCTAATGGTTAAAAATTGGAATTTCTAATCTAGAAACACCTTCTATCCCTACAGTACACTACGTTTTCATGGAGTCTCCAGAATTTTCCCTACCATGTCAGTTCTTTGCTGAGAAAGCTTTTATGTGACTGTTGTGCTGATATCCCAGCACAGAAGCCAGAAAACACCTTGCAAACTAAACATCACCATGTTTAAATAAAGTTGCTCTGTTTAGTAGATGTCCTATGCTTGGTAAGCAATGATTTGTATAAAGCAAGAAGAGACTTATACAGCAGAAATCCTGTACCCTCTTCGGTCCCCTCTCCGGAGGGTGTGCAGCAACTCAAGGGCAACTTCCTTCACCACAGGGCCTCTGAAAAGGTCTGCTTCCTGCCTTGTTGTCAGATCCTGAGTTTCTGAGTGTTCAGCCACATGTGCCAGGTTTGATAGTGCACTAGCCCAGCCTTGAAGCTGAGATCAATATGTTTGTAGAAAGAGTTGTGAGCACCTGCTGCAGGAGCTCACTCGCAGCTTCTCTGAGGAGCTGCTCTTGCTTGAGCTACCTTGAAGCTATGCCTATGCCTGACCACATACCCCATTTATCCAGACATACAGCCTGACCTTGATGATGTTAGCTCAGCTGAGTACCATCACAGAACTTGCTCTGCTCTTCTTGCTTGGGAGCTTGGGAGTACCATAGGAGTGCATCACTTGTCAGTGAGGGTACTGAACTCCTGACCTATCTGCTGCCCTCAGCTCCTCCCTCCCTTCTTGGCCCATGCTTGTGAACAGAACTAAACGTTCAGAAAGACTGTTTTCTGCAGGGTAAGTAGGTTTGCCTGAAAATCAACTTGCATATTATGCCAGTACTGCAGCTTGTGGCTGTGGAGCTTGAGGAGGGGGCAAATTGTGTACGCTTGGGTGGGGAGAGGATACCTATGGCTTCACAAAGTCCAGGGAATCCTTTATTCCAGAACAGAGATATTACTGGTAAGCTTTGGATTTGTGCCTGCACATTCTTATATAATGTGAAACACGGTGTTGCTGGCTGAAAATCACAAGTGGGAGAATCTGAAAGCAGAGGAAAAGGAAGGTCCAAGGGCACAGCAGTCACAGTCATATGCAGGAGTTTCTTAGAGGAAAATTAGCAACACGTATCAACATGCTACTGGCATTAGCCAGTAAGACCTGTCAGTGTGAGCTGACAGTGTGAGCTGAATGCATCTATGATGCAATTTGTTTTGGTCACAGTCAATATGTGGTAATATTTTGGTTTCTGTGCTTGAAGGTAACTTGATAAGTACTGCTGAACTTAGATTCATGTTCATATTTCTTTGGCAATACAAGGAGCTTGTTATGTGTTTGTAGGCCCAGGGCGTATTCCTTAATCCTCTTCCAAGCTTTGTCCTTTTGAGTCTGTATGGACTAGATGTCAAAGGGCATTTAGCAATACAGTTACCTGTTGCAGGTAACATCATGTACCTATAAGGAAAGCTAGTCTGAGCATTAGTATGGGGAGATCTAGGGTTAAAAAAGGAGGAACAGAGAGAGTTTTGAATCAGTAATGATTGATCTGCTTCTTTACAAGTAATAAAAGTAGGGAAACATTTTTGAAGCATTTTTATTACTCTGAACTTTTGTCTCATGAATAATTTAATAATATATGTCCTAGAGAAAATTTGGAGAATCTGACTGAAACATCTGAATACTATTTGGACTGTCTTAGCTAGTAAAATGGCCCATCATACACCTGAAAGTAATTGAGAAAACATAGTTAACAAAAGTATTTGATAGAGGGGTATAGAGTTATGAGTCACTCATCCTCTCTCAAAAGCAGACCTTCATGCCAAGGAAGTAAGTGTAGCTTGCTTGTGTCAGACAGCTTGCAGAAGTTTTATGAACAGGGTTAGATTACCTGTTTTCATAAGAGCAGAGTTGTGGGTTTTTTTTTTTTTTTTTTGCATAGTATACACCTGTACTCTATCAAATTATAACTATACAATTATCTCCTTGAATATTGAGATACCTCAGAAAATAAAGGAAAGGAAGTGTTACTTTACCTAAGCAATTTTTTACCTTTTTTTTTTTTTTCCTCTTAAGTTGCATGGTATTCTTAGCTTATTTATTTAATACAAACAGCTTGTGTCAGACACAGTCAGTTTATGATGTTCTTTTTTTAGAGGACCTACTGATGTGCTTTCCTTTATGATCATCTATGGTTCTCTTCAAATTTGATTACTTGTGAGATATCAGGTCAACAACAAGCGTATTCGCTGTGAAAAAATCAAACCATTGTAAGAAAAGCAAGATTTCAAATATTGCAAACAGCAATCTTAGCTGACTCACATAGTCCCTTTTAAGTCACATTAGTTAAATATGACTAAAAACTGTATAAATAATTCACAAAGCTATTTTGTTCCTTTATTCATAAATTAAGATTTCTTTTATTCTCTGCACTGTATCATTTCTCATGTTCTATTCAGGGTCTGTGGATCTTTAAAAAAAACATTCCTCTAGTTACTATTCATTTAGTCACATTACTGAAAAATTTCCTTTGAGTGAGGGAACCGTATTTCAAATACAGAATTTTAGACAAAGTAGTGAGTTGACTATAATCAAAAGAAGTCATATCACTTATTCCAAGAAGTATCTACCTCCCAAATTCCTTAGTACTGTATTTCTTTTGCAAACACATGTATCAGTACTTATACTCAGTATTCAGCATTCTTGTATACTTGTTATTCGGTTTCCTCAGTACTCAGTATTCTCATAAATACCTGTTTTATAGGAAGTAGTTGGGAAGTTTCACTCCATAAGCAAGATTCAAGGTGAAAGGTATACTAAGTAGAAGTTTAATTTTATTCCAAAACTGGTATCTTATGACCAAGTAAAAGAAGCACATATGAATACTGTACCAAATTATGTTTTTCATAAAAGAAATTTGGAGTAAACATACATAGATGCTACAGAGATGTTGTCACAAGGCCTATTGCATATAAAGCTGTCTCTCATCTGCCCCAGAAGTCAGTAATGTGGCTTTCCCCCAACATGAGGTCAGAAACCTATTTTCATTGAGATGTAGAGGCAAATATGTACAGTTCTTAGCTAAGAACAGACAGAAGAGAGGACAAAACAGAAAGGACAAAAATTTTGAACACTACCTCAGAGGTCAGTATTTTAGTACAGTTGATTAGCAGGTATTTAGATTAAATTTGAATCATATGTCCCATACTATATGCAAATATCAGCATATATGTCCTGTCTTTCTTCCAGTATCAAATTTAGCTTTTCTAGTTGAAACTCTATGCAAAAACTAACTAAATATTCAACACAATTAAGAAAGAAGACAGCTTTTCTCCCTTGGAGCTGCCATGCATCTCTTCTATGTACTGGGAAACAGCAATTTCTAGAGAAGTCCAAACTCTTCTCTGATTATTTTTGTCTTTTTTTTTTTTTCTTTCATTTCCTATCCAAGAGAAAGAAATGTAGTCCCAAGTCTAAATTTCCAGTAATTTGTTCCTAGTAAATAGGCAGTGCTGGGCAGTCAGTTCTAATCCTTAAAAAAATGGGGCTGAAGCCCGTAGCAATAACCATATTGAAGAAGTCATCACACAGTATCTTTTTTGTTTCTAAGAGACTGCATTTCATCTTCAAATTAATAAGAATTATGTACAGAGGCTCTTCTTGTCCAAACCAATTTTCTTTTGCAGTTTTCTGTTTAAATCCCTAGCCAGCAGTCATGCAGAGATAAAAAATCCTGAAGCTGCTTTGCTTTCTAAATCCAATGGCACAGACAACACTCCACAGACAGCTTGTACAGCACACATGCAGGAAAATGACTTTCTGATTGGGCCTGTTTAGCCTGGAGAAGAGAACACTGAGAGGAGATTTGATCAGTGTGTTCAAGTACTTGAGGGGTGATTGTAGGGAGAATAGGGCCAGGCTCTTCTCTGTGGTGGCCAGTGACATGATGAGGGGAAAAGGGTGTAAGTTGAAACACAGGAAATTCCACCTCCATGTGAGGAAGAACTTCTTTCCTGTGAGGGTGACAGAGCCCTGGCACAGACTGCCCAGAGAGGCTGTGGAGTCTCCTTCTCTGGAGATCTTCCAAACCCGCCTGGATGCCACCCTGTGCCACGTACCCTGGGTGTCCCTGCTGGAGCAGGGGGATTGGACAAGATGAATTCTAGAGGTCCCTTCCAACCTCAGCCATTCTGTGATTCTGTGATTGGATTGACATGTTCTATCCTGTAAATCTGCAGAGAGAATTAGTGATCACACAGGAAATTATCCCTCTAGGAAAATACCTTTTTTTTTTTTTTTTTGGATTTGTGTGAACATTTAAAAGTAACACAAACTGGAAAAGCTCACTTTTTTTCCTTCTCATGTTTTGTTCCTTCCTCAAAGAAGTAAGAGTGTACACTTGTTGCACTATCTGTAACCTATTTTTCGCTTGGACAATTTCTGCCAAATTCACTTTAGTTCTTGTATGTAGCTTTGAATGAACTCTCATAAACCAATTTCAAAACATGTGTTACTTGTTTCTGTTGCAATGGAGTCATGTGTGGCTGGCTTGGTAGGCCTAATGTTCCTAGTTCCACATGCATCGATATCTCAGCATCTGGTGTAAGATGACATGCTGATTTTGGCATAATCTCCATGGACACTAAATATTATTGCAGAACATGGAAGATTTCACATGTATCTACACATCAGGTGAAATGTTATGGAAATCGTTCATTGTACATATTTGTGAACACATCTTAGAAAGTTGATATGCAGCATTATGTTTTAATTTGTCATTTTTTAAGATTTATTCCATTATTGCTTTGAATGTTTTACTGCCTTATATAAGATCCTACATTGTCTTCTCTTGTATAATCACAGGCTGTAAGTTAATGTCACTTACTATCCCCACCCATATTAAAACTGGATTAATATTATGCAACATCTGTTTGTGCTCCTACCTCTTTAGGCAGTCAGAATTCCACTGGCAGAAATCTGAGAATTAATTATGTTAGGATTTCTAGAATTGTCAATACAGTTTACTGTATGAAAGAGCACAGGCACTCCTTACCAAATACAATTAATTATACAAGTAGAGCCCACAGATATTTATCAACCTATTCATGTCATGTTGACAAAACACTGTTTTGCACAGAGTAGCATTTTCCCTTGAGTAGACTTCCAAAGCAAGATCAGAAAATACTTCCAGCTACAGGAGTTCCAAGCCTGGCTCTCCACAGAATTGGTAATGCCAAGAAACCTAACTGTTTAAAATAAGCTAAAAGGAATATATGGTATTAATTCATGAGGGAAAAAAAAGGGCCATTTTGAAAGATGCATGTGAAGGATAATTAAGGCCACAGACGTTACCAGGGCATAATACAGTTCTCTGTGGTTGTTCAGAGGAAACTGATGCCTTTTCTGACATTTCTTTTGATTACTATGACCTAATAAAGATTTCAGCCTTTTTTTGGCATCCATATGAATGTGCTTGTTTTTTGCATCTTCTCTAAAATGTTATCATAAAACTATGGTAGGTACTTAGAGGGAAATAAATGGTTCAGCACCAAAATATTAATTATCAACTAATTTGCCATAGCAATTTTTAGGTTATTACGTATTTTTGATGAGGTGAGGTTGCCTTGTAAATAACATTTTGTAACTAACTGACATGTCTCATGAAGTTATAAGCTCCACAGACCACTAAAGGCTTCACTAAGGCAGCAAATGGGGAGCTATTGCTCTGCCTCAGGAGACCCAACTCCTGAGGACAAAAATTCATGTAGGAAAGAAGGAAGCACAATTGCACATTATCACTGGACAATGTGAAAGAGAAGGAAATGTAAATACAACAATTTCTCAGAATCATCTGGTAAGGGTATTTTCTGAGACAACTCATAGGTGGACTGCTTTAAGAAGTTGCCTTACTGAGAGCACCAAAATGTGAGAGATTAGTAAAGAAGAAACTTCTAGATAAGACTATTCTTAAAAAAAATTATCTGTGGTCACCATGCAAAAATGGAAGCAGTTTTATCCCATTGGGCCTTTCCCTTGGTCCTTTATATTGGAGACACTGAGACAGTGTTCCTCTGGGATGATTAAGATGGAAAAGCAGGTATTTTCAGGATGATCTTTGCATCAGCTATTGTGCTATTGGAAGTTTGGCGCACTGGCTCAGCCCAGCTGTAAGCAAGAGGTCCCTGAGGCCTCCAGGCCTCATTACCAGCCAAGGCTGCTAGCTAGGGTAAGAAACTAGGACAGTCATTAAAAGAATTTAAGGGCAAATGTGCTGTAAGAGCATAAAAATAGAGTGGTAAAACAAGTTATTCTGTTGTTCTGCCATGCAACCTGTTTGTACATAAGAAGCTGCTTGTGCTCGTCTAGAAATAGGTAGACAACTAAAGGCTGAACAAGAACAATTTGCTTTAGAGGGCATATAAGGTAAACAACATGTCACCAATTTGAACAGAAAAATTGTAGGTGAATTTTGGAGTGTGCACTCCTGTAAGACTACTCATACCTAGATAACCATGTTAGTAGTAACATCTAAGATCAGTATTGCCTAAAGAACAATACTGAAAATACTCATTTGTGTACAGATGTAAAAGAATTGTGACTGATTAAGAAAAAGTAAGACTTATTTATCTGGGAGATATTTGGACTAAGAAAGAGAGTTTCAAATATGGTGAAATGATGGGTCTAGAAAAAGAAAATGGAAATAAGTTATAAAATCATGTAAAGAACAAAGATCAGGTCTTTGCTTTTAGGAGTGTGAATATCTATGGATGGGAATGAAGTGAATGGAGCTGTATGCCTCCATCTATGTGTGCCTTATGTGACTCAGAGTTTGGAGTCACTGCAAATAGGTCAGCAGTGTTCTTAGAAACTCAGCAACCATCTTTTGAAGTAGGGCA
The DNA here is from genome assembly GCF_000705375.1 of Tinamus guttatus. The sequence goes on along the minus strand of NW_010588834.1, from coordinate 101,934 downwards.
ATCACAGATAGGTTTATTAAACCTTCCTTAAATTCTAACTTTTAGGGATCCTGTGAAAGGATTTCTGGCTTCAGTGAAGTGAATATTTAAGATGAGAAGATAACTTCTCAGAGTACAGTCTGAAAGACAGCAGCTGAAAGTCAAAACCAGAACTTGGCTTCCTAGGAGAAACTGATCAGTCATCCCTTGTCTGTAAGGGAAAGGAAGGAAAGGTGGTTAAAAAGATTAAAGCTCACCAGTTGCAGCAGGCAGTTACTGTGATTTGAGAAAATACTTCCAACTTCCTGTTCGGGGGAAAAAAAAGAAAAAAAAAGACCTAGTTTAGGAGCTCTTGGGCTCCTACCTGAAAAATAGATGGCTTCTGCACAAGAGTTTTGTCCGCTGATACCTTCATGTGCTCGTGTTGATCTTCACAAATCCTCGAAAACTGTAAGAATTACAAGAGATTAGAGGACTGTCAACTGTCAATTCTAACATTAAATTTGTTAAAGGGATGACCTGCAGTTCTGTATATTGACATCAGTAATGGAAAAATAATGAAAATTGTGCAAAAGAGTGGAACTCTAAATTGAGGATTCTAACAAAAGAGAAATAGAAGTTAAAAATGTAATTTTAATGCCAGTCAATACGGTTTCAAGAAATGTAAAGCTTGTCAGGCAAATCCTTTCCTGTTGACAAGATAATAAATCTGGTTGTTAAAGACAGTCATGCTGATAAAGGCATTTAACTTAACATCATTTTCCAATTAGATTTAAAACTTCCTTTTTATTCAGTAGCTTATAAACTAGCTCACTGATAGGAATCAAAGCTGTGAATGGAGAGACATTGTGTCAGGGTTCTGAGTGTGCCAATAGGTCCTGAAGCTCTTTTCTGCCTCCTAGGTGCCTGGTTGCAAGACCAGCTTTGATAGAGCACAACCTCTATGGGACGTGGAGTCAGGCTGCAGTGAGATCTGTGTGGGAGTTGGCAGAAGCTTAAGAAGTCGCCATCCACCCTCTTTTTCTTGGGAGTTGTATTTTAGCTCAGGTTCTTGCTCTTGGTCTTTGCCAGAGCTGTGCTCTAGTTATTCTTGCCATGTACCTTGCTGTTCCTGACCTTCTGGTTTCACTTCTTGGACTGATTTCAGGACTGGCTCACCTCTACTCACTTGCCTGTTGTTGCTGTGCTATGGCTGGTCTGGTTTCCATTAGACCTTCTTGGCTCCTCTTTCTCAAGTTCATTGGATTGCATCTCTTGTTGGCAAAGTTACTGCCTCACTGGCCTTGATGTCAACTTTGACTCATAGCCCCCCTTCCCCTGTGCTGCTCTGGAGAGCAAGGTTTTGATGTTGTCTTTCTCTATAAAATGTACAGGCTGCATTTCTTGCAAGCACTTCTTTCAAAACCATGTCCCATGCAGGAGAATGGGACTATGGCATTTGTTCTGTTTTTGTTGTTGCTGAATTTTGCTTTAGTGATCAAAACCTTTAAATGCCTGAGAAATTGTAGATATGAGATACTGCTGTCTTCTATTGCAGCTGTAATTACAGAGGAATTGCTCAGATTGTGAGCTGAGGGAAGGGCAGAAAGGGAAGAACAAGAAAAACATAAATGAATCAGCAAATGAGGAAAAAATAAAATAAAATCCCTAGCTGTAGGCAGTAAGTTGTTTTGATGTGAATAATAGAAGCTGTTTCTCGGCGATGGGCTGTCATCATGGGAAACACCTATCTGGGCACTGAAGAAAAAAGCAAACAATCTTTTCTTTTAATCAAGAGGCTACTAATGTTCCTTGCTCTCCAAAACACAGCTACTGAGGTGGTCCCTGGCAGTGTAGTAAGGGGTAAAGCTCTGCTTCCTGCTGGAGGCAAACTGTACTGCTTAGTTTCTGTCTTATGTCTTTGGAGACACCAATCAATGAGGATTACTTTGATACCATAAGCTTAGTATTATTGTACATTAAAGCACTAATGGTACTGTATCATCTTTTCATGTCCTCAGGCGACACTAGGGAGTTAGAGCTACATAAAAATAAATTAGAAGTGAAATTTAGATGCAGAACAGAAGCAAAAAAGTCCAAACAGAGGATAGACAAAGCTGGCTGCAAACAACAGACTCAGCAGAAGAAAAGTAAATCACCTAACTAACATTTAAAAGGATATCTCAAGACAAACAATGAGTGGGAATGCCAGTTCTATTATTTGATGTGATCATTTGATTCAAGGGGGTGCTGGGTGACCAAAGTGACAATCTCACCAGGAAAGACTGCAGAGAATGCTATTTTGCATTATTATTCCCCTTGCTCCAAGAAAAGCACAACAATTTTAGAGTATCAGAAGATAAGCTGCAAAAAATGAAATGAAGGCTTCTGCTTATAAGACTGATTACTGTATTTAGGTGTGAATGTATGGGCAGTACTCTCCATTGTGCTGATGGACTTAAGTAGTGGAATCTATTGGAAATATAGTATGTGTCTTACAAATTGAGGATGTCTTGTCTGTCAGTCTAGTTTTGAGATGATATTACAGCTTAATGGAAAGTAAAGTACAGAGTAAGATGTATCTTCTCAAATGTGCACTCGATATAGCCGTGTATGTAATGTTATGAATCAGAAGGACCACTTGCACTGATGACAGGTTGAGACCAGTAACTTTCAAAAACCAGTGATTAGCTTGCTAATTTTGAGTATATTATTTATTAGTAACAGAATCATTAGATTATGCAGTCATGAGACTAATACAACATATCTTTCTGTCTCATTTCTAGGGAAAAAAAAAAAAGTTTGTCAAATGTTTGTCATTTGACAGAGTATAAAAGTGGAACTCTGCATCTCGCTGAGCCAAGATCCCTTCCTAATAACAGTTAAATGCACCAAGTAAGATATTTGAAATTGATATTTTAGAATTCCTCTAAACATAGTAAGCAATTAAAACGCATTAAAAAAGCATTAAAATGCAGTACCTTCTTCAAATCATACCGCATCAGTTTTATAATAAAATCTTGACGGAGTAGTTATATGGATGAGGGACTGCTTAGGACCTATGCATCTGCCAAAGAACAACAGGAAAGCAAGATGGAAAAGAGGTGGTATCCTTGAAAGTAATATGACACAAATACCAAAACTTCCTTAATCAACTTCTGACTGACCATGAAAAGATTAAGAATGCCTGTCTTCTTCATAGAATACAGCACTGTCAGAATACTTACACTCAGAAATCTCCCAAATGTAGTCCATAATAGTGTATGAGATATAAAAAGAGAGATAACACAGCAGTTGCAAAGATAGTGCTCACACGGCTTGATATTTCCATCAAACTGTTTGCCATGCACTTCTACAAAGTTAGAGCTACAAAAATTCTACCAGCTCACAATGAAGAATTTGCAGTCTCTTTCACAGATGTGTTTGTACGACATGCAGCTAAATGATGAGTATGAACAGTAGTGGGTAGGGAATGAATAGAATTTTTTTCCACTTCTCGGACCATACATATTTTTGAAAAAGATGTAAAAAAAAAAAAAGGAAAATAGAAAAAATACAGTTTTTAATGTGTTCGAATCCTTTACTCCTCTGACATAATAACCCCAGGTCTCTTCTCATCTGACATTTATCAATAAGGAGACTGCACCCATTGAGACTGGACACACATACCAATTGGCCTAATTGCTGCTTCTGAACAGCTGAATTGTACCTGCCTGCCTTACTCTTCTTTACTTTCAGGTTTCAAAAGTTTCTACAAATGTGATTCCAATTAGCCAGTAGGCTTAGTTAAAGGCTGAAGCAGGTGGATGACCTTGGAGTGTACTTGTATATTTAACACTCCATCTTTCTAAAAAACATGTCACACTATCTTGAAAAGACTCTTCAAAACATAGATCATGGAAAGGTGTTTATGGATCAGAGGGTCAGCAAACCACCCTTTATGCTAACTAAATGGCATACTGTTACTTGCAAGTGAGCTATTAACTTATGTTACTGCATAGATACTTCATCAAGTATAGTGCATGCTATTGCACTAAAATGCTTTCCTCTTTTATGTTCCTATTGCAATTGTTTTTCAACTTTCAAAATTATTAGGGGCAATTAATCCCTCCAAAAGACTCTTCTGAATACAAAAAATATATTACACTGATTCCCACTTGGTTATGTGTGACTCACAGCTAAGTGGACCCAGAATATCTGCTGGGAATCCAAACATGTTCATACATGCATAGCTGGAACTGCTGTCATGGCCAGCACTATTTATAGTAGATCACACACAAAGGGAAATTTGAAAATCCTGTTAATTAATACTGACTCAAAAAA
>NW_010588834.1:87010-97602 GCF_000705375.1 Tinamus guttatus | reverse complement strand
CCACTGCCCCTGCTAACCTGCTATGTGTTTGATACATTAGTAATTTTTTTTCAAGCAGAGTCTACAACTGAGATAACTTTTATAATCCTCTAATAAGCAAAGTTTTCAAGAAATTCTGTGTCAATTTAAAACCATAATTCTAATTTCTCAGCTATCTTTTTTTTTTCTTTCTTTCAATTAAATTCTTAGCACTGCTCTAAGTTTTGTGAAACATAAAGAGGTTTTGAGCCATTTCCCTATTAAATCCAGTAGGCTAAAGATGTGTACTTTTTCCAAAGGTTCACTGGCTGTGTTAGAAGGTTTATTAAGGACTACACAGAAACTGTCACTACAGTGAAGAAACTACAACTGCCAGGAGAAGCTCAGGAACGAAAACATTGCAAAAAATAATGAAGAGTGATATTTTTTCTACTTACTCTCACTGTTCTCCTTAGTCGAGTTTTTGCAATGGTGATGTAGCAGGCAACTGGATGGATTATGTTTTAAATGAACGCTGAAATTTTGTTAGCACTCCGAGAAGCCAGTGTTAAGTGATAGACAATTTAAAGATCGTCTGCTGACTTAGCTAATGTTCTAGCTGTGAAGCTGATGTTTCAACAGCATTAATTAGGCTTCTACTTCAAAATAGGCTCTGTGCAACTGATATTTAAGGTAAGCAACCTGGATGAATAAAACAAAAGGAGATGTGTAAGAACTGTCTACACATTTACTCTATGACCTTGAAAAGAAATCATTGTTAAGCTCCAGTGACAGACAGAATTTTTAGCATTGTTTTAAGAAAAAGCTAAATATGAAAGAGAAATTTTTAATCTTCCACAAGAAATAAGATGCATGTTACACTATAATAGGATCTAGAAAGCTGTATACAGAAGTACAATAAGTTGATGTAACAGAGAGTGACAAGTAGAGGTCAAGTAGCATGTCGAACTCAGGTAAACTTCCCTAACACTTGTCAGCCCAGGTGTGAGAAAATTGACGTGTTCATTTATACCACATTAACATCTGTTGCCACAGTGCTTAGAAAAAAATACAATCAGTGTATGAAGCTGGGTTATTGTATGTGACAACTTAGGAAATGTTTGTCATCTTTAGTCATTGTCCTATGCAGACCATGAAATTTACAGAGCAGAAGTTACAGTATTATATTGCTACTGATTCTGGCCCTCGAATCTACTGCAGCAAGTAGAAAAAAAAACAAAATGAGAGAACAACAGCAATGGAAGAAATAAAAAGGAAGGCATAGAAGCTATCTAAACCAAATGGAGACAGAACCAGGAATTTTAATGGAATCTTTTGCTTTTTGATGTGCATGCTGGAGATCTTCAGAGTCACAAAGCTCTCTTGTCTGCCTACTTATGCACTTAAATTGTGGGATTTACAGCTTGTATTTTAGGGCCTGCTTTGCCGACTCTCTTTCTTGCTATTCTTAGAGCAAGTCTAGATAAAATACCCATTAGATGACAGAGCTACAGATTATGTGCACTTTCAGCACCAGTGGAATTGAAAGGCATTTAAAGCTGGAATGGAGGGTTACCTCATTCCAACGGGAGACATGGTGGGGCCCTCAGTTTGGGTTTCTGAGCCCTTGCCAGGATAGTCAGGCCTTATCAGCGAGAGGTGATAAAAGAACAGAAGAAAAAGAAATGAATAAATGAATGAATGAATGAATAAATAAATAAAGGACAGACTTAAAAACTGAACGTGGCTTGAAAAATCTCTGCATACTGCTTAATATTCTTTGCTTTATCCCAGTGTGCTTCATTCTCAGCCTCCTCTGTGAAAAATTGCTGGTCATCCATTTGGAAACATTTCCAGACATTGACTCAGAGCTGTGGGTATTAAATCTGTCTAAACAAATGGGGTGGCTGTGTGAAAGGCGAGAGGATGATGGTTTTCCTCTGTTGTAGGATACTTTGTGATGTGATAATGAGGTGTTCTTTTTTTTTTTTTTTTTTGTAATAGGCCTTAGTGCCATGGAGGTATGAGGATTTCACACACCAGCAAATTTCAAAGAACTGTTTTCAGTATTCCAGGAAATTAAGTGATAGAACAAGACTTTTTACTCAGTGTGCATTCTCTGCTCCCGCACTGTACACTTCTAATGCAATTTACCAGTGAATTAAGCATAAGATGCAATTTATCCACCAACCTAATATTTCATGTTAGTCAGTGGGGTAACTGCTTTTACGGCTTAGCTTTATAATACCATTATAGCTGAGCACACTTCTGCTTCAGCAGCATGCTTAAGGGCGTTTGTCTTTGATATGTGCATGTAGCTCTTATTAACTTCAAAGGCCAAATTCTTCCTCAGTGCAAACTCACTGTAGCCAGTAGAGTTAATGCTGGCTTGATTGGCCCTCATGACAAAGCTTTTATTGTAAGTTTTTACAGAAATAAAATCTGCCAGGGGACATTGGTTTGCACAACTGCTGCTCACAGAAGGTTTCAGTAGAAGATGGGGGTGGCTTAGCCTCTTTCTGGATGTCATGTTCTAAGGAACAAGTTTTGCCTTTTACATTGGTGTATGCCAACTGATTTAACGGATGTAACTAGTAGCACTGGCTTTTGATCTCTGTGCAACTTGAATTTCATGCAGGAAGAACACAATAGAATTAACACAGAATGGAAAGGAACATTTGGCACCCATGACCCACTATCCCTGTGTTTGTAGGCAAAGACTTTTTTATTAAAGGGAATTTTATGAAATTGGATTCTATAGAATCAGGCATTACTTGTACTGAAGTTGATCTTTTCCTGAAAATGACTCTGTATTTTTTAGGGGAAGGAATGGAATTGGCTCACTTTATTTGTCCTTCTACAAACAGATACAGACTTGCCTTCACAAGAATTCCAGGCTGCACCTCAACAGTCTGCAACTTTTTCTGATCTCTCATGCACGATGATATTTTACATTGTTAGGTGAAGGTAATACATTTTGTGGTGCTGAACATGATTGTTGCACACTGTTGATATTCAAGAAGGATGGAAAGTTTCCACACTGTCCATGCCCTAGTCATTTTTTTTTTAATCATTACTGTAACCCTATCCCCTTCTATGTGTGTTATGGTTTACTTTGTAAAGTTATCCAGAGTGTATTGGAATGGGATGAAAAATAACATTGTCCCAGTCATGAATTTCCCACAGATGAGAAACACTCATCATCATGCAAGCAGTTCATAACACCAATTTTAGGAGGATATTTTGCTATCGAATGTCAAAGGATTAAAGCACTTGCTTACAGACCCTGACAACACACAGTAAAAGAGAAGGTCACTTAATGTTTATGCAAACATTATTTGTATTTATACAATTGCAAACAAAATATTGAGACCTAGGGACTGACTGAAAGAAAGCCTTATATTTTTAAAGTGCTTTCTTAAATTGGATATGACTGGGAAGAGATCAAGGTCTCAGAAAACCTAACATCCAAAGGCAAAAGCCTTATTAAGAATCAAAGGGGTCAGAGAATTTGATCCTAAAAATAAAATAAAATAAAATAAAATAAAATAAAATAAAATAAAATAAAATAAAAATAAAGCAACTGGTATAGGAGATGAGACAAGATCTGACGGGATTTTCAGAAAATGTATGGTCTGTGTTCCTTCAGAATCACAAAATCACAGAATGGTTGAGGTTGGCAGGGACCTCTAGGGATCATTTAGTCCAACCGCGCTGCTCAAGCAAGGACAACTAGGGCATGTGGTACAGGGTCGCATCCAGGTGAGCTTTAAAGATCTCCAGAGAAGACTCCACAGCTTCTCTGGGCAGCCTGTTCCAGTGCTCTGGTACCCTCACGGTAAAGGAATTCTTCCTCATAAAGAAATTCAATTTCCTGTGTTTTAATTTATACCCATTACCTCTTATCCTTTCACTGACCACCACAAATAAGAGTTTAGTCCCATTCTCTTTTCATTCTCCCCTCACGTATTTACACATGTTGGTAATGTCCCCACTCAATCTTCTCCAGGCTAAACAGGCCTAGCTTGCTTAATCTTTCCACATAAGATAGATGCTGCAGTCCCTTAATTATCTTTGTTGCTCTATGCTGGACCCTCTCTAGAAGCTCCACATCACTCTTGTACTGAGCCCAGAACTGCACACAATACGCCAGGCACGGCCTCACCAGAGCTGAGTAGAGGGGGAGGATCACCTCCCTCGACCTCCTGGCAACGCTCCTCCTGATGCAGGCCAGGATCCCATTGGTCTTCTTGGCCACGAGGGCACATTGCTGACTCATGGTTAACTTGGTTGTCAAACAGGACTCCCAAATCTGTACTGGTGCCTGGGGTTATTCCTGCTCAGGTGAAGGACCCTGCACTTGTCCTTGTTGAACCTCATGAGGTTCCTCTCTGCCCAACTCTCCAAGCTGCCTAGGTCTTTTTAAATGGCAGCACAGCCCTCTGGTGTGTTGGCCACTCTGTCCAACTTCTTTGTATCATCTGCAGACTTGCTCAGGGTGCAATGTGTCCCCTCATCCAAGTCACTGACGAACAAGTTGAACAGTACTGGGCTCAGTATTGACCCCTGAGGGACACCACTATCCACAGGCCTCCAACTAGATCCAGCACCGTTTATCACGACCCTCTGACTTCTGCCATCCAGCCAGTCCTCAGTCCATCTCACTGCCCACTCATCTAATCTACACTTTCTGAGCTTCCCCATGAGGAGGTTATGGGAGACGGTATTGAAAGCTGATCCTTGACATGCCTAGAGATGGTCTCTAGGATGAGCTGCTCCATCACTTTTCCAGGGACGGAGGTGAGGCTGACCCACCTATAGTTTCCCAGGTCTTCCCTCTTCCCCTTTTTGAAAACTGGAGTGACACATTGACTTTCTTCCAGTCCTCTGGCACCTCCCCTACTCTCCATGACCTCTCAAAAATGATGGAGAGTGGTGTAGCAATGACCCCCGCTGGTTCCCTCCACACTCTTGGGTGCATACCTTCAGGCCCATAGATTTACTGGTGTCCAGTTTGCCTAAATAATCCCTAACCCAATCCTCTTCAACCAGTGGAAAGTCTTCCTCTTTCCTGGTTCTCTCTTTTGTGTCTGGGCTAGTTTATAGGGACTAGCCTTAGCAATATAGACAGAAGCAAAGAAGTCATTTAGTAACTCTGTCTTCTCTGCATCCTCCGTCACATAGGCACCCTCCCTGATTAGCAGCAGGCCCACGTTTTCCCAAGTCTTCATCTAGCTGTTGATGTATTTGTAGAAGCCCTTCCTGTTGTCCCTGACATCTCTTGTTTCTACTTCCAAATGGGCCTTGGCCTTCCTCACTGCATCCCTGCATTCTCTGACCATGTTCCCATATTCTTCCCATGTGGTCTGGCCATTCTTCCACAGTATGTGAGTGCTCTTTTTCTCATTAAGTTTTTCCAAGAGCTCCTTGCCCATTCATGCAGGTTGCCACACCCCGTTGCTTGAGTTATTTCTTATAGGAATGCACCTATCCTGAGCTTGGAGAAAGTGGTGTTTGAATATTAGCCAATTCTCTGCAGCCAATTCACAGCAGCACTTGTGATCCTGAGGCTTCTTGCAGCTGCCTGTAGAAGGCCTCATCCACTTCCTCTTCTGGTCAGGAGGCCTGTAGTAAACTCTCACAACAATGTCACCTCTGTTGGCCTTCCCTTTTATCCTCACCCATAGGCTGTCCACTCTGCTTCTTCCTGCCAAGTCAGAACTGGTTATGGAAATTTTTCCTGATGATTTTGTACTTAGGAATAAAGAAAAACAAAATTGACAAATAGAAAAATAAATTATCTTTTTGTGTTGTAGGAAGATCAAATACGAATTGGAAGCCATGGTTTACAAATCATGAAAATTTATGGTCTATTTTATAGGATCACTTAACACTGGGAAAGTAGCTTATTGTCAAAACTAGCAATATTTGTCTTAGGTCATTTTTACATTATGTAAGAATGAAGTTTCTGAAAGACTTCTGAAATGAAAGAGAAGAGATTAGAAAGGAAAATATGGTAAGGAAAGTAAAATGGTAGGAAAGCTGTAGTGAAGGAAGAATTAAGGAATGTATAAGGAGATAGAGGGAAAGGAGAGAAAAATAAAAATTAAAAAACAGAAAAAGAGAATGTAAAAGCAAGAACAAAAACAAGAAAAGAGAGAGAAAAAAAAAAAGAAGCTAGAGGTTTTGTTTGTTTATTTTTTATGCCTTCTTACATGCTATGTGGGAAAACTTAATATTGGCACAGTTTAGTACTACTGAGCTGCTACTTCCAAGTATACACCAGTCACTGCTCAGGAGTGAGAGAATGGATACTTTTATATCCGTCTTCCCAGAAATCTACCTGATATGGCTAAAAATCATGGAGGGGTGGGGTGGGTGAATTGTTCCTTAGTGAAGTAGAAAGAACAATATGTGAAGAAAAGCTGAAATCAGTCCTGAAAAGTTATAGTTTAGCATTGCAACTGCACAGGGATCCACTGCCCTTTCCCAGTGGAAAGGAAAATCTATAATTAATCTTATTAGAAATAAATAATGGTCAAAAGCAAGAGTGAAGAGAAAGAGTGAATTAAATATAAAACATCAAGAACTAAAAGGAAAACAACATGATAAAATGTTTAAGAACACCAAACCTTTTCATTTATAGATATTCAGATGAACCTGAGAATACTAAAACTTCAGTAATGAGAAGTAACGTCCTTGAAACAATATACCTATGTGCATATATAAACTGGAGGCCCTGAAAAGAGGTATCTTCTCTTCCTTTCCTCCTGCTTTTACTGCATATTTAATTTTAATATGTGACTATGGGGCTTTTAAATATACATATAAACTACACAACGTAACTTGTGATGGTCTCTGAAACTAGTAAGGAATTGTACAGTATGTTGTCATTTTCTTTTTATTTCTCTCCATTTCCAGCTTTGTCGTATTTTAACAGCTGTCTTTTAAATACAAGGATAACACACCAGGGCAGCATGGATGTCAAAGTCTCAACCTCAGGCATCCCTCCCATATCCACAATGTTATCTTAAAAAACACCTCAATTAAATCCTTCAACTAATAAAATATTGCTTTATATTCCTCTGGCAAATGAATACCTTGGCTTTTCATATGCATTCTTGAATAGAAAGCATTGTTTCCATCTTGCATCACTCCAGGGATTACTAGAGGGAGAGAGAAGTACCTTAATGTTAGGCAGAAACAATCTGAGTACTTTGATATTGGGTACAAACAGAAGAACTGCTTTGCTGCTTGAATAATAAAGCTATTATATTTCTTTGCATTTCTGCAGCAATTTTGTATGATTTCATTGGCAGTTTCAGGCACTAAGCCTATAATTCACAATTCTTTCTGTCTCTGCTTCTCTGGAGATGGAGAAAACCAGTGTTGGCAAAGAGTATACCTAAGTCATGACGTGACCATTTTGGGAGGAACATCAGATCACAGTAATATTTGCTCTGAAAGGCCCCTTTGGTAGTTTGGGAAGTTGACCATGTTGTGTGTCTCTGGAGATGACATATATATCAGGGTGAATATTAACCTTCGTAACTAACTGCTTTAAAGGGGAACTAGGATGTAGAAATGCAGCCCAGAGGTGCAGATATGATAAATCTTGGAGAATTTCACAACTTTGAAATTCCTGTTGATCTCAGCAGAAGTTCTGATGGTGATTTCTGAGCTTATTTTTCATATGAAGTTTAACTGTCACATCAGTATTTTAGGATCACATTTCTCCATGCCATAACAGGAATTTATTTGCTGTGACCTCTTCATTAGTTTAGTTTTATTGAAAATATTTTGTTTTAAATCAGAAACTATCTGTGAAAGTCATAATTCTCACCATAATGAAATTACTTCCAGTGACATTTTACCTGAAAGGGGATTTGACTTTAAGAGGATTGCATTATAATCAAGAGAAAATATCATCTCCCCAGATTAGCTTTGTCTTACGAATTCTAAAACTACTGGACTGTGGCATTTGAAAAGTCAGATGCAGTCAACATTTAAATGGTGTGTTTATGTGCTTCTTTTCTGAATCTTTGTGTAGTTTCAAACAGTATTTTTGTTTTCTTTTCCTATGTACCGGTCTTTACTGACCTGGATAGTCAGATTTGGTCTCTGCTGCATGGTGTGCCATGCAAAATTCTTACTGAAGATATTTTTGAAAGCAGGTCAAAAAAAAAGAAGAAATGTCCAGTTTTTGTGGAATTTCATTTGGATACAGGTACTCATGTCCTTTAAGAAATCCCAGACTGAGTGACAGGGTTCACACAAGCTAAAATCCTATTTCAAGAATTCATTCTGAGTTCATTCATGTGCTGGAGCACCATACTAAGTTTTTTTTCCAGAATTCCATCTCCCTTAAGGTGACAAACTAATGAAGCAGGACCCAAAGGACAGGAAAAAAGACATGAAACCAGCAATCAGGTAGGAGCGAATAAGAGGACAGGTGAACAAAAATAATAGGTGAGATAATCTGAGGCAGTAATCAGAGTAATCAGCTTGCTGCCTGCTAACCCCTATTAGATGGCAGTTTTCTGCATGCATTCTGGCAGAATTGCAAAAATATTGTAGAAAGGAGAAGTCTGTATGCACATTTAGAAAAGAGTTTTCAATTATTTGTGCTTATGTGCCTTTGAGAAACTCAAGACATAAGTTTTAATGTCAAAAAACTCACTAGCATATTTGGAGGTATTTAAACCTTAGAAGACTTAATTAGCCCATTTTCTTTTAGAAATGAAAAAAAAAGAAAAAAAAAAAAGAAAATGAAAGATCTGGCCCCCTATTTTTTTTCTTTTTTCTTCAATCTGCTTCTTAACCTCTGTTTCTTTTATCATTTTCCCCCTTTCCAGTTGAAGTTCATTATCTTTCCCTGGCTATCATGTTGCCAGGTGCTGTTCCCATAGAGCCTGTTCCCATAGCAACTCTGCTGGTTAAGGTTTTGCTGATGCTTTGGACTACTCCTATAGCCTGCCTGAAGCAATGTGTCCGGCATAGTATTGTCCCACTTGTGGACTAAGTTTCTGATACAGGATATCCTCTCAGTGAGAAGCCTCCTTACAAGCTAAGCAGCTTTGCCCAAGAACATCAAAAAGTTCTTCAAAACATTGTTCAAAAACTTCAAAAGTTCCACAGGAACTTAAGGAATAATTTCTTAACAGTGAGGGTGACAGAGCACTGGAATGGGCTGCCCAGAGAGGTTGTGAAGTCTCCTTCTCTGGAGATCTTCAAAACCCGCTTGGATGCCACCCTGTGCCACGTGCTCTAGGTGACCCTGCGTGTGCAGGGGGGTTGGGACTAGGTGACCTCTAGAGGTCCCTTCCAGCCTTAAGCATTCTATGATTCTATGATTCTAACATTTCCATCACCTTCCCCAAGCCAATTCATCTAGCAGAGGATCCCAAAATGATCCAATTTCTTCCACATAGGAACAGAGGGTCTAATATCTCAGATGTGCCACAGCCACTGCAATAGAAGGTAGGCTGGTACATCTTGGATTACATACCAAAAAGTATTTCCCACCAGAGCCATATATTTTCTGTGCTGTATAAGGACTTGTTCTGCTTAGAAAACAGTTCATGCACAGTTATTTTCACCGGCCAGCATACAAGTGGTCCAGCATTATTTGCTTAGCCATGGCTCAAGATTTTTGCTGAGACAAATTCATAATCCCTCCTATATCCCAAATACTTACCATTAAAGTCAACTTGAGGCTCAGCTATACAGAACATATTTTCTGAGAAACATATGTACTCATCATTCTGTGGGGTTCATTTGTGTCCATGAAGTAAAAGATTTCTGGAGATTACAGGGAGTGGGTATATCACATATTTCTCCTAAAGAAGAATCCAAAGGGATGGGACCTCTGTTCAGCTATGTTTGGTATGAGCATGATGGGCGGAAGTAAGGCTGGGCTTCACAGTGGAGAGGGGGATTTTCTCCATGCTGCCAACCCTCTTCCTCTAGTATTCACACTGTCCAACCAAGGGAATCAGGTTCATTAGAATCACAGAATCACAGAATGGTTGAGGCTGGAAGGGACGTCTAGTCCCTTCCTGGGACAATCCCTGGACGATCATCCAGTCCAACCCCCCTACTCCAGCAGCGACACCTACAGCACGTGGCACAGGGTGGCATCCAGGCAGGTTTTGAAGATCTCCAGAGAAGGAGATGCCACAACCTCCCTGGGCAGCCTGTTCCAGGGCTCTGTCACTCTCACAGGAAAGAAGTTCTTCCTCAAATGGAGGTGGAACTTCCTGTGTTTCAACTTACATCTGTTACCCCTCGTCCTGTCACTGGCCACCAACGAGAAGAGCCTGGCCCCATCCTCCCTACAATCACCCCTCAGATATTTGAACATGTTGATCAAATCTCCTCTAAGCCTTCTTTTCTCCAGACTAAACAGGCCCAACTCACTTAGTCTTTCCTCATGTGACAAATGTTCCAGTCCCTTAATCATCTTCGTGGCTCTCTGCTGGACCCTCTCTAGAAGCTCAATGTCCTCCTTGTACAGGGCAGCCCAGAACTGCACACAATACTCCAGGTGCAGCCTCACCAGAGCTGAGTAGAGGAGGGGGATCCCCTCCCTTGACCTTCTGGCAACACTCCTCCTGATGCAGGCCAGGATCCCA
>NW_010588834.1:29611-86972 GCF_000705375.1 Tinamus guttatus | reverse complement strand
CAGCACAGCCCTTGGGAGTGTTGGCCACTCCTCCCAGTTTGGTGTCATCTGCAAACTTGCTGAGGGTGCTGTCTGTGCCCTCGTGCAAGTCATTGATGAACAAGTTGAAGAGCACTGGACCCAGTACTGATCCCTGTGGGACACCCCTGGCCACAGGCCTCCAACCAGACTTGCCGCATATATCACCACCCTCTGGACTCTTCTACCCAGCCAGTTCTCAATCCACTTCACAGTCCACTCATTCAGCCCACACTTCCTAAGCTTTCCTGTGAGGATGTTATAGAAGACTGTGTCAAAAGTCTTGCTGAAGTCAAGGTAGACAACATCCACAGCTCTCCCATCATCCATCCAGCCGGTCACCTCATCGCAGAAAGCTATCAGGTTATTAGCATCCCTAAAATAATATTAGCACTCTTTCTCTAAAAACACTCTTATATGCAAATCTCACTAAGAATATTTTGGGGATTTCACAGACACTTGAGGCTATCACTTGATGTTCCATGCTGACATGGGTTTTCTTTAACAGTCTTCACATGACAGATAATGCTTTAGTTATATTTCCAGATTGGAAGGGTTTGCTAATGTTGTAGACTTTTATTTATAAAGCAGGAAGTTTGAAGAATTGCAGATAGCAACACCACCTGCTCTTGACACTTTGAAAAGTGAAAGAGAATGTTTGCATATTGCCAGCTCCACTTACACTGATATCCCCCACACAGTGGAAAACAGATAGCAAGCAGATTAGCTGCAGAGTGCAATTGTCCCTGGTGAAGATAAGAAGCAAAATATGGGCAAAAAATACAGTAACTGGATGGTGAACGTGCAAAGAAAAATGTTATAACTCACACTTTTTTATTTTCTATTTTGCTGGTTATGAACTTCAAGTTTACACGTGATCATGCATTCCCTAGTGGTGTTAAATGTGCACATCCATACACATATAAGATTATATAGGCAGAAAAGTGTTTCCTTTTTTTTTAGGCTCTTTTTTAAACCTTTTTTTTTTAAAAAAAAAACAGCTACCACAGGCTAAATTGATCTTTGCCATCTTCAGAAACAGAAGATATTGTGATATTCAATCTGTATTTGTAAAGGTAGATGACTTGATTTCCAAAATGAGATGTAAACAAGCTTCTTATTTCTGCAGCTTTCATATGGTACCTCATGAGCTGCACATGCAGCTAGCCAGTTTTGGAATTTGGCTAGTCACTTTGGGAATTTGTATACATATGTTAGGAATATGGCAATATAAATATATGTATACAGATTATACATATAAGTGTGTGTGTGTGTCTATATATGTTACTTTGTCTATTTGCTTGAAAATTCAGACTAGGTAAAATAGAAAGATTTGGTATATGTCGCTACGGTTCATATGTCCTTGATAAATCTCCACCTCACCCACTATGGGACGGGTCTATGAATCACGTAGGAGGTAAACTTTATCACAGGAAGATTCCTTCTGGTTTCTCCTTTAAAACAGTTTTTCCTTATCAGCGGTCGTATAGTTGTACGTATTGAAAAGTTTATAATTGAAAGGTTTATATGTTTATAATGATGAGAAACCAAAATGGAAAACAAAAATTGAGTAACAAATTATTGATATTTATTTATTTATTAAATATTATAGGAATCAAAGAATGGAGAATGTAATAGTTACAGTATCAGTATTGCCTGAAATAAAAACTAAAAAGCTTCACCTGTGCAAACAGGTAAGCTCTTCACTACAAATGAAACCCTCTGCCCATAATTGGGGAGTATATAGCAGGTGTGAAACAGGGAGAAGGAAGCTGTTGTTATGGACAGACAAGTGAAAAACATTGGTGGTACTGGGAAGAATAGGCAACATGCTTATACAGGATCAAGTTTCAAAAGACTGCAGTTTCTACCAGGACTATCTGGATCCTGTGTGTAGGTCCAGAGATACTTGGTGACAACGTAGAACTTAAGGTAAAGCAATATTTACCCTTTTCAAAGTGGGTATCTTTTCAATTCAAAATTAAAAGAAAAATGTGCTTGGCATCTGTACATTTAATAGAAAAGTATGGACAGAAAGTGAATTGATGAGAAGCCTATATAATTTATTTATGGTGTGTGTTTTGAGAGTCTGACAGAGGATATTTGACCTTGAAGGATGAGGCTATGTGGGGAGTTTGGGGAGTGATATTTTTCTTTGTCGTAGATTGTAATAGCATTTTCAACCCATTGGAACTCTCCTGATTGCTTTTGCTGAACCCCCTGAGTGCTGAGACTCGCTCTTTGAAAAGCTGTGCTGGATAGAAATGTTAAATAACAATAACAAAGAAAGAGATAGCAGTTTCTGATCTGTGTATTTTTTGCTATGTCAAACAGTAAACTGCTTAACGCAGAGAACTTCTCTTTCACTGAAACTTGATGATTGTTTAGATGGAGGCAGAATTGCACTGACTCACTATAAGTGCTGGTATTAAATTCTAAGTGGGTACATAATTTTTTGAGAATCCTTAGGAACAATTTACTTTTCCAAAAAGAGACTTTTTCTCATTCAGTTATACTATTTGGATATTTATCAGCTGCAGTACTGCAGCTGCAAGTGCAATGTTATAAATAAGATCACCTGGGTATTAAATCCATTAAACAACCAGCATTCCACAAACATGCTGTGCAGCAGTGCTTTTCTTATCACACCTAACTGAAAAGTTGCTTCCAGGAGACTAAAAGTTAAATAGAAAATATAGTAAAAGAGAAGTAGGAGAAGGTTGGCCTCAGTGTAATAAGTTGCCTTACTTCCTGTTTGGAAATCATGTTCCCAAATGTAATATTGAAACACAACAAGCAAATGGAAATAAGGTGGTAGATATCTGCTGTCCTATATATAATAATTGGGGAGCAGGACCCAGGAGTTTTTTATGCAGGACTTAACAAACTGTTGTACCAAATACCAAGGGGATGTTATGCATCACTATGAACTATACATTCCCAGTAAAATATCTGTTTTAAGTGTGTCTGCTAGACCATGTTGCTGAAAACTGATTTGTTGCCAGTCATAAGAGACTTCAGTTCCACAGCTCTATGGTCATCTAGGAATTAATTAGTGCTGTCAGGTGCTCTACCCAGGTTACATGGCCATGCTTTTGTTAAAGAGAAATAGCTTTCCAAAAGCCAAAAAAGAAGATGTGAAGATCAGGTTTTATTCTTATGATCTTGTATATCGTACAATGAAGAAAATAATTGATGAGTAAACAGGTGGCACGACAAACATAAAATGAAACCCACATGATTGTATTGGTAAGGAATTTTGAAAATATTTTAGAAATTAAAATAGACTGTATAAGTATTTTGGAAACTGGTTCCAGAATTGGGTTGTCATAGAAGACTACAAGTATGATTAAGAATCCACTAGCTGGGTATAAAATTCTAATTACGTGAATTGATACATGCTAATCACAGAATATAGTAGAAAAGTTTAGGGTTTGCAGTAATTTTTAGAATTCTGAGGAGGACTATTGCCCATCTGAGCATTTCAGCCAATCAAAAAAAAAAAATTGTAATGAAAAACAGCTCGTGCTCCTGCAATGCTTATAAAATACAGCTGGAAAAAAAAGTTGTGCATATAGCCATGTCAATTTACAGTTTTTATCTGATCGAAATTCTGTAATTCTTTTTGGAGAGGTTAATCACATTTTTGAAATGAATGATGACATTGGAAAGGATGAGAAGTTCCAAGAGACTTCATTTTCAAGTATACAAGGGCCAAAAGTCCTGAAAAGGGGCATTTGATGTTATAGCTAATTCTTAATGCCACAACTATGTGACACAAAAGTGAATTTGTCATTCATGCTGTTCACTGCATTCATTACAATTTTTGTCATGAGACAGAGGTACAATTTTTTCTGCCTCATCTGTTCTGTGAAGGGTAATATAAATGGTACTACTTTGACCTTTTTAGTATTCTGTAATTTGATTCGCTTGCCATTCCTATCCTCTTCTGTTTGTAACCTCAGCAACCTGTGACTAGAATGGACAGTCAGTCAAAACACAGAATACTGAAAAGGTCATAGAAGTAGAATATACTGCATATGCTTCTTGGAACACCACTGAACAATTCAGTATGGATACTTGGCTCTAATTTGTTTCCATGAGGACTGAAAAAGAGGCAATCTAGTGTACTCAGGTACTAACGCCTCTGACAGGAACCAAGTTCTGCTTATACTCTTATGCATGGTGTAAAGGTGAATAGAAATAAAACGAGGACACAGTGCTCCCTTAATTTCATTCTATTTAAAATAGCAGTAAATTAAATAAAGCATATTTTCAAAGTTTACTGGCCTTTAAATTATTTTTCTTCTTCACTTCAGTTGAGTGGATAAGTAAATGAGGTGGGAGCTGTGTAGTCTATTAAAGCAAGCTTGTCAGGATGGAAAAAATCACCATGCAGCTAATGTAAATGTTTGTAGTGGACAAAACATTCCTACTAAGACTTTTTCAGTCTCATATATTGATACTTGTAATGCCTTGTCTTATAGTCATCTTATGTTTTGTGATTTTTACACAAAATCTATTGCTCTGAAGGAATACAAAGTTTGCTACTTTTTTTTTTTTTTTTTTTTTTAAGCTGGTTGTTTTTTCAGAGGAAGCATGAATAGTTTCTTCAGTATAATTAAAAAAAGAAAAAGAAAACTTATAGTGTTGATTAAATTAAGGTGTTTATCTCTACCAAAATGCAAGCAGGAAAAGACTAGGCCTGAGAAATTTGCTTAATGCATGAGCTATGAGGCATGCAACTTCAGAGACAAAGGATTTAGGTTTTTATATAATAATCTAGCAGAAGCATTTTTATTGTGAAGAAAAAAAAATCAATTTGGAATTTGCATATGAATTATCAATTGTTCATCTAGTTTTAGAATTAATACAGTGAGAAATAGAATGGATAAATGTTTAAATAAGTCAGTTGTCCTGTCCTCTGATCATCCAGACCACCACAGCATGCTCCCTGTCCCTATGCTTGTGTTTCTCTGCAAAGGAAGCCAGGGCATATGGAAAGTTGGTTTGCACTGAGGTCTTATAGATCGTATTCCACGTCAGCCAGGAAAACTATTCAGGAAGCAGGACTATGGCTTAATGGCTCAGTGTGATTCCCCCAGGCTCTAAGTACTGTCAAGGAAAAGAGCCAGCTTGGTCCTATGACTTTATTACTTGAGGAAAAACAACAGCTTTGAAAGTATGCCAAAACTCAAAGAGTTTTGAAGTCAGTAGGAGTCTTTCCATTCACTTCAGTTATATTGGAGCAGGTATCATGGTGATGACAGTCGCTTTTATTAACTGAGATTGCTAGCAATACCAATTTTAACTGCAAGAAAACTTACTTGACAGGACATCTGTGACCCTATTACTGCCTCTCACAAATACCAAGTATGGCAGCCTACTAACTCAGCTTACAGACTGTCAGAGACACAGTGAAAATAATAGACATCTCCTCTTTATAATTTAGGTTTGTGTTGAGTTGTTTATTTATTGTTTCAAAGTCACACCATATTTGCAAATCTATTAAGAATCCTCATTTGACATAGTAAGCTAATGGATTGTATGCAAATAGAAACAACTATAAATCATGGGTGCACATATGTAACAGAAAAAGTTGACAAATATATCTAAACAGGAAATTTGTTGGTAATGTTTATTAACTTTTTTGTAAGGGGATGATTTTTATGTGAATTGTTGTCCATCTGTTCCTCTTCCCGTAAATCTCCTACCAGGAGCTCTTGAATTTATTGTTAAATCACAACATCATTTAACAGAGGTGTCAGGCAAATCACAAATTTAGTGAAAATCAGTACTGAAAAGAAGAAATTAGTATGTTTATTGACAGAAGGCATAACATACATCTCTGTAAGGATTTCTGACCATGTACTGATCATCTGGCAAACACATAGCTCAGGCTGAGACAGCATATGGTTGATAATGAAGTGTTGGAATTATGTTTTGGGGAATATGGGAAACACATATAGCTAGCATATAGTTTTAGCTCTTCTGTAGTTTAGGATAGTGCAAATAGAGGAATACTGGTACAACATTTGTTAAGGAGGTCTTATTTATTTAATTGTGCTGTTCAGAGAGCAATTTCTTTATTCCCCATTCCATATCTGACCTGTAGCATTATATGACAATGTAAATTTTAAGTAGCCACTGCTCTGTTCTTCTCATGTTGTTCTGCAGGCATCAGCTGTTGATCACTGGCAGAGTTGCATCAGCTTTTTGGTCTGACCAATATGGTTTGTGTGTCTTTGCAACATGAGTTGCAAGGGAAGAGGTGGAATCTTTTTATTTCTCACCATTCCTTGGCCATTCTAACAAAAATATGGAAAAAATAAAGCAAGTTTGCTTCTTGATCTGAAGGAAAACAAACAAATAAACCAAAAAAATCGTAGCTCATATTCTCAGCTCCTGTGCAGGGTAGAAGCAAACAGATTTGACCCATTAGGGTCAAACCTACATTGTATGAATTCAATCATCATAAAAGAAAGTGCTAGTAAATATATTTGCATGACACTGGGATTAATCTGGCCATCTTGTTAAATTGGGCAGATGTTTAAAAAATTCCTTGACATGCTTCTGGTCTGGACCAGCTAACACTCTCCAGACAAATCCTGAGTGTGTCTGGGAAATTAGCAAAGGCTTGAAAGGCAGTTATGGTGCACAAAAGAGAATGCAATAGTATAGACAGGAGCCATTTCATGCCAGCTGGCTTCAGTGCCAGGAAATGATCCCAGGCATGTTTAATTTACTAATCTAGTCATAGCCTAAAAATAAAGACTAAAAATAAACACATTCACTGAGTATTTTAATCTTGCATCACTCTTTACTTACTACTTCCAGTTACCTTCATGCTACACAGCCTCCTAGGGACATCCATCCCAAATCCAAGCTCACTCTTTTCTAGAGCACCAGGAAAACAGTATAAAATATCTTTCTACACTACAGAACCTTCTCCAGTTGAAATGTTTCATTTCAGTATGGGGAAAGGTAAGCCATCTGTATGATGCAGATGTGAAACAGACAAATGTGACCCTGTGACGGATCTTTTTTTCCAACAAAACAAGGATCCTGCTCTGTGCGAAGATCTGCTAACACTTTATCAGCAATTCTGTGCATGATTTTGAGTATCCACATTCAAGAAAAGGAAACTCATAATAGAAGAGGTACTTGTAATAGAAGATGGTTATGAGGATAGTAAAAGGAAGGTTGATCTTGTGAGAGGAAAAGAAAGAAGCCAAATGAACCTTGAGCAGGCTTAAAGAGATCAATGCTTGTCAGTGAGAAGAGGCATTTAAACTGTGTGCCAGCATTTCTGTGAGAGAAAAAAAAATAGATAAACCAAATGTCTTGCAAGCTAGAAAAAAAACAAAGAAAGATGGAATAACATGTTGGAACAGTGTTCCATTATGATATTGAACAAAATAATACAGACAAAACCTGCCATTTACTTTAAAGTAGAGCTTGATTAAGCTCACAACTAAAATTCAAAGCTTTAAAGTTCTATTATTAAAAGATTTATATTTCCTTCTTTCTGACATGCTTACTAGTTCATATCTTGTTTTAAAGGACATGAGCAGTACTATTCTTCCTTTAGTAGTGTTACTATTATTAATAGGGATGATTTGAATTAAAAACACGTAATGAACTCTATCTTATATATGGATCTGCTGTCAATCTCCTTATGTTAGCAGAAATATTCCTACTTATTTCTGTGGAGCTGAATTTGACTGAGAGGTGTGAATGTACAATAGCCGGAGGTTAAAGACAACATTTTCAAGTATGAATATCTAAACATAAGCACCGAAGTACCTAACAGAACTTAGAACAATATCCAGGATTGTTTCATTGACATTTAAATTTGAGGGTTTTTTATTTTTTCTCGGTGACTTGTTCAAAAAGGGTCTAAAGCATAACTGAAAAACTTTGATTTTTTTGTCATTTTGTAAAAACTGCTGTGTTATTACTTACACAGTCCAATTATGAAAGATTTTATATGTTCTGAAGGTTTATATTTAAATCCACTTTTGTGGTTCCTTAGTACTATGATATAAGAATTAATATTTTAGAGGTAATATTTCAGTACAAAGCAATACATTTGAGTATTGTTTTTCTGAACAGATAAAACAGTGTCAACAATAATTCCAGACAGATTAGGTTAATTATTACCAAAAAATATCCTCTTAATGTTCATTTCCTCATATTATCCTATTGTGCTATATCAGAAAAATTAGACTTAGTACTCTAGAGAATATTCTAAACACTCTAAAAGACAGAAATTTTGCTTTTCACTGTATTATAAATTTAAGGCAGGCAAAAAGAGAGGAAAGTTATTAGAGAAAGTTCTGAAACCCTTTTCTAAGAGCGTGTTTTTCCCCCATCAAAAACTTGAAAATATGTTTAGTTCCTCTCCAAATGCATGGTATGCTTTACAAAATAATAAGATAGCAAGTTATTGGTTTCTGTTTATTAAACATGGCTGTATATAAAATCCTACATGGATTATGTGTTAAGGTAGAATTGCTTTTCAGTTCAGTCACACACAGTAGCTACTATTAAACACCAGTCTGAGGTAGGCCTGAACATAACTTAGGGAATCTTGGACCTGCTGAATTCAATGGCTTCAATTTTACCCCAGAGTAGAACTTCAGCTTTCCACCTGAATGTAGGTATTATGAAAGTACCAGATGTAGAATTTCACTATACCAGGATTTTTTTTGAATAAATTACCAATTTTTTGTGTACGTGTTATAAATAAATGAAACCTCCAGTATCAGAATTTATCATTCTTGGCACATTATTGTGCCCAGTAAAATACAAAATCTATTTCACTCTTCTATAAAGCATGCACATACACTCCAAAACTATGTGTCCTTATAAGTGTATATATATAAAAATACTACATGAGCTGCTCATAAAATCCAGGTTTCCTTAATTCTGAATCATATAACTGAGTTGTCTTGAATTCCTCATATTCCTTTTCTGGTCTAGTTTTGATAAAGCCCAAAGTTTTACTTATTTCCTAGCCTCTATGCATTTAGAAAATATTTTATATATACCTTAAATATTATTACATAAAATTAATTAATTATCTTGCATTCTCTCCTTTCTTATGATATAATAATGACAAAATAATCCAATATGACATATTGTCCAGTTTTACTCTACAGTGGTTACTTAATAGTCAAAAATCTGAAAAGTTCGTTCTATGTTAATTTTATTATTAATTTAAATCCTAATTACAATAATTATTTCTGCCCATTACTATAGTCTCTTATGTGTTGCCCCTTAGAAGCACTCTGATACAAGTTTTGCTCAGACTTCAGTCTTTCTTCACCCATGGAAGCTTTAGCACTTGCTTTTTCTACCAAATTCGTATGGTCATTTTTTTCCACAAGAATAAAGCAACTAAAAGAAATGCAGAACTAGAAATGTCTTTTAGCAAAAAAATAAATTAGGCTTGCTGTTTAGTGTAGGGTGGATTTAAAACTAACAGTCCTTTTATGTTCCTTCAAAGGAGGCACATAGAATGTTGATTTTTATGTCATAGCAACAAATGTGCCAGTTATGTGCCATTCATGTGCCAGCTAAAATGCTGAAGAATAAATAGCTGAGATGACATCATGAGACAATTTCTATATCATGATTCACAGAAATATGTCCAAGGAAAGAAGAAAACCAGGCTCAGTGGAAAATTCCCATAGGAAATACATGAAACCTGGGAGTATTTCCACTTGAGGTTGACTCCTGTCTGGAAAACTGTACATCTCTCTACCCGTAAATGCATGGTGAGGCCCAGAGAAACCACACTGACTTACACCTACACTCACAATGCCACTCATCCTATAAATTTTCTTAGGAAGGATCGCTATAAGTTCTGCCCGTAGCCAATGGGGAGACCTGGACTTTCTTTCCTTTCTAGAAAGCTGCTCCCTCTGCACTAGGCTCCCTTTTGTCAAGCTTTATTACGTTTCAGCAGTGCACAATCCTTCTGTGCCATACAAATATGAATAATTGAAGCACCTGCGATTATTCCTCTCTCCCTTTCTCTTGTGTAGTGTATATAATGATTTATTAATGACTTTTTTGTTATAAAAATACAATTTTGCTGAACTATTTCTTGTTGAGAGACCTCTTACAGGCTGGCTCAGTGTGACTGATATGAGATAAAGATATGATACGCAAGACTTTAAGTCTCATTGAAGATTTTGCAGAACAGGCCCTGCAATGCCATTTTACTGGAAACAGGAAGAGAACCAACACAGCTGATCTGTCAGTTAGTTTCAGGTTCTGATGCAGCCACAAAACTCATCGAGGTAAAAGTTGCCAGAGTGAACTGCTCCTTCAACACTGGCATGAAGATCACGTCCCACCAAAAATAAAAAGGGGACATTAGCGGCCTCTGAGGCTAGCACTTATCCAGTATGAACACATGCCATATCACATTTGAAAGACTGCCTATAATCCATGTTTATAGGCTAATGTTCTTTTTAAATCAAAACCACAAGTACAGAACATTGTGGAAGGAGAAAAAATAACTAATGAGAGTTCAGTGCATGGAATAAAGCATTGAAGGGTCAGTATATTAAAAAGAATTGGATAACATTTCAGAGGAGATAACTGCTTTCTATAGCAGCGCGATTCTGTCAAGAGGGCAACGCTGTACTTCCAGTTCTGCTTCTGTCCTTGAGGCTACTCTTTCTTCCATGCCTTTATTTCCTCTTCCACTTGATGCCAGTCTTTTCTTTCAAAAATGGATTGTTTTTCAGCACATATGTACATGTCTAGCACAGTTAAACTATGATTTCAGCCAGGGTCCCTACATGAGTACTACTAATAATAGTATCACATTGGTAATTTGGAATACAAGTTCATTACTTGAGAACTGTAGAAGTTCTTTTGGAAGACACAGAATAACATGAACTCAGGAAGAATAATAGTTGTATTATTAAAATATAAATTGTTAGTTTGAAACAGAAATTATGGAGCACAGTCCTGTGCCCTGTTATGTTAGTGCAAATGATCATGATGGTTTCTTCAGGCATTAAAATCAATGAATCAATGAATAATAATGTAGTGTTTTTTTCTTCCCTATGTTTCCAATTAAATTTAAATGGCACTAGATTTTTACACATCATAAATGCAATGTTAATATGTGACATTCCTGCAATATGGTGGAGCTAATGCCTGAGGAAAAACCTTTTTCTTTAGAAACTCATTCCTCTCACAGGGCTTTATTTTGAAAGTTTAACACTGAATTAACATGAGGTTTTGGGACCCCTTTTCTTGCCATCAAAATCAATAAATGTTAATATGCAGAACCATGCCCTTGAATAAATCTAATATTTACATTTTAATAGGGCATTATTTAGCATGTCAAGAATAAATAAATTTTAAACCAGTACCAGTTGGAAAGTAAAATAGTTAAGTAAAGGTTTAAGACCTATTGTTAAAGGTGACAATGCCAGTCATTTCCTCATCTGTATCCTGAGTCATCCTTACAGCATAATGCTCACGTTTAGTTTAAATACACCATCCCTTATAGTCTGTTAAGAACTTTCTAGTAAATATGTTTCCTCTCTTCTTATTTTTTTAAACTTGCAATCCAAAAGAATCAGAGTTTTCCTATGACACCTAACTGTCATAAGCTCAAATACTTTGTATTTTTCTGAGTGCATGATATTGTCATTCATCATGCCAGTGATGTATGGAAATAGTCCCATATTTCATTTTGTTATATCAGTCTAGTAGTAATGGGAACATCTTTGACTCAATTCCCTACTTTAATGGAATTGTGGTTACTGTCTATCTCGAGATTTCAAAACTTACTTCAATCTCACAATAACTCTTCAAGCTTGATGATGCCAGATACATTTTATTGCTCTATTCAGAATAAAATATTACTACAAAAGCTATGCTTTCAATACTATGCATATCACCTGTAGTTTGATCATTTGTTTTTTAAAGTTCTTTGTCATCTTTATACATTTGAGACATTCCTACATTAAAATACAAATGGAAAATTGTATTTTTAAAGTAATTAAATCTCATATGTAATTGATATACTTCTAATAGTAATTTAGAAAGTATCAAAGTAATAAGATTAAAATAAGGGTGTGTGTAAAAATTTCAAACTAAAAAAAGAAAAATTATCCAAAAAAAATTATCTAAAAATAGAAGTTATTTTCTTATGCTATGAGGCAGGATGACAAAAAAAGAAAAAACTGCGAAATTGACTACAATTAGATCCAATTGCATTTGAAGGCTCAGTGTGGAAACCCTCTGAACATTTAAGCATATAGTATTTTTAAAATACTGCAAAACTACTTTTTAGTACCACATTTTGAAATGATGCCCAAAACCTTATAATGATATTTTACTTGATTTTATGATCCTTCATTACTATGTCTTAGATTAAGGTTACTACTACTTATCTATCCATCTGCAACCACGTAGAATCTGTTTTATTGAGGAGATTTTATTCTTCTATGGTGAAAACAGATCTTCTTTAGAATTTATGGAGGAACGCTTTAGAAATTTATCAACAATTTCCTCAGCAATCCTAAAGGAAGAATGTGAACCAAAAAGACATTGTGAGATTCCTAAAACAGAAAGGATCCGCTTGCTATAAAGGTCTTGCTCCTGGTTTAAAAAATAAAAATTGTAGTAAAAAAAATTTAGGCCTTCTGAAACAGTCAACAAATTCCAAATGTTGTCGTTATCACCAGGTACTTGATCATCCCATGCATTTTTCATCAGGCTTTAAATGGACATCTTTTAGTGCAGAGAGGCTCCTAATTTAGTTGAAACCTAATCAGAAAACCATCTGGCACAGACTCACAATAAGTGACGAGGTGTGATTCATAAAAATTACATTGTGCATTTCTGCAGGGCATTATTAGTGTTTTTCTTGCATGTGTTGAGAAATTAAAGATAGCTCATTCTTATTCCAAACCACTGGGCCAACCTTTTTATGCTAATAATGGTGTTGCATAGATGATCCAGGGCAGTTTCACCACGTGAGTATGTTCTATCATCTGGCTGCACACTCAAGGAATGGAAAAAGCAGCCCTTTGTAGCACGATACTGACAAAGTTGTCCTATATCAATTAGTATTTAGATGATCACTGACAGACTTGTAAGGAAAGTATTTAGTGACAGAAAAAAAAACTTGGGATTTTTTTTTTTTTTTTTTTTTAGAATTCTTAGAACAAATCAAAATATGCTCAGTATTCAGAATTCAGATCAGAATGTTTTTGTGGGTAATTTTTCAGCTAAGATCCTAACCTGCTTGATGTCAATGTTAACATTTCCTTTACCTTGAATTGGTTCAGATTTCACTCTTGAGACATTTTGATGGATTTTTTTTTTTATCACAGAAAAGTTAGTAAATATTAAAATGCCTTCTGATATTCTGAAGGCAACCACAATATGGTATTTCTCCTTTGTATTATTATAGTAGCAGTACTACTGCATTATTACTACTGTAGTCCTTCTATTTTAGAAATAGTAAGTTAAACAGTAACTAGCTCTACACATTAATATTTAATTATGCTTATTCTTAAAACTGTTCATAAACATTAGCACTAGTCCTAAAAAACAACCTAGAAAAATCCCCAGAGGGACACAAAGATTTAATATACTTAACCTTTTTGTGTTTAAAGTATCATCCAAAGAAATATAGTAGCTATCCACACAGTGATGAGGAGAACATGCTTCAGGTTAAGCCAAAATTGACTAATGACTTTATGATGATATAACCCAAAATTCCTGCCACACAGTTAAAAGGAGAAAAAACAAAAAGGGGATTAAAAATATATCAAAAATCCAGATTACGTTTCACAAGTAGTCTTTTCTATTTGAATCCTTAATCCCACTTGTAAGGACAACATAGAGAAAACACAATTTTTATTCCATATCAAGATTTTAGGTTTATTTATTAAGGAGTAATGCTGAAAACATGTTATTAAGTTAAGAAGATACATTAGCTTTTCGGTATGTGTCCTAATGTATATCCTCGGTGTAAATCAGGGAGAAACTATATTCACATGCAGAAAAGCTATGGCAAGCAAAAAATAGCAAATTCCTTCCCTTGCCTGATTTTACTTGACATTTTTGCTGTTGTCGTTTCCACATACGTTTTGAACTAATGAACTGTAATTATAATTTGCTAGGCATTATTATTGTTTTTTATGCAGTCAGAAAGCAAAAGCCTAGTGTTCTTCCTTTAATTCAAACATATGTTCCTAAAGACTGCACTTGAAGGCCCTTGAAATGAGGACTTCACTTGGATTAGCTCAATGAGACCTGCTGGCTTAACGAAGAGCAGCTCAGTGAGGCAGAAAGGCTTCCCTCGAGGCCAAGTGGCCCCCTCATGCTAGTAATGAGCGCAACAATCTCCGTCTCTACCCGTTGTTTATATTTATCACTTCAGTTTATTCTCCCAGAAGTGTTTTAAATCCTGGAATTTATACTAAAATACATTGAGATGCAGAGAACTCCAATCAGGCTGAACAACACCGAAAACAGCTTGGGGCTTTAAATCCTTTTGCACAGTTCCTTGCACCAGATTTTTCTTGCTCCAAAGCCATTTCTCTTCACTTTGTGCAAGTAGCCTTATGTCAGCCAGGAAGGCTACTGTAATTCCTACTTAATGTGAAGGAGAGACAGTGAAACAAGGGAGCAATCCATCATGAAAATGTCTAGGCTGTAATCTCCCCAACCCCTTTTTCTTCAGTTCATGTTCTGATAATCCTTCAGGGTAAGGAGCAGGAGGAGATACAAGAACCTCCATGAAAATCCCACAGCAGTCGATATTTTTCCCTCACTGCTTTCTTGGCTTTAGGCAGTACCACTAATTACAAGCCCTGTGAAAATGATGATGAATAAATGATCTTCTCTCTTTTTATTCTCCCACTTGTAAAAGGTATCTCATGAAAGTCATGAGGTTTTTCTTACTGAACATGAACAATACATTTACACAAACACAATCCATTTGCATGAACTTTGTTTGCTTTCTAGTTTGTAAGTCATTCAGTGAAGCTTTTATGGCAACAGTTTTAAAAAAGGAAAAGCTGAAGTTTTGAATCATTTTTGTGTCACCAGGAACTGCAGAGCTGACCAAGCTGTAAGAGGTTAATAAGACATAAAAATTGCTGAGTGTTTCCACAGTTACAGAGTACCAACTAGCTATGATGCAGACATTTCTGACATCATGATGCTCATGATTTCTTCATGTCGTTAATATTGTTTCTCCAGTATGTCAGATCACCCAACAGGGCTTGTGCACTTGATGACATTTCTATTATCTAGCCAGAGTATGTTAGATATTTTTTAATTGGGTCTGCAGAGGATCTTGCAGAGTCAAATCATTCCTTTTGACATGCAAAGCCTTTCTTCAGTATATCTGATGGCAATTCTAATTCTTTAAGGCTATAAGCACTTGTTTGTCCATAATTATATTGTGTGCAGGTGTTCCTTTTATTTTGTTGTCTTTAATTCTCATATATCTTCTAGAAAATAAAACCAGGAACCCACTAGGAAAGTACTCTGCCACAATTATTTTAGTAAGAAGAGAAAAAGAAGTTTTTGGGCGTCTTTCAACTTTTGTTGCCCTGTGCTGTAGAAGAGTGTGGAGAGAGCTCAAAAGCTTAGTTGACTTTTTAAATATAACTGTTATTATAGCGTGTGCTTGTGTATGGATATGTGTTATATAGTGTGCTTGTGTATGGATGTCTGAGGCGGGTAAATATCAGTTCTCAAACTTTTCCAGTTCTCATGGTGGGGCATACTGCCAAAGGGTGTCAATTGTACATTCACTTTCTCTGAGGACATACAGGTTTGTGGGTCTGAACCAGGCCTGCTGGGGAAATTTAGGGATGGCTCAGCATTGCAGTGAAATGCAGCTTTCTGAGGTGATTTGTCAGGAACCTCCTGGAAACTGAAGGCAAGTTTTAACAGTAGGTTCTACCTTATTGGACTAAACCACTGCCAGGGAAGGCTGTTCCTGTCTTCTTCTACTCCCATATGATTCCTTTGCTGAAGATGTGGAACAAGAGGCATAAAACTAAGAGCTGCATGTCATTTAGGTGTTCGGCTGCTGTGAGGTGAACTTCAATTGCTTCCATTGGCATGTAAATGCTTTCTTTCCATGAATTCAGCAGCACAAAGGTATTTATTCTAGTTAATGTATACATGTATACTTCCTGGATTCCCAGGGAGATGCATTAATTAAGTCTGTAAGATATATATTTTTTCCCCCTTAGCTTTTTAGAAGACTCCTGATTTCACACAGGACTAAACTACTACATAAGGCATTGGATGTTCTCACTTCCTCTGATGCTCCTCAGTTTGAGGTCTTGGGGTCTGCTCTCGTAGTGTGAGTGGAGTCACAGGTTGGAAGAAAAAAAAAAAAAAACCCAAAAACAGCCACTTTGGGAGCAGAAAGACAGAAAACCCAGGGATCTTTCTTCATTTCCTTATCTGTGCAAAGCCATCAAACAAGGTTTCTCATACAAGAAATGTAACAATCAGATTAAAGATGACTGGATGAATCTTCCCCCCTCTATACCCTGCTAAGTAAGAACATTGTTAAAATGATAGATCTGAGGCTTTTTAATTCAGTTGCTTCTCTTTCTGGTTAAATTACAATTGCTGATTTCCCTCGTGCTCCTTTTTATCCCTTCAGAATGTCTTATTTCACATGAGCCAGCCAGCAGAGAAGCAGGTCTACCATGCATACCATGCATACATATTTTTTAATAGCAGCACTTCTGGCAAAAGCTAAATGTCGGGATGTGCTGTAGTTGTATAGCCATTTGTGTGATATTCTCACAGCTAGCAAATACATTGATAATTAATTCAGCTTTAAAGGATTTGAGTCAGGCCCTCAACTCATGAAAATCAATGCAGATTCACTGCAATTGAGGGAGCTATGGCTATTGGCATCCTTTGCAGGACCTAGACCTCTGTAATAAATTTGACATTTACATTTTAAACATCACAAATCCACAAAAGTGTTCTTAACTTTGCCAGAATATTTCAGTAATGATATTCTTGGGATAATGATACTGTAGGGATACATGTAAAGGGTCACAATGTTCATGCCCCAAATCAGGAAAACAATTAACCACTAGACTTTTTGAAGTCATTCACATACAGAAAAATAATTAGGTCTAGATCTTCACAGATGAAAAATTAGCTGCCAAAATGCACAGGTGGAATTTTCAATAATGGCTAATAAGGTAAGATGCCTAACTTATACAGATTTATTTGAAAATCTGACCTTTAGAGCTTATTTTTAAGCTTTCCTATTATGGTTTAAGGGTGTTTAAAAGGGTGTTTAAAAACTTAAGTATGTATTTGAACATGTTTCTTGTAAAAAGATTCTTCCTTAGGCCAAATGTGGAAATTAGTCATCTTAGGTCAAGAAATGGCATATGCAGTGATCATTCTGAGTCAAGAGGTATTTTGGGGGTAAGTTCTGTATAGCAACAAACTGAACAATACCCTCTGCAGCTGAGATTAGTTCACAGACCCCTGGCTATGGCCTGTGAAGTAAAATGGATTGCTAGTCCCTAGGTAAATCTCTGTGGTGCTTCTGTTTAACTCAGTTCCTCCCATTTTTATGCTTATCCTCTTATGCCTTGTGACTTTTTGCAGTGGCACAACTAAATATCCGCAATGATCTAAAGAAAATAGAAATTTAGAAAAATGAGTAAAAATTCTCAAAAATTCTGAATATATTTACTCATCTGTGTCGAGCAGATGAAATTCACTATTTAATGAAATGTCATACTGGACTATTGTGGCCTTAGATAAATTAGAATTTCTGAATTGTGTTTTACATTGACCATCATGAAAGCACATGATAGCCCTTCACCAGTACAAGAATTTTGACCTTAAATGTCCTTCACACTCCTCTGAGTTCACCCAAGAAGTCAAGAGTTCTTTTCTTTGTACTGTGCATTTTCTAGTTCTCAATTTAGAAAGCCCACTGAGGAATACTAATATATGATTGTGTAAACACAAACAAAAGTTCCTTTGATGGTAGGAATATGAATGAGAGGTACTGTCAAACATTTAGTACCTGTCCTGCATACCAATATATCTCCTGGAAATTTCTAATCTCTTTGCAAGACACTAATTTTAGAAGATTTTTTTTAAAAAAAATACAATTTTCAACTTTTTCTTTACTTATTCAGTGAATTCTCTTTCACTAGTCCTTCAAGCCATCTGACTGTATGCATATATAAGTATATGGAATGAGCCATTTATTTTTACAGCTTGTGTCACATATATCCTAGATGACAGCAACCAGAGGAATGTTAACTTGAGAACCTTGCTATGGAATTGAGCTATCACATGACATCATTTTTGCTTGTATGTTTTACTGTCTTTGGGAGTTTGAACAGTTTGATATAAATCTCTCAGTTTAGGATTTATGGATGGTGAAGTGACCACTGAGAAATGATATAAGACAGAGGACTGTGTTCATCATTTTCAGGAAAGCAAAAGAAGAATGAGCTTAAAATTATTTTTCTTTTATATTTGATAGCAATGCAAAGCATATGAGGTTCCAGTTCTGTCCAGTGCTATTTAGGTCTATTTCCAACCTAGTAATAAATTACAATTTTGTAATGAATTGAAGTAGGTCTAGGAGTAAAAAGTATTTTGCAATGGACTAGATTGACCTCACCATTATGTAATAGTTGAATTTCCTCTTGCTTCTTTCTTTCTCTGAGGGAATGCAAATTGTCAATGCCTCCACATAGTCTCCATTATATTTAATGAAGAAAAAATATATTTATTCCTAGGTATTGGCAATTTACCTCGAAAATCTGCAAAGCAACTGCTACTAAACTTCTACAACTGCAGATGAGAAAGTTGACTTCTAAATAATGCCAAAAGCTGAAGTTTAAGTTGGTCATTGAATATGTAAACAAGATAGGATTCATACAGTGCACAGTTTGTTTTCATAGTTGATTATTTTTTACATTTGCAGAGAGCATGTTGCTTTGTAGTTCTTGCAAGCCTACTGAGAAACTGATGGAGACAGTACAGATTTTATAAATACAATACCAAAGGTGCTAAAACATCCTGGAGGTACATTTGCATAGTATTATTCACTTTTCTACTCTGCTTGCAAGTAGTGCAAAAGTTTTATATTATGAAATATGAATATATAATAACATTGAAATATAATAATAATAAAATAAGACACTGATGTTACATGTAATTCTGGTTTGTAAGACTTGAACAGAATTATTTTGCTCTGACATTATGAAACCTTTTTCTGCTCTGTCTGCTACAGTATATCTCTTCCCTTTTTATGAATTGAAAGATTTGTCTTTTGAGGGCCCAACTTGTTCTTCTGTGAAAGTAACCCAATTCCAAAGCACTGGTTTGGTTGTATCTTGCATACATTTGAAATATTCCCCCTGCACTGTAGATTAATTTGTGAAAGACTCTTTCATGTGTTGCATGTTCTTATTACCTGCCTTGTCACTGCAGAACGTGAGAAGAAACCATGTATCAAAAATTCTATTCAAAAGAATGTAAAGAAAAAGAATTAGAAAATAAAGTAGGCTCTGGTACATTTGCTACTTACAGTCAAGCACATATACATGGCAATTTTGATAGAATTCTAATGTGGATTTACTACTGGAACCTGCAGCTCACTGTAAAATGTAGTCAAAAGAACAAATAGAGAGCAATGCATAGGAAGTAAAAATGTCAGACAGCAAAATGTCTCTTTCTGAAAACCTGCTTGCTTACGGGCTCACAAGTCTTTTCATGAACTTTTTATGAAGTTTCTAGAATAGACAAAAATAATTAGGGAAAAATGACCTTAAGTTTTATTCTATGCTCAAAACAGTGACATGTCCAATCACTGTAGGGAATGGTGGCAGATTGTGATTGATGTTTTCAGAAGAACTACAAAGTGAAGTGTATGAATGGTACCTTAGCTTTCTAACCATGTATGAGAAATGTGAGCACTGCAAGAAGCCCTTTATTCCCAGATGCTGTGAAAGCACATAGCAAATTTCATATGGATGAGCCTATGAAAAGACTATCTATCTAATCTAAACCAGCTAATCTAAAATCTCATTTTCAGAGTTGATTCTGGTGTTTCAGAAGAGAACATATCTCTGAATATAGATATTATATCAGAAGGATTAGGGCGTCAGTGATTAATATGAATTTCATTTTTAGACACGTCATGGGATTTCTATGGTATATATAAAACTCTGAACTTGTTGAACAGCATATCCCGTTTCAATTACAGCTTTAATGAAGAAAAGACTTTTACAAGAAAAAAAGCTCTCATGAGCTTAATATTATAAAAAGCTGCTTCTTTTTTTCCCATGCCCTTTAAATCAGGTGCGTTCGGTTGTTCTCAGTGAAACAATAACATTTTCATTATCTTGCCAGGCTGTACCGTGTTTTATAATGAAGAGAACTGATCTTTTTC
This sequence comes from Tinamus guttatus, assembly GCF_000705375.1. The sequence goes on along the minus strand of NW_010588834.1, from coordinate 66,487 downwards.
TCTTTTATTTACCCCTCTGTAACTCTACTAGCATCTAGGGAGAGGGAACAGTTCCAGTGAAGTGTGGAGACAGGATTTAGGGAACAAACCACACTAAACCAAACCAACCAAACAAACGAAAAAGAAGATTGTTAGTTAGTTAGACTTCAGGGGTTCAGTATGCGTTTGGCCTTTAAATGCCATATAAGTTCAAAGAGTTTTGTGCATTTAAAAAACTACTCTGAAGTCTTCAGTGAGGCTGGGCCTGTTTAAAGGTTTCTACAAAGCTAAATCCTGCAATCTCTAGGAAGGCTAGAAGGCAGAGGGTGCCGGTTCGCCTGGCAACATTACCACCAAACCATTTTCTTCCAGAATCACGCTATGATGTTTCAGCCCCTGTCGCCACAAGATATTCTCTCTGTTGCTTAAGGATTTCCACAAGGGTATTAATTTGTGGGTGGTCTTTGTGCTATCTGAAAGTTTCCCCCCACCCCACCAAAAAAAAAGAGAATGGACATCCGACACATGTAATTTATATAGACTGCCCGATAACTTCCAGAAATCAAGAAGATGTAACCCAGTAAATCCAGTTTCTGCCATACATGGTTTTATATGAATGGTATAGCTTTATTTGCTATTCCAAATTTTGAAGTTTTGTTCTTTGAAAGACTCACCTTCTTTCAAAATCGGAATGAACAATTTTGAGTGATAAATCCCACTCTGTGAAATATTAATGCTAAGGACATAGGATACAGTTAGAAAAGTAATAAAGGCCAGATTCATGTGGTCAAAAAGGTATTGAAACTTGCAGTCATTATTTCATGAACAGTGATGATGTTCGAATGTCAATCACCAGGGAGTTGTGATTCACATCTCTTTAATACATTTTGCTCCCTTCATAGTGTAGCAAACCAATGAAAACTGCACTGCTTCTTTTCCATATAATGCGCTGAAACTGCCTGTGAAAACACATGTATAAAGTGCACATAAATGAGCTCTTATTTTGCAGCTGTGACTTCGATGTAAAAGCAGAAAGAATACCTCCTACACAGAATCTCTTATAAAAGACTAACCTAGTGTCTCGTCTTCCTTTTAAATGTTGGTACTGATTTGATTTTTATGTGCAAAACCAAAAATAAAATAATGACAAGAAATGATGCTTCATTAAAAATTACCTGTTCTACCTTTTCTTTATATGATAATTTTCTATATAGAGAATTTCTCTATCTTTCCTGAAGTAGGAGAGCTATTTGTGTATACATCTTTTATATGGGTACCGAGAGTAGAGAATATTTTTGCTTTCTGAGTGGTTATGAAGACATGTTTTCTTCTGGTCCTGTAGCCTTGCTCTTCAGCCAGATTACATCACCCGGGATGTGTCCTGATCATTCCCCATGGCTGCTCTGGTGCATTGCTGTAGTTGTAAGGAGGCACTGTGGAAAAGCAATGGCTCCTGTAGGTCTCACATGTCACATACATGTCCCTAAAGGTCTTTTCATGTTCAGGCTGTGGTGCTCATTTTAAAAGAATCTTATTTGACTCAAAATGGATTGCAGCCTCACAATTATGAAGCTAACTCAAAATAAAATGGGTTTTGAATATAAATTCAGTAATGTATAGTTCCTGATACTGGTAAAGCTTAACGTGTCTTATTCAGTTCATTTGTGAGATCAAAATACTTTTATAACTATCATTTGCTGAGGTCACATTACCTCTAAACTGTATATGCAAACTGTGCCAAATGTTTATTTTCTTCTTTCTTCCTCCATAAAAAGCATCCAATGCTTTTAGTGCTTTTGGGCCTGACATGTGGAGAAACATCATTGTGTGCACTTTAGGTGTTTTTTCAGCAGCCCCTATGGTGTTGAGAAGAATTTCCATGCTGCTTTAATGGATGACACTTCTCTGTAAGGTTTCCTTGAAAATAACCTGTAGAAAATAATTGCTCTGTCTTCAGCCTGATACAACTTCTGACAATGTGTAAATGTTCAGAAAGCAATTAGCAGACAAGTTTGGCAGGAGAAAGGGGAATAGAGATTTCTGTTGACTGCATAAACACAGAAAGTCAACTGTTTGAGTTTGCTGAAGCTTATAAAAGCATCTAGTCTCACAACATGCATGTTTAGAGTTGTATTAGATGTTAGCATAAACATTCATTGATATACCTTCTTGGAAGAAGTTTAAATCAGCCTTGCGAATCGTCACAAAAAGTGTATTGGCCCTGGCCTACAGACTCAGAACGGATGGTTTCCACTATTTCTATTCACCTTTTTCCCCCTGAAAACAATGGATACGGGCTGTTCATTATTCAAGTACCTTTCCGCACCCACACGTTATTTGTATTTTTTTGTGTGTTCACTCTGTCTTTCCTATCCTATAATCTCAAGGATAGGAATCATTTGAGATAACAGTTTTTGCAGCTCTTTCTCTTTTCCCTGGAAGAGATCCCCAAACATTGTTTTAAATATTTCAATGCAATTTTTCTTGCAGAGATCAAAGACCTGACACATTTTGATTCATTTCTGCTTTCTTCCTCCTTTTAATATACTTGCAAGTTATTGCTTCCCTTTCTCCTCCATGCTGAATGTATTACCTACTGACACATTCAGCTGATATACTTGCTTTTGGGACAGTGAATCACTATTTGCTATGCCTTTTTTTTTTTTTTTAATCCATTTATTTCTCAATTTACTTACAACATTGCCCATGGCTTTTCTGCCAGTGATAACCATTGTTTGGACTCCCATGTTTTCCATTGCATCTGTTTCCTACTTAATTAATAAATGCTCCATTTGTTCCCAAAGCAGTAACCCATTCATCTTCTGCTGCAGTGCTTTCCACCGATCCCATGAAAAATTTCCCTGTGATAATTGTGCCGTTATCATCACTTTCTTCAAGCTGTGCACACTCTCTGGCACTTGAAAACTCTTGCTCAATTGGACCTTGATGGAGTGTCTGGCAGACTTCACCTCTTTTTCTGAATATCAGACAATCACTTATCTTTTGTGGATAGCCAAGCATAGAAACTTCATGTGGGGTCTTACCTTGTGTCAGATTTTGAGCTGTACATACCTTGCCATTTCTGTTGCACTTTCTTCTAGTTTTTCTATTTTCAGACACATTCTGAGTATAAACACCATTTTCCTTAATTCTTATGCATGTAATTGGGCTGACAGAAGACTGATGTTTTTCTTTGCTCAAAAATTGAAGATGTTTTCTTAATATTGAATTCTGGGTCTTCCCAATATCTCTTTCTTTTTAGGGATTCTTAATCCTTCAAGATTTTAAGATTGATCTTTTAACTTTAAAGATCAATCAAACCTTTCTTCTTTCATTTAACTCTTCTCAGCTTTCCCTTTATGGTAACAGCAATTTTTCTGCTTATAATCACTGTAGTACTGTTTCCAACTATATCATTTACATGCTTCATTTATATACAGTACCACTCTTTTCATCCTTATTTACTCATTCTCTTTGAGTAGAATAGAAGTTATTACAAAAACCGTTCTCTCCAGAACAAGAAAATGTTGGTAAATAAATGATGAGCAGCTTTTTATTTTCTTTTTCTCTCTTGTGCCCCCTGCTGGCAGATAAGAAAAAAAAAAAGTAATAATAACAACAACAACAAAGTTGTTTTCCTGACTCTTTTACTGGAGTTAAGTAAGTCAGACATGAATCCCTCTAAGGCGGAGGAGTCTGCTCTTTTCAGCATCTCATGTCTAGCTGCTTACCTCAGCTGTTGCACAGTGGACCGTAAATATCCAGATTTCATTCCAAATTCCATTAATGGCACTTTCCCTGCCAGAATAATGAATGTCCACTCTCAAATATTTTACCAGATTCCCCTTGTAATCCCACCTAAAAAGCCATAGTGTTAGTCCCTTTAGTGCTTTAATGGAGTATACTCCTTCAGTCATTTATGCCTCTCAGCTTTTACAGAGCAGCTGATATTCTATTTGCATGTTTAATCACAGGCTTTTGATGATCTCTTCTCTTTTCATATCACTGTCATGGTCCAAATCTGGGAAATATCCCTCTTTTTTTTCACGTTTTTTGCCACTGACATATGTATATGCATGTTTGTGTGGATTTTCTCCTCCTTTTGTATTTCCATGTAGGGCAATTTAATTTATTAAAACTCTGCAATGACATAATGCTATTCTTATCAGTCTGCTTAAACACTTTCTTTACTGGCTAAAGATTCTAGCCAGGAATCTCTCTCATACTGTATTTCTTTCCTACAAACTGATTCTAGTCTAGGAAGTTGCTTCATGCCAGTTGATCAAAGCATTTTTTAGGAAGCCAAACAGACTCCAGAGGGGTGTATGTCTTGCAAACATAACCATCAGCTTTCAGGGAGCCTCATGGAGAGTTGTGCAGTATATGCTTAACTAAGATGGCATTATGCCTTGCTTCATGCTGAGTTATGAAGTGGGGTTTGACTTACAGCACAAAAACGAGAATTCTGAACGTTCATTTTTTCCACTTAGTTTGGCTAAAGATATGTATGCGCTGCAAGAGTAGCTTCGTATGTGTATTACCTATATATCAGGGTAAAGCTATTTGCTCAGACAGCATCTGTGGAGAAAGGAAGATCAGGAAGATCACTTTGATTTCGCTCCTCACACCGTTAGTGTCTGATTAGACAGCTGTCAAAATCTTCTATAATGCAAGAACTTTTTTTTAAAACTCGATATTTAAGCAGAAGCTCCCTAAAGTATCCAAAGTTCAGACAGATCCATCAGGCTTATATGACTGCGATGAGACAAAAAGTCTGATTTGGTACAGAATTCTCAGTTCTTACTAACACAAGCTCAATAGGTGTAGTGAGGACTCAAAGAATTATCATATATCCCCTGCTACTGGGCTAAATTTTGCTTGTAAGTGTTGTATTAAACATTTAGAAGTACACCTTCAAAAATGCATGGGCTTTCACTGCAAAATTCTCAGTGACACTAATGGGTATCATATGATTAATTTCCTACACACAGCTTTGAATATCCATCCTATTCAGCACTTGTTCTAGAGTTCCTTGTGCCACTCTCATTATTATATCATCTCAGCATCTTCCAGTACTGCTTTAAGCTTTATCAGTCATATTTGCTGTGGGTGTCCTGTTCATTTACTTATCCTCTTACTTGTTTCTTTATAATTTAAGATTTTAATAGAGTTAATGTGATTTCTTTTTAAGGAAAAAGTGTTTTTTGGGAACACTGAGTTATTCAGTGTTCACCAAATGCTCACCATTGTTTTCTGAAATTCATAGTTTCTCTAAAGGCCTGAGCACACAAAATCTATTTTCCAAATTCTGTATCTTGAGTCTCTGGTCAAAAATAGCAACACACCCATGGAAAACCTACTTTTGCTGTTCTTAAGAGGTGAATAAACCCAAGGATCTCCATCTGGTGACAAAATTCAGGATTGCCATAGAAGTGTGGTTTAGATTTTATTTTATTTTTTCCAATGTTACCAGGCATTGTAATTTCATAAGAGAGTAGTGTCATGGATCATCTGATTTTTTTCTTCTTTTTTTGTTATTTCTGCTACTGTCTAATGCATATAGACAGTACTCTGTCTATACTCTTATACTATTTTCTATGAAAAACAAGATAAAGGCTGAATAGTTAGGTGTGAAATATTTTTTCATTGCTGGACCTTGTTTCCTTTTCACTGAAATTCATAAAAACTTCTATCTTGTGACTGTTCTGAATGAACAGTGTATTAAAGAAAAATTGAAGTCACTAAGGTTCTTACAATCTACCTTTTCACAGTGCTAAACAGATAATAAAACTATCTTTTAAAATATTTACTTTCCTAAAGATATGTCTTTTTAAATCAATCAATCAGTAAATAGTACGTGTGTGGGCAGGGGTTGGTTATTAGTTATAACTTGGAAGGATCTTCTCTGCACATAGGTAGTTTTCTTCAACTGCCATGAAGTTATTCTAAGATCGCAGCCTACAGTGGCATTTAATGAGTGGAGGTTATTTTACCTGCCTACTAGCGCTGATGGTCTCAGCAGGAGACAATGAAAGAATGAAATGGCATCAAAAGAGACATATGTAAATGGAGTGAACCATCATCTGACAAACAGGAGACTTTGCAACACCTGTAAAAAAAATAACTACTAGCAAAAAAAAAAAAAAAAAGTCCTACTATACAGCAAGTGGTATTATGCAGCAACACTTCCAGTGTTAAAAATAGTGAATTTACATGCACAAGTCAGCTGGAGTTCCAGTGACTGAGTTCTTATAGTACTTGTGCATTTTAAGAATTTCAGTCATCATTTGTCTGATATGCATGAAAAAATCCCATGGAACAGAGGCTGTCACCGCAGCACTGAGAGTGAGGTACAGAACTATTAATAAGATTTTAATCTTGTGCTACCCAAGATGTTCAGTGAAATTTTCCTTTTCCGTAAAGTAGATAGGTCGATTTATTGAACTGAATCATCCTCTGAGGTAAAATTAAAATGATGCTCAGCACATCAATTCACATTCATACTTCTACTTAGAATAAGTAAAATATACATATTAGGGCAAAACTCCCAAACTTTGTTTCTCTGCAAGCAGGGGAAGGGAAGAAAGAAATAGATAATGTTGATTATACAAGAACAAATCAGAAAAAAAAAAAAAAGAAAGGAGATATCATACATTTGGGGAATCTGAATACAGATCTTCTCTTCAGTTCCTGTCCCAGTTGACAGGATGAAAAGCACAACAATAAAACCCCATCTATCGGCTCCCCAAAAACCATCATTCAGAAAAAAGAAAAGCCCTTAGAATTCCAGAGTGCCTTTTCAAGTTGCAAATTTTAAGTTTTTCTAGAATTATAGAGGGAAAGTGTTTCTTTTCTGCTTTTCCCTTCTTTCTTTTTTTTTTTCTCCCAGAAAGTGTCTTCTGTGCGCTCACAAGTCTTAAGATTAAGGTGAGCAAAGCTGAGGAAAAGGATAAGTGAATTCAAATGAAGTGCCAGCCCGTGTGCATAAAACAGACCAAGAAGATATTTTATCTCTCTTTATTCAGAGAATGTAAATTGTGCTTTAGAAGCAAAGATTTCTCTGCATGGTGAGATGGAAGAGAATCCAGAACTTTTAAACCCAGGGAGCCTTTGAAAGCTATTTTTAAAATTGCTTTTTCCTGCAGGGTTCTATTGAGCTTAATGAACCTAGTGGGCTTGGCAGGCTGTCCTGCTGGCTCCAGCAGCCTGTGGGAAGTGTGGTTACTCTGGAGCTCATCCATTTCCACGTCACTTCTCAAAGCAGCAGCTCTACCAGATGTGCTAATGGAGTAGCTCTGCCAGCCATTTGATGAGTGCTTACATTTTTTAAATCTTTCTCTCCTGAATTACCCGCTACATTTAACCCCTCCTAACTCAATGCGTGCACACATACACGCTCACACGTGCGCACACGCAGAAAGGCAAATCACCTACAAGCATAGTGAATATAATATTGCTAAGATGAAGACTCTTCAGGACCATTTGCACATATTTTGTAAATCCCGCTTCAAAGAAGGCATGATATTAAATCTATATATAAAATATCTTCTCCGCAAACTTCTGTAAATAATTCAAACAGCATCATTACTCTCATTCTTTAAACTCATGTGTAGTAAGTTGAATGGCTGAGAAACAACCATATCATTGTGGGATGAAAGAATAATATAGAAATGCATTTATAAAAAGCATTTGTTTTTTGAGCAGGAACATTATTCAGGGTTGTAAATCCCTGTAGAAGGCCCTAATATTCTTCTGAAGTGGTAGAAGTCTTTAAAGTCTCATCCAAACTGAGCACATCACTTACGAATATGTTCAAACTGATGTATGCTATGGATGTTTTTATTCTGACAAAATAAATCATAAATACATAAAAAAAAAAAAACATTATTTTTGAAGTTCACCTCACAGACAATACTAGCATCATCTAAAGCATATTTTGGAAGCATAAGGGTTTCGTGATCTACCCCAGAGTTGAATGCAGAAATTACAAAATAATTTGCTTGCAGAAAACATTAAGTTATTCATGCAAACCCATTTGACCTCCCTCTGTAAGCTCAGCAAATCTACCTGTTCCATGCAGTTCCTTCACACCTTATTTGCCTTTTAATAAAACTTCTTTACTGTTTAGAACAAGAACCATATATGAAATAGATCTGTTTTCAGTGAAATCAGTAGCAAGACTGCCATTAATTTCAGTGGTGAAGAATGAGGCCTCACAATATATTAAAAATCCTAATCAGGAAATGAATAGAAGCTCTCAACTAAATAGTGACATATGTCCAAAGGCAGTGCAGCAAAATCACATCAGCAGCTTACACACCAGCACAAGAATACAAAGGTATTCTAACTCTCTGCCCCTTTTCCCAGTATGTGGGAGTGTTTTAGAAAAGGTACAGTTTGAATAACACTGGATGAAAAGTTGAAAAAAAAAATCCAGTCACATAGGAAGCAATATTTTTTTTTTAATTTGTGGCTCCTGGTGACTTACTTGGTCACCCCTGGGTCTTCTTAACATAACTTTATTGCATGTTTCTACATTAACGCTTGGCAAATACAGAAAAGAAATCTCATTTATGTGTTTCCAATGGCTAGTCTTCAGAAGCATAAGAATATACATAATCTATTCCAATATGGTATTTCCACAGTCTTACTTCTGTAAGAACATCTAATACGTCACTGCAGATTACAGGCTAAAACTGCTAGACAGGAGTACAGCCCAGGCCAATGTCAGAGAGTTGGGGAGCTCTTTCTTAAGCCTTTTCTATTGCTCCTATTTTAGGTTCTGGCCTATGCATTTTTTAGTATAACACGATTTCACTGAAGTATGAACCAAATAGATTGCAGGGCTTGGAGACCTTTGAATAATGGGGAAGAGATGAACCGAAAAATTGGATTTCTTCAAGCTTCGTGGCCCAAGTGCTCAACCTAAACCTAAGTAGCCATCTTTATCCTCTCACCCAGCCTCACGTCTTTCTTTCCACTGCTACCAATGGTCAAAACACTTTGACTGGATGAACACTGAAATTTCTGTTTTCGAAAACCAACAAATTATGGTGCTGTATCTTTTGGGGAGTGTAAATTATACATTTTGATCTTACAGATAAAAAGCTGTGAAGAAAGTCTTTTCTCTTAAAGTCAGTGTTATAGAGTTCATTGAAGCAACTACAGAGCTAGTCTGAATTATTTTTTCATTTTTGAGTGATTAACTAGTGTGTTGAGTATGTAGACAAATCAAATCTGTGGGGAAAATATATTTAGAATTCTAACTGTCTGAGAGAATTCAGGTCCTATTGATTTTGCTGCCACCATTATTAACTAACTTTCAGACATAAGTATATGTGGAGATATGATCTTCATGGAGAGAAGCTATTGATGCCCAGATAATTTACTAGAATACTATTCTGCTAGAGTATTTTGACAGAGATAAGTTTTCATGTATAAATGAGCTGTATAAAATCCATACTATTTTGGTCCTCTTAAACTCTATTGGGTTTGGAAGACGATTTTGTCTGCTTGGATTGGATTACTCTGAGGAACCCAACTTGTGAAAAGACTTTTACTTTATTCTCATTTGCTGTAGAAAGACTTTTACTTTATTCTCATTTGCTACACTTCAGATGGTCTGATTTGTTATATTCCACTTCTCATCATTTTATGTTTTTCAAAATGTATTAAGCTATATGAGGTCTCCTCAATTTATTTTTAGCAAGATCTTCTGGATAAGTGTCCAAGTGTCTTGGACTTTTGTGAGTTCTGAGAAAAAGAGTATTTTCAGCTTGTTTACAGGTTGGTCTCTGCTATTTCAGTATCTCTGAACTAAATTAATTCTAATAAGGTTCAGATTGCCTTGTGACAACTCGGCTGCACAAAACAGTACTGATTTCATTTGACTTGATTGACTAAAATGAGTTACAGGATGCTGTGCCTTTTTCTTTTCAAGTTGGGAAACTCAGACAAAACAATTTCGCATTTGGAGGTTTCCTATTGTTACTTGAATTTAAGGCCCTAAATCTCTTTGATCTATGCTGCTAATGGTAGTGTTCCTTTCCACATCATACTGATGGCTATAGGCTCACTCAAAATATAAATGCTCTCTGTGCAAGTTCTGAAGACAGAAACAGATTTCTTAAAATCAAAACACCTTTTCAAATCATTAGCTGATAACACCAAAGATATTTCCAAAGCAAAGGGCAGATGTAATAGAAAACTGGCCATGCAAATAATGTGAGCCCTATTACTAAGTTGCTGAGCACACAGAGCTCTCACTGATTTGAATGGGGATACAGCATCTCTGAAAACATGCCCTACATTCATTTCAGTGAAAATACTTCCTGTATGTTGACTCAAAATACATGTTTTGGCAGGGAACTCTTAAGAGACAGAGTGAGCAAATGTTTACCACAATAAAGCTTTAAAACAGGAAAATTAAATCTTGAATAAGTATTTTTTGAATGAAAGATTGTAGATATCTTCAGAGAAGAAATTCTAAAATCTGAGAGGGTAAAAAGTTCCAATGAGCACAATTTACAGCACATATAGCACTAATTCCTTGCAAATCTACTGCGCTTCTGTTTAAATATATAAAGGGCACAGAGAGATTATGGCAAGATGTTCTTGACCATCTTAGTTGATGAAAAGTGAAAGAAAACAAAAGTTATTCACAACTCTTGCAAGTTTCATTTTGCTATCCCATGTCTTGTCATGTTAGTTTGTATCTTATGTGATCTGACTTGATATACGTTAGCATAATCCAGCAAAACATGATGTAAAAGGATGTGACATGGTGGAAATAAAACTAAATAAATAAATAAATGGGGACCAGACCTACTCTGCCTGAGGGATGGTGGGCCATCTCCTTTATTTTCCTTCCAAATCATCTACTTCATCAGTAATTTTTCAATTTGCAGCAAAATTATAGCATAGTGATAATGTAATGATAATCACCAAAGCCCAGCAGAATATCATCCTCAGCACTGGAAGAGAGTCACATGGCTCTGTACTGTTTTCACAACATAGCTCTGCACAAATGCAATCGCATACCGGAATGTTTATAACTACTGTAATGGATCAAAAGAAATATGCCACTGTAGCAAAACAGCCCTGAGATAAATGCACTTGTGGCACTCCATAGTTCCACCCCCAAAAAAAAAAACCCAGCAATATGTGGTAAGTAGCTACAGATGTTTGATATGATTGGGGGGCTCAAAATATGAAAAACAATCTCTATCAATGGCGAAAAGAAGGTGGGAATAGTAATGTATATCTCACAGATAAAGCACAGGATGACATTTAGAGCTGAATTTTCCTCTTTCTATTTTAGATAACCTCAATATTTTAGAAGATGTGATCCAAAAACCAAATAAGATAAACAAAACTCTTACTCTTTTAAATATAATATGAATAAGGCCTTAACTGAACTTTTCTTTTTTAAAAACTTTTTTCTTTTTTTTTTCTCAAAACCTAAGCCAAGGAAAAAAACAAACTGTGAAGCCACTGGGAATCTTTCCATTGAGTTCAGAGGACTTGGGATTGGATTCACAGTGAATTTTCTTTTTACAGAGTCCTTCACTGTAACAAACTTACTAGGACATGAGTTAATTATATCAAAAGTTGCTTTCTTTCTATTTCTTTTTTTTTTTTATACCAGACTTCAAACTGTCCCTGTGACTTAAATGCATGCTTTTTTAATTTACTCCATTTCATTTATATGTAAAATAGAACAGCTTCAGCTTTTCTCCTGTCTTTTGGCAATCTGTGTTTTTTCCACTCAAGCAGGCTTTTATTTATTCTGTAAGAAACTATTCATTCATGTGAAAAAAAAAAAAATCTAGCTCTTCCAATTTTCACTTAATTTGCTGTAGTATCTTGAAGTGACTCAGATTCAATTTTTCCAAATACATCATTTTTAGCTTTGCTTCTTGAGTTGTAAGTAACATTTAAAGAGCAGAAGCAGAATAACAAGGTACACAGATAATATTGTTTTGTCACCAAAATTAAGATCTGATAAAATAAAACTTTGCAATGTCATGCTTCTAAGTAAATCAAGATATAACTGTTGCTTGTAGGAGGAGGTAGGAGGAGGAGGTAGGTTGTCAGTAATAGTTTTTGTGACCTCACTATGAAGCATTTAAAATAACCCGAATCCCAAAATGCCAGCTGTGAGAGAATTGCTCAAGAAGTTGGGGGAAGACTTGGAGCAAAATAGAGCCTAACAGAAGTCCTGGCATTGCAGAGGCTTTCTTGAGGTGAGAGACAATTAGCACTTCCAGGATGGTTGGTATGCATGGAATCTACTTCTCCATGATTCCCTTGGCAAGACAATCTATCTGCCCTCCTAGCACATACTAATAAGAGTGAATGGAGGTGAGGGAGGACACCACAGCCAAACTCTATTGTACTGCCTGTAGAGGTGGCAACCTGGTGGTGCCACACAGCTGATGGGCCACTTAGTGTGATGTCTGGTGCTGGGCCAACAATGGTGGCAGATCAGTTCCGTCTGATAGGCTTCGCTCGCGAACTAAGGAGGGTTATAGGAGGAAGGAAGAATGGGACGGTAAGAAAGGAGGAAGAGGAACTAAGAAAGAAGAAAGAGGAGAGAGGGATGATTCTATCGTAACTTCTGGATTAACCGACAGGCTGAACGCCTTTCCTCCCCTCGGATCAGGACATTTCCTGAGGAGACTCCTCAAGATTGAGAGCCCTCTCCCATCTTCTGGGTGAGTGATGATTGCGCATTTGTACTAGCTAAGAACCCCACAATGTAGTAGAGAATTTCCTATACTGACATCCGAAACCTGTTTTCCCAATGTTGCATTTGAATAAGTTGTGCTATACGTGAACTTGACCACTTGTCTTGAAGGCAATCGGACCTACAGTTGACTGTTGGTGAATCCAATACTGCCAGAATCAAGCTTATAGCTGGTCACACTATTTGGGAACTTGGTTTGCTCCTAGGAAGGCAATTGGACTGATGGTCTGCAGACTATTGGTGAATCAAATACTGTCAGAGTTGGGCATATAGCTAACACAGTATTTGGTATCCCTATTAAGAGATGAGCCCAGCTACGCCCAGTCCCCGTAACCTTTGAGGATTGGTTGGGACGCAAGGGGATTCATCTCTTACCAAATTTGCCGCCACATCACACTGCAACACTAGCTTAAATTCATTTTCTTTTCTCACAGTTTTCACAAATTTCCCACTCATTCTCTGAGACTGGAAAAATAAATGTAACACTGATTGCCCAAAGAAATAGGGCAAAGCACAGAAATTCAGTTGTCATCTGTATATCTTTTATTCCTACTTCTATTGAGATATTTTAACAGTACACTGATAATTAGAATTACTTCTGAATCACCTTTAAACTCTACCCACTAACCATCCAAATAGCAAACACTTAATGACAACCCCCTGCTGCGTTTCACTGTGACTTAGAAAGCTCTGCTCTTCTATGCATGGGACCTGACTTGCATACACAACTCTTAGCCTACCTTCAAAAATAATCAGCATCCATAGGCAATTAGGCTATCAAAACTTCCTATTCTTGCTTCACCATGATGAAAATTTCTTTCTACGCTGCCTATAAGCACCAAAGACCTGAAGAAGAGATGAGTCTAGTTAATTCCTAAAACAAAATTAAAAGACAGTGGATGCATCAGAGGGTGACTCATAGCATCCGTTTTCACTTTGTTTTTAGAACAGGAAGAGTGGTCCTTTTAAGTATTTGTCTTTCCCTTTTCTTACCTTCCTCCTTCCCTTCATAGTGGTATAAAAGCTTAAACAATTAGCTTAAACAAGATGTCTAAATTTCGGACAGCTAAATTTTGGCTAGATTAATGCCTCCGTAAGGGTCAGTGAAGTAATACCACTGAGGACCACTAAATTGTAGGACTAATTTGTGTCCAGATTTGATTTTAATAGCTCTTCATGAAGTATAAATTATAATAGTCTGGCTTTTAATACTAATCTTATGAATTATATCTCTACAGACTTTATGATGTTCTTCAAAAGTCAAATATCTGCTTCTTTAATATCTCTTTTTGAATAAAAGATTTTTTTTTCATAATCTGCACATGATTTTATGAAATTGTTAACCTCAGAACATTTTCTATTTTTTTTTCCCAAAAGGACAGCATATATTAGAACAAAAATAATCTTAAATTTAGAAAAATGCCTTGTTTCTGAAAAGGTAGAAAGAGAGATGGATTTTCTTTTTTCTTTAAAGGCTGCTTAAGGAAAACTGTTAAAGGATAGGAGGAAGGTGTATGGGGAAAAAGAAGAAGAAACAGTATATTTTACTCTATGCCCATGAAGAGAGAAAGTTCTAACAACAAAGCAGGGGAAACTGAGAACCTGACTTGGCTATCACACAAGAAGTCCATACAAAACAAGTGAAAGACCTCACCTCACATTCATGTTAGCCATTCTGGCACCAGCATGCTCTTACTGTCTTTCATCCCTAAATCACTGCTTTCCGACTGTTGCTGAAGTTCTCAGCGGGGGTTCTGATTTGTTCCGTCTAGAGCTTTGTTGATGGTCTGCAAGGAAAATTATTTCTACTGTCTTCTTACTTTAGAGGTACAGCTAAATGACCCTATCGGGTGTTCATTTTCAAACAGCCCTCAGTTCTGATACACTCATTTATTGCTCCTGACTTTGCTGGGGCCCATTGCCTCCTTTTATGGACTATTTTTTAAGATATATCTCCCAAACCAAACCTTTAGCTCTTCCTAAGGTTTCTTTTTTAGGGTACATGGTTACAACAGAGAAAGGCGACAGTCTGAGTGCCTATTATTTGCAGCAGACATTGTGCAACTCAGTGGCAAATTACAAACCCTGAAATCTGTTCTTTTCAGTTCAAGCCCTCTGATGCTTGCAGAGATCTTCAGTCAAGAAAGCAAGTATTGTAGGTTATATTTTTTACCTTACTACATTTTCCGACAAACAAAACAGCAAATGCTTCAGAACTTATTCTTCAGTGTCCTGAAAATTGTTGATGATATTAGCTTTTTCTCTGTCTCTTTCTGTCTTTTATGCCCAAAGCACACACACACACACACACACACACGCAAAAAAAAAGTTTCATGGTGTTTCTGTTAGCTTGGGAACTTTGTGTCAGTGGAACTAGACAGGTGGTGTGAATGGGGAATCAGACTTGAGGCTACAATCTTTCATTTCTGACATTTTGCAAAGAAAAGAGCCCCTTTGGCTAAGTTTTTACAGCATCATGTATGACATTTTGTCATTAAATTTGACTTGAGATTGGGTGTTATTTCCACCAGGATTTTTTTTTTTTAAAAAAAGCATCTTTATTTGAAAATATGTCAGGGAAGCATACATTGGAGCAGTCTCTGCTGTGAAATGTTTAAATGTTGTCAATGTTGTCAATGCGGAAGACTGAAGCCTAAAGAAGCAAAACACACTATAGACTAGACATTACTACTATTTTTGAAAACAAGCATTGCACCACAAACTTTTGGAGTGTACTTTCCATCTAACTCTGCATTTCCCAGATAATACCAAAGGAAAGAAGGCAAAAGACCAAAGGAAAAGAAGGCAAAAAGAAGTCAAAAATAAAAGAAATAAAAAAGAAAACCTGTACCATGAAAAGACATCTGTACTTTAATTGAAATGTATGTTCTTCTCATAAGAAGCACGAATTTGACAAATAGACCTGGTAAATATATTTTGATGAACTAGGACTGCATAGTCCAGTCAGAAAGGGAAACCGTGTTCACTCAGAGGATTATCAGTAAGGAACTGGATGAAAATGGACAGTTCCTTTTGTTTCACAAGGGCCAAAAGAGACAGAAAAGACTGTGTTGTACTTATTACATTGATTCCAAACCATGGCTGGATAAAATCAGATGGCTCCACTTAAGAATCATTTAGATTTAATAGAAAGCTATCAAAATGCTTTTAAAATATTCATCTGCACAGTAAATTAAGGTCTGTTTTTTTTTTTTCCTTCTTCTTTCTTTTATCAGCAACTAGGCAAATATGAACTTTCATAGCCTAAGTAGGAGTATGAATAAGTTCTTGGTGTGCAGAATGTCATTTCATTTTCACCTCAAAGGGTGATGCAGCTCAATCTACGCATGTCAAAAAATAGTTTCAGGACTTCCAGTGTTTTCAGCCTTGGAAACTTCTACTTGTTAATTTGTACTCTTGGAAGCCCAAGAAACCATGTTGCCCTCTCAGACTGACCAAGACAGAATTGTTGCCTGATGATGCATTTCATTTTGAAGGCTTGGTTTATGTTTTCATTGGAAGCAAAACCAAAAGACTGCTCAAGCCATTGGCAATTTGTATTCATTCCTAAAGAAGTTTGTTTGTCCCTACATCTGGAATACTCCGTGCTTGTGTGTTATTTTGGGTAGAAGGATGGTTAATTATGTTAACGATAAGTGGATAAATAAATGTGATTACTTCTGTTTGATCTGTTCATTCTGTTTTCGCTCAATATGATTCTCAAAACATATCAAGCTATATCTCTATATATTACCTATACAGGTGTATACTCAGTTCTGTTCAGGTCTGGAGAGGCCGCACCTGGAGTATTGCATGCAATTCTGGGCTCCCCAGTACAAGAGGGACGTGAAGCTTCTAGAGAGGGTCCAGTGTAGAGCAACAAAGATGATTAAGGGACTGGAACGTCTATCGTATGAGGAAAGACTAAGCGAGCTGGTCCTGTTTAGACTAGAGAAGAGAAGACTGAGAGGAGATCAATATGTATAAGTAGCTGAAGGGAGAATGTAGGGAGGATGGGGCCAAACTCTTCTCGGTGGTGGCCAGCAACAGGACAAGGGGTAATGAGTACAAATTGAAACATAGGAAGTTTAATATGCATATGAGGAAGAACTTCTTTACTGTGAGGGTGGCAGAGCCCTGGAACAGGCTGCCCATAGAGGTTGTGGAGTCTCCTTCCCTAGAGATCTTCAAAACCCATTTGAATGCCACCCTGTGTTACGTACGCTAGGTGTCCTGCTTGAGCAGGGGGTTTGGATGAGATGATCTCTAGAGGTCCCTTCCAACCTTAACCATTCTGTGATTCTGTGCTATATATATTCACACATTGTGTGCAATAGCACATCAATACACAATATATGTAATTCTTTGATATTAGGGGGCTTATTATGGAAGTAATTAAGAAGCGAGTAATGAAATGTTACAGTTTGTTATGTAACTATATAATGTGTCTTCAGGCCTTCAAATATATCTGTACATTGGTAAAGAAGACTGTAAGCTTGTATGGAAGCAATAAGAGTTTTCAGCCTGTGAGCATTGCCACAATATGTTTAATATATCACTTTCCATTTTATTATCAATTATATACACATACACACACACTCATATATATGTATGCATGTTACTCAGGGACGTTTGCTAACAAAGATAAATCCTTGGAGTAGAGGCATTAGAGATGCTATCAGACAGACACCGTACCAGTGCACAGATGGCTTTGTCACTTGGCCTTCAGCTTTAAACCTAATAGCCCACCTGAGGCAAGATGACATACATCTTGTCATATTGCATGGTTTAACTGCAAAAAAAAAAAAAAAAAGCTTTATCACACAAAAGCATGATTTTTTTTAGTATAACCAATAATCATACTAAAAAAAACTATTTCCATGGGCATGGCTAGTGCTATTGAAATGGTGAGTTAGGTGTGACTTTTTTATTAGTTAACACAGAAATAATTCACTTTTTTTTTTGGTGAAGTCTTTTATAAAGGAAGTTTATGATAATAAAATGTATGCTGCGTATATATAAATAGAATCCCTCACAAAAACTCAGGTGTCAGCCACTGTAAATTTAGATTTATGTTCTTTGTGACTGACTGCTAGCATAAGCAATTTATTTTACCAGATTCAGAAAAATTATGGAGCAATACAGCTATTTTTTATGCAACAATACATAGCTTACATTTTAATTTTTAATTTAAGCATACAATTTAAAGCACAATAGTGTTGTGAGCAAAACAAACACAGAATTCCTTTGATATTTAGAATAAATATTTTTGAATACTGAAGATTGAACAACCTGGGTTTTTTTTTTTTTTTTGGTCAATCTGGAAACAATGAACATATATATTGATTTTTGGTAAAGGTTATTGGAAATACTAATGAAAAAATCCATTATTCTGCATGAGCCTCAATGTTTGGTTTTGACTTTGACATTTGAAAATAAGAGATAGTAGTCACTAAAAAATGTGTTTAATTTAAGTGGTTCCTAATGCAAAATTGATTTTTTTTCAGAATATTCAACCACATTACAAACAGTATAATCAAAATATTACTCTTAAAACATCCAGCAAACTAAAACTTTCTTATAATTTCTTACCAAAAGTCTTTTTATTATTATTATTATTTGTTTGTTTTGATGCCCATAAAGACTGTTTTCTTATCTTTTAAAATGAGAAATGGAAATTTCTCTTTTCTTGTACCCAGGCTATGTAACTTCTTATTTCACCTATCTATAATTCAGATTGGTAGTAATGTTTTCTGAATGACCCAGCATTAGGATAGCTTTCTAAATTTAATACTGCAGAGGTGGCCTTTACTGCCACAGATCCTGCTTCTTTTGGAACATGCCTATATATTTATGAATGTCTAAAGCTGTAATTCTCATATATATTTCCAACCAAGCTCTGGATGTATTTTAGTTATCCTGAGTTGAAATGGAAGTGTGCCCTTCACAGCTTGAAAAACTCAGATGCAAAATCCATGTTTTTGCAAAGCCAGTTCTGGTATTTCATCGAGTACTCATCAACTGGAAGACTTGTTTTTTTTTTCTGTTTTGAAGCTTTTTTTTCTGAAGCTGAAAACTTCTGAAACTTCCGGAGGTGCTATAATTAGAGATTAATGATTTAATAAAACATCAGTAAGAATTGCAATACCATAAATTTAGTAAATAAAACATCAGTAAAAATCCCAATAAAATATCACTGAGGCCCAATTTTTTTTTTTTTGTACATGTGGCTAAGAAACAACCTGAACTAATATGTAAATAATCTAGATTTGCAGCATAATTTTCAAAAACCTCTTTGTGAAATAGTCACCTGAAAGAAATGAAACCCAAAATAAGATATGTAATGGTTTTTAATTAGATTCCCTGAAACTTAACCTTATACCTCTACGTATGGAACATAGGCCCATTTTACAAGGATTATCTAAATGGAGATAGGACACCATACCAATATTCATGGTTAAGGTTTCTGTCCTATCCAGCAGGAGAATGGTTTTTTTTAACATTATGACATTGGAAACATGAGAGGCATATATATTTGGGAGACTGTTTAGGGAACAACTGATCGAGATTGTTGTAGGAAAAGAAATAGAGTTCAAAACTCCATATCCTTCTCTTTTCATTTACGGTATATTGCTGTTTCTGCTTCAATGGAAGAAACTACACAGACCTTCTCTCATCACTTTGGTAGAATTCCCAGTGGAGGAGAGAGAAATAATACAAATAAATAAGTGTGCTCTAGAGGTAGGTAGAAGTCTGCTTACTCACAATATAGGAAGATTCTTTATATTATTAAGTGTCCTTATACAATAAAAGGGTAAAATGCTATCCCCACTGAAGTCATTGGAACAATTCCCTTGATTTTAATGACTCAGGGTCTGTTCACTGAATTCCTTGTATTTGATCTGTTGAAGCTTCGTGTTAATGGAATATCTGGTGCCAGTTCATTTTAGGCAAGGGTCATATGTATTACATTAATAATTGTATATGCTGCTTTAGAAGTTCTTGCAGTTAAAATGTATTGTATTATCCCTTAGTTTCAATGACCTATCCACAATTTCCAAAAACCTGAGGTGAAAAGTGTTTCCTTTCATGACTCACCATGTAGATAGAAGATCTTAGAGGGTTTTCCTTCATACCAAAGAATGGCTATAGAATAGCAATATCTATGCCTTGTTAAATAAGGTTTTTATGCACTATACCAGAGTATTAGCTGCTCAGCCAAAGAAAGTGGCGTGATATGCCAAACTGACAAGAGCTGAGTTTGTCTGACTGCCTAAGTAACACTTAGTGGTTGTGTCTAGATTGTACATCTGTTGATCCAGGGGGAAAAAGAAAAAAAAAAAAAAAAGTTTGTTTGGAGCCAGACTGTTGTAAATTAATATTATAGATGTTAAGCATTATACAGTAAAGTGGGTCCAACTGGAAAAGAGAAATCTATAGAGTCAGATAGGAACGAGATTGTTGCATATCTATTTGACTTTGTTAAAACTGTCAGAGCACATTTACCCTTACATAAATTCTTCAACAGTCAGTAGAACTATTCTTGGAATTTGGCTCATTCTTCTCTGTGGATACCATTTTTACAGATATAATGAAGACCATTATTATGAAAAAAACAGTTAATGAACAAATATGAAAATAGGTAAAATATTCTGAAATTTAATTATTTTACTTTACAAAAGAATCTGACTCCCTGGAACGTCACCAGAACAACACCTGCCTAGTGAGGAGTGAAAGCTATTCAGAAATATAAGTACTTTGAACAGAAAGCCAAGCTAGCAGCCTCTTTACCCTAAAGGTGTGATGCAAGGTAAGTTAGGAAGTGTATGCGAGGCAAGTTAAGGTAAGGCAAGAAAGTAAGGACAGTCCTGCATGCAATCTGAGTGTGATCTTCTTTTTCAATTTAAATAAATCCTCACAGTTTTACTATTTTAAAAGGTTAGCTTTTTTGGTTGGTTGTGTTTTTTGGCCATTCATATGGTGTAAAAGTCCAACTGAGGGCAAATTTGGATTAATAAAGTTTATTAGAGGGCACCATATTGGAGTGGTATTATATTTAGGCTTAATTTGTATCTCTGTCTGGCAAAAGTAGATGGTTTAACATCATTTCTTGTTGGTGGCCGCTTATATTATTATCGTGCTGTTCTTTATGGCATCATAATGAAAATCATCAAGAATGTACTAAGGGAAAGGTTTAACATCTTAAACATCAGACTTTGGGTACAGACACTTTCTGAAATCAGCATGGGTCACATTTCTCATCAACTTACCTTTTGTGTTTCTTGTGTAGATTTACATATGGTTGCTTCTATTGCCATTTAAATTGGTGTGAATTGCCATTTAAATGGGTAAAGCTAGATGGGAAGTATTAAATGTAAAATCCTACCTCCCAGAACTAGCATCTGGCTGAATTTATTCTCTTTTCTCACTGTAATGCAAGGACTTCTTCATTCCTTGGCTTTTTATCTACAGAAAAGTATGTGCTGTGGTGCTCCTATGCCCTGCTTGTTTTTTTTTTTTTTTTTTCCCATACAAAAGAGGTTTTGTGGAACTGATCCAAAATCTTAGGTCACTTCCCAAAATATATGGGAGGAGAGGGTTCATGTGATGTAGCAGAGGAGGATGCACCAAAGAGAATGCCATGGCTATTAACTCTGTTTTTTTTTTTTTTTTTTCCCCGTCACTAAAAGAATGTCGTATTTCCCCTGTAGTCACCAATCATCTTATTTTCCTCGTAAAGAAGATTAGATTAGATTAATCCCACTGATTTTCTTCACAGATTTTGACTGACTCCAACAATTCATTTTGACTGACTGTAAGCAATTCATATCACAAAACATAGTTGTAATTGGCCAGTAATGAATACATATTCAGTGTAAATAAGCTTACCCAACAGCTTGAGGAGATGAGACAGATAACCACTTATATAGCTTGAAAGACCACAAAGTTTATCAAGCTACAGGAAAACCAATGAGCAAAGGCACCATCCCTAGGAGATCCATTCTGCCTGTTAAGGTAAAAATGAAATGAAACAATAAGTTTTGTAACTCATGTGATACTTCTCTGCATAGAATTCTCTAGGGCTGGTAATAAAGTGTATAACAGTTTATGTCAGGCAATTCAATACTTCAGTGTGAAGAAAAAAAGAATGTATATGCAGATACACACTATGACGTCTATGTATGTGTATGCATGTATGTACTTGGAGTTCAGCATGATCCCAGAAGCAGGAAACCCAGAATCTCACCAATTGCTAGGATAGCACGTTTCAGCTGAAGCGGTACTTGATATCAAATACTGTGTGTGAGCTACAGAGACAAATGAAATTTCTGGGAAGACACAGACTTGAGACTGTAAGTGGATAATTGTTTGCTCTTACAGAGACAAGGGCCAATGTGGATTAGTCCTGGAGCATCTGATTTGTCCTGCCTCCTTGCCCACTGCTCCTTCTCATGGTCCCTTGTAAGGGGTGTAGGGGCCAGCCTTGGCACTAACTCTGTAATGTCCTCAAATAGAGGCTATAGTAAAAACATATACTACAAATACCTAGGATAACTTCCCAGACAAAAAGCTAGAGTAGACTTCTGTTGTTATGTTCTGTTATATTCTTGTAGTTTACAGCAAATAATGAAATTTGAGTTGAATGACTCAAAAAGACTCCTTGCTAGGTGAAGTAATGAAGCCAGGCAAAGAAACACCTCACTAATACCTGACTGTGTGAAGGTATTGATTTTCAAAATGCGTGTGGGGCAATTTACAAATATTTTCCAAACACATTTTAACCACTCCCTGTTACATTTTCTATTTTCTCCCATGACAAAGAAAGGAAAAGCACAAATAACATGAGAATGACTAGTGTTTATTGTCTAACCTGTGTCTCCCACATGCAGACTAAAGTAACCAGCTCTAATATTTTCTCTGTTTACTGTGTACAGTGCAATGAGTCTCAGAATCAAGACCTCACTGCAGAGGATTCTGACTAGAGCATAGACTTTCCTATGTTCAGATAATGCTGTAACTCACACTGGAGTTGACATTTAATGGCATTGTGTTCCCTGCTGTGTTCTGTACAAAGAATTGTAGAAAGAAGGCTTAGTGCACGTAAACAGTAACATATTCAACATGCTAATAATTTAATAGAATCATTTAATGTCATAGCAACAAGAGAAATGAAAAGACTCAATTTCACTTTTTTTTTTTTTTTGGTGGGAGATCTGAAAATAGTTAACTAATGTATTACCTTCACATAATTCAGTTTATATTAAATGCCCTGACATATGTGAAAATAATACTATGAAAATATATGATATGCTACAATTCCAGCCCCAATGGGCTTACAATGCAACAGACAAACACAGATTGCATCTAAAAAAGGTGCATCTAAAAATTGATCACTCAACTGTGATCACCGGGTATTACGAGTTCACAATGGATATCCCTACTATTTCTTCATGCTTCCGTAAACACATTTTAAAAAACATACAAAAAGAGTCTGTTTATCTCGTTGTCATTCTGTGCTTACTATTCAAATGCCAGGCCTTCTGTGTTCTCTCAACAATGAGGAAATTTTATTGATCCAGAGTCCTACCTCTAGCTTTATCTAAGGGAAATAAGCATTTATTGACACTTATTGCCAGTTTTGTTACTATGAGAACAATAACCACAGTATCTTTAAATCAAATACTTTAAATCAATACAACATAATTATACTTTACATATTATTCTCAAAAATTTACTCAAAAAATGTACACATGCAGCAAAATGAAGACAACAACACCATGCTATTATACTGTATGGTGTATAAAGGTCTGGCACTTCTGGTTATGTAGTAGATTCTGACATGC
Source organism: Tinamus guttatus (assembly GCF_000705375.1). The sequence goes on along the minus strand of NW_010588834.1, from coordinate 42,916 downwards.
TGCTTGTAAATCTGCTTGATTCTCCTCATGGTTTCAGATAGATTTTGTGACTTTATAAATCAGAGAGTCTAGGAGAATTTCAGAGCGCCAAGGCTTGAATCCCATTTCTCTACTGAGCACTATGGTGCTTGAGGTGTATATGCTTTCTATGAAGAATAAACCTGGACATGAACTTAGCTTGACCTCACAGTTGCCTGTGAGGCAACAAAAAAGTATTGACATCTATGCAGTCAGAACAAACAAAAAAATCCACAGTGTCTGCATTTTAATCAATAGCAAAGTATTTTATGTAGAACTGTGCATAATTGATAATTTCATTTAGGTAACATATTTGAGATGAGCTTTCCTGTGCCCTTTAAAGACAGCAGAGAGCTTAAAATTTTCAAGCTGAAAGGCAAATGCAGGACAATTGTTTTTTCAAGACTTGAATTTGTATTATTTTTTGAAAACCATTTAAAACTTTCTTTGAATCTTACTGTTTGAGAAGCAATGACTCATTGCTACAACGCTGCTAGAAGACACTCAGATATACTGTACTCCATTTAATGGATCATTCGTATTTCACAGCGTCCTTTTTTCTTCTCCTCATGGAGCCATTCCTGATCGAGTGTCTCCTGAACTCTTTATAATGAAATTGAAAAGACACAAGACTAATAAGCAGAGATTGTCAAAATAAGTCATATGAATTAATTGAGGTAGCTGCCTCTGAGCAAGTAATAGAAACTTGGATGCCTCCTGTGTTAATATTTGGAAGTGTGCACTGAAAATTAATCTTTACCGAATGTTTTAGCATTATTTTCAGCAACTGCAGTGTGAAGAATTTTCATTAGTAATCAGTATCCTAAAAAACAGGCTGGCACATGGCCTGTTTGCCTTAAGTGGCAAGTGGCTATTGAACATAAACTAAAATCTTCATTGTGAAAATACTAAATCCAGAAGCTAATTACCACAATTGTTCAAACATACAATCACTTGAGACCAAGCTTACTGTTTTAAAACATGCAGTTTCTGACTGGTTTAAAATATGCAGTTTCTGGGTCCTAATTGCCACAAGTGTGTTGGCACAGTGTGTTTTGTCATTGATGGGAGGGCAAAGAGATGCTGGCTCTATTACACTTTTATGCTGTAACTAATTGGATAAGATAAAGAGTGCTTCATGCTCTGAAAGCAGAATCACTCAAAACAGAAGAAATGCTGTCATGATTCCATACTAAGCGCAATAAAGTCACGCACCTGACAAGTCATGCTGGCACAAGAAAGGGTATTCATACTATTCAAATGTTAAACATATCTCCTTATGTTCCTTTTTATCATCAGAGAAAGGCAATTACTTCTTCCTAGCGGTGATCCAAAGCATCTACTGTAGGCACCTACTCTGGTTTGCCCCATGAAGACATATCTATCATGAGTAACTCTGCAATGAGCCTTGTAAAATCTGAATTTCTAAAGAGACACCATGCCACCTTCCATGTGACTGTTTTGGAAATTTGGTAAATTATTGCTCTACATCTAGTCAGTATTGATGACTATGGAGAAATCAATTGATTGCATGAGGCATAAAAAAAAAAGGAAAACGTGCCTATGGCAACCCTGCACCTTCTCTGGGAGATCTGGCATCTGTTCGCCCTTACTGACTCAGGCCAGCTCAGGACTGGAAAGCAGAGAGGAAGATGTACTTCCTGCCAGCACTCCTTATGCCCCTGGACTATGCATATGGACTGAGCTGTATATTCATGCCTATACAAAACAATATATATTTATGAATGGTAGCAGATCACTTCACAAAATGCCAGATAAAATTGTTTCAACCTTCACCATATCCTCTGAACACCTAACTTCACCTCACATTGTAACATTTCAGTAAATAACATCCTCTAGCCCTTACACTAATATACTTTTTTTCTTTTCAATAGTAATTTTAATTAATTCATCCTTTCTGACATTTGCATTTGTCTTCAAATGCCACTAGATAACAGGGTTTTAATCATTCCAAATAGCTTTTTAATTATAGACCTAATTACTTTTGCAGAAGGTTAAGCTGCACAAACAGGAATAAAACTGTTTGCTTGTGCTCTGTGCTAAGAATGATGTAGTGTTTTCTCATTAGGTATTCTGTAAACTTGCTCGGTCAGTTTTATGTGACATTTGGGAAAAAAAAAAAGAGCCCCAAACTGTACATCAGAAAACTAGAATTAGATTCTAGGACAGCTTAACACCCAGCTGTGTGAAACACTCATTGATCTTTTAATTAATTATGAAACCAAAGCCAGCCATCCTTTTCCATTCCAGTGGTCATTTTGGCTGACATATTTAAAAAATGAAATGGTGGAGGAAAACATAACTTTCCCACTGGATAAAAAGTTTCTTTGTAAACATTTTTTTCTTGTGCATTTTTTTCATACAAATTTTCTGCCACTGGTAACACTCTTCTATATCGTGGGAAAAAAAAAAGAAATACGTATATGTATATATATAACTGGGGAGTAGCCATTTTACTTAAACAGAAACAAAAGAGTTAATTTACACATCACTTTCTTGTCTAATATGCTTAATTAAGAATGCTTCATTCTTTGTATGTAAAGAAGGTCTCAGTAAAACCAGTGTGAGAAAGAGCTCTTTCATTCCTGTTAAAAAACATGCCAGGTGCATTTATATTTTATGGTGTTATTATTACACTAGAACAGCTGTCTAACTGCATAGCTTAATTAGTATATCAGCTGCTATGTATAGTATTTTTAAAAAATTAGAAAGCTAAGTTTAGCTCAGAAGACTGAAACTTACATATTTTGCTGCTACTCTGGTCCAAATGGACTAATTAAAATTGAAAAGCCAAAATATATTCTCCATCTTTGGTCCTGACTCACATTTGATAGACTCCATCTCACTAAGGTTAAATAAGCTCAAGATGCTGACATATTGACTTTCAGAGTTTATTCCACCCTTGTGTCCACTAATGATTTAGCCGTGTTAATTGGTATATGTATGTAGTTGTTTCTCTTTTCCTGTAGTTTCTCAGAAAAGTTTGATTCTACCCAGCTGAACCTTGTTGCTGTTTTGTGCTGTAAATATATACTGGTTTAGAAAAAGTAAACTTTCCTTTCAAGGTAGACAAGAATCCAAAATAAACCTAAATATAAAGTGTAGGGCAGGTCATAAGATTCAAAGTCCTTTATCAAACAATGTCACACATAGGAAAAGATACCCTTAAAGATACTGATGAAACTGCAAAAATCTATCAAACCGCTGAACTTGAAGTTCATTGTTACATTTAGGGCCTAGATTTTATAAACTTCAGAGCAGAGTCCAAAGATCTGTCAGACTTGCTTTACTTTCCTGCTTCAATAAGGTTTATAATATCTATGAAAAAAAATCTTTTTTCCCCACTGCCTTTGCCTCTGTTGGAATTTGTTCTGATTTTGCACATGTGCAAAATTTATGGGCAAAATACATACCCTTTCCTCTTCAGTAATATATGTGATTTTTTGTTCTCTTAAAAATGATGGTAGTAAAGTGTAAGACATTCTGAATGAATGGATGAAAGTGTAAAAGCAGCATTTAGAAAATGCTTTTCATCTTGGATTTTGAAAGTATTTTAAAATCAGAATTTATAGCTGTTTTTCTCTAAAAGACACTCTACAGTAGCCTGATTCCCTTTAATTTTCTTGAAATGCCACATTACTTAAAGTGAATAAAAGTAGCATATTAAAGAGTGCTGGTGGCATATCATTTTATGACAATGTTTTACTCCTCCACATACAATGAAGACATTATTAATAGGAAATACAACCAGAAATATCGCAACTATCAATTTCAGCTCTGGAAAAATTTTTAATGAGCAAAAGGCAGTGAATGGACCAATCTGTTAATTGATAAATAGAGTTTAAAAATATTTGTTTTAGAAACTTGGAGCAACTGTAGGACCTATAGCAGTGTCTGTATCAGAAGCTAAAAATATTTGATCTTATTTTATTTTAATACAATTTTTCATGCTAAATGATGTTTTACTATCAGGTTAATATGTAAATGAGCCCCCACCCACATCCCCCCAAAATAAAAAAGGTGCTAGATAGAGAGTCTTGAAATTTTCCATTACGAATATCAAAAACAATAACAGGATGGTGTCCTTTTCATAAACATCTATTCAATATTGCTTTAACTTTGAGCTTTAAGATCAAAACTCTAAACAGTATTCTGCTATACAGTGCAGTATCCTATAAGCACTCAGTACAGTCCGATTCAGTTAAGTGAAAAATGAGGTTTATGATGGATCATGACATAGAGCAGAAATTCAAGGCTTCATACACTTTTTAATAGCCACGCTCATCTTACATACTTATCTTATTATTGCCTTATAATATAGGATACTGATTTTATTACTGTCTAAGATTTGCCTTACTGTACTGATGAAAGACCCAAACTATGATTGGAATCAATGTGTTGTTAAAATCTTAAAATGCATAGTAAGCAATAGTTCTTGCAAAGAAGAATACATAATTTAATTTAAATAGCAAATAACAGTAAAAGGGCAGATTACTGTTATCACTAAATCCATTTTAAACACAGGGAAGTCAAGCCTAAGTTATGGGAGCATCTATCAAATTCCAGGTCCTCATCCACAATTCTCCTGTTCCCAACTCTTTAGGAAACTAAGATCCCAAACTCCTCAATAGTGGTGCATGTTGGCTATATAGTTTAATTTAAGCCCAGATAAGAGGATGCAAGAAGAGAGTCAAAGTATATTGAATTCTTATCTAAAGACTTAAATGTTAATTGTTCCTCCTTGTTCATTTTATCTTTTTTTGCTGTTGTTTAAATACATTTATTCATAATGACAATTGAAAAGCTGTATTAGAATCATTTTTATTAAAAAATAAAATTATCTCAATGATATTGCAAACTGCATACATTTACTGCCACATACCTGATAATCACCTGGGCTATGCTTTTGGGATAAAAGTTTTATCTGAGGGCTTTGGGATTTATTTATGTACATTCACCAGAAAACATTTGCAATTGTTCTAAAGACTGGAATCAGATGGAAATTTGTTTAGGCACAGAATTTATTTGTGTGCTTAAAAGTAGGTATTATATGTGCCTAGAATATCTGATTTTCTGTCATTTTCTTGGATTCTATATAGGCAGAAGGACAGACAGCTAAATGAAAAATAGATAAAACTGAAGGATAAGTATATATAATAGGTATTTTTGTTCCAGGAAAGCATCATTACTCATATTTCTAGGTGAATTTATGTTGCCACTTCATATCTGTTTGCAACAGGACAATTAAAGTAATTTTCATCAGTGTACATTACTGGAAGAGAAGGAACAGCGAAAGCAGATTGGAAAAATACTGAAAGTTTGGATTTTGAAAGTACTTTCAAAATACTGAAAGTTTATTCAAAAATATCATACAAGATTCGCCTCTCCTCCTTCTGCTCTCACTTAATATTTCACATTAATAAATATATTTAGGGCAGGTTGTAAGCTAAAGGCTTTTTAGTATGGAAATACTATTTTGTATGATTAAAATGGAGAAAGGTAACTTCTTGGTCAATGCCCCTGAAAATGATGCAACACTTAACTAGTAATCCTCTAATCTTCTACTTTTTTTTTTTTTTTTTTTTTTTTTTTTAAGAATGTAAGAATAATATATTGGTCTACTTCATTTTCAGTATGTCAACTAATTTTTCAGCTGTGGAGTTCATGAGCTCTCACAGTGGTAAGATATTTCTACTGAGGCACGAGTCCTGTCTTGCAGAGGTAGGATATGGAGGTATCTTGGGCGTACTTGGGAAAGGTGGTATCATCCTTTGAGAAGTATGTGAATCCTTTTGTATTTTTAAGGTTCTGGTGACATGTGACATCTCTTATTTTTATATATTAAGCTGCAGTAAACAGCTGCTGTCAAGGTCAAGATATTGCTTCTGGGAGAAGCATGTGGTCAAAGAAGCAAATTTTAAGTGGCTGATGGGCTGGGCTCATCTATGCCTATCAGGTCTACTGCTATTTACATTTCAGATGTTAGTCTTTATGACAAGGTTCTGAACTTCATAAAGAGAGTCACTTGCTTGAATGTAGAAATATGAAGATAATTGCTTATGATTAGATATTGAAGTTCAAAGCTGGTTTTGGTGTACTGAAGCAAATACTTTTAAATTAGTGCGAGAAGAAAATTACTTGCATTGTAACAACACTGCAGCTACAAAAGTTTAATCCTAAGACTCTCAAAGCATCAATAGAGATTTTGTAGCATTATGTCTACTTTGTCTTCCTAAGAGAATCTGTACCAGAAAATTCCAAAAATACCACTGCTGCTGACAACTGCTAACACCTTTATAGATTGTTGCACTTCCAAAGAAGCTGTAAAAGGATGGGCAGAACAGATGTAATAAAAGTGTCTGCTTTTGTGGTGTTCCTCTGCATCAGAAGCACACAATTAGCCGCTTGATATGTCTCTGTCCTTGCCCTTCTTGCTGCTACTCAAGGTTGATTTGGTAGCCACATAACTGAAGTCTCATTAATGCAAGATCAGGTTCTCCTTTGCTGTCCTAGGCTCATCATTTTTTTCTGCATACTTTCAACAATGTACTCATGCTGCACGGCGAAAGATAAGGCAAAAAAATCTCACAGCTATTCCATAAAGAAAAAGAGTTTATCATAAGGCTATCACATATGACTACATTACCCCATTCTTTTAAGTTTTGTCTCACTTTCTTTTGCTAAAAGAATGAAGACAAATTAAGTTAAATTAACCAAAGGAACTTAAGGCAGAATGTTGCTTTATAGCATAAAAATGTATGAATAGGCAAATCAGGGACAAGCCTTAACATTCATGACCCATAAGGAAAGAAAAGGAGGGCAAAATAGAAATTTCAAGCATTGAATTGTGAGCAATATAGTTTTACTGTTGTATTAGCTTTATTGATTATCTGAACGATTTGTCTCTCCGAGTTATTTAAACATAGACACCCAATGTTGTCTGAGATGCTGTACACTTGCCACTCCAGAAGATCATGCTTTGTATGCCCTGTCACATTTGCCAGCTTGATGCAGATTTATCAATTACACTAAAACATACCAAGCAACACTGCAAATCTATGTGTAGGCAAATGGTGATGAATCTGTTGTCAGAAAAGCAGGAGATGTTAGAGCTACTGATCTGGCCAAATAACGGTATCTGCTCTGAACAAACAGCTCCTACCACCCACTGACTATATTGGCTATAGTAGCAAGTTCATGGCTTAAACACAATACCTTATCAGGAAGTTGAGCTGGGTACCATCAAGCATCTCAGATGGTGTTAGATATCACAGTGCGGACAAGTGAACTCAAATTTTATTCACTTTAATTGGAACTTACACACATACTAGAGAATGTAGTTGCCTAAAACCAGGGCATCTTCTATTGTTTCAGGTCCTGAGGCAGTATTGTCGTTGTTCTTCAGCTCCTGCTACAAAGGCATGCAAGTCTCATATAAGCCCTACATCATATCTGATGGCTCAGCCTTGATGTCTTGTGTGGTTGGTGCATTGTATTAGATGGCCGTGTTTAGGCAACTGTACTCCATTTATGCAGAGAGCTAAACTTAGGTCTTCATCTGGAGTTAAATCCTGTGCAAATTTGTCCACATTTTTTTTTCCCTCAAGAACCTCAGTGAACGTTACTGATATCATCCTGAGATTCTGTTTATTATATTAAACTGCATTGTAGAGTAATGAGCAGAAAAGATGCCAGTGGTTTCCAGCCAAAGACTTTTATTGAGCCCAGGGTTCCAATATTTATACACTTGTGTAAAGAAGCTATACCTCCTAGAGCATGCCCTGTCCACCAGGAGAGCATGCCCTGTGCACAAGGTCACCACCACCCAGATACAGCCAATCCCCGTGCATGTTTGTCTAGCTACTCAATCCTGGAAAAGATAGTCCAGAGCCAGTCAGCTTCCTCTCCTCAAGGGGTCGCAATGCCAGTTGAGCTGCCCAGCGACCCCTCTGTGACCTGTGATCGCTCACAGATCCCTACACTGCATGTTGTGTAGAAAGTAATCACAGAATCACAGAATCATAGAATGGTTGAGGTTGGAAGGGACCTCTAGAGAGATCTATGTTAATATTAAAAAATAAGTTAAAAATTCCTGAACATTTTTGACCTTACCTCATTTAAAGAACTTACACAAACATCAGGACTGCTTTTAGCTTTAGGCAACAACCTTCTTGTCTCACTGCAAGATATTATATTGGTGCTAAGTAATACAGGAGCTTTGTAATGGTTCTTTTTTTTATTTTATTTTATAGTCAGGAATACATTTATCCCAAAGATATCTTTTGTCTTCACCAGTGGCAGCTACAAATCAATAGCAGCAACAGCTATTATTTGCTTCTATGAAAAATTCTGTATCTGAGTGCTCCCTGCTTATCATATTTTAAGAAAATGTGATCATCCCAGTGAGTTAGTTCACACAATAGAGAAAATTGATTATGCTGCATGCTCATCATAATGAGTGTTAATCTGGATTTCAATAAGGAAAAAAAAAACGTAGATGAAGGTAAGTAAGTGAAATGTGAGCCTATCTCACCATGAATTTTAGAAAAATATATTGGATGAATGTGAGAATGCTGACTTTTTGGAGAAGTTACAAGTAGCTTTCACTCATTAGAACATGGGTGTTTCCAATTTTTAATGCTGTCTACATTTTGCAAGACTATTAATCACTTATAAATAAATATAAAAATCTTTGGTGTCATCATTCTCCATACGCTGGAAATACAGTCTTAAAAATATAGTTGATTCCTGTATAGTCGAATCACTAAACCCTGGTGTGTTATAAGCCGTGAAATGCTGTTTCACTTCAGTGCAAAGGAAGACAGACTTTACATTTATGAAGAGTATGAAGGTTGATCACTGGACATAATCTACTCTCCTAGGGAGACATATTTAAATGTTTTCTTCAGATCTTTTATGACAATAATTAAATGTTGTGGCATTTATCCTGCTTAGAGCAATTTTCCTTTCAAATTAATATCGCTTGGAATGTGCGGCTCTCAACGTCTTTCCAGAGGTGTTTTTTTTATTTAAATATAAATAAAATAATATTGTAAATTAACGACTCCAAATTACACTTCAGATACAAGAAAATTAGGTAGTTGCCCAATGTAGTTGCCAAGGCCCAGTTCTACTGTCTGTTTTGCCTGCATCAAAAGACTGTCAAGCTGTTCATAAAATGAGCCCAGTCTTTTTCTCCTGAGCCTCTGTCATGAACCAAGTGAGTAGGGGCTGTGACTGTTTTTTGGAAATGAAAGGTGAACTGAATTAGAGGTAAGAGTGAACATTTCTGGCAAAAGCTGCTCACTTTGATCCTTTTCTGCTGACACGTAGTATCATGGGCATCAAGCCTTATTCTTGGTCTCTAGTTCAGCATCAGCAGCCAGCCAACACAGCTGTCCCATGCCCTATCCCTTCTGCCCCAAGCTTTAGCAGAAACGATCAAGGAGAGGTGGCATAGTGTTAATGACATGGAGTTGCTTTTATGAGAAGAGACAGTGAGAACAGCTCTTAATGGCAGATAAACTTCTTGATGTGAGGGAAAGGGAGGCTGAAGACACAGCCAGAAAGAGCTGTATGATCCATAGCCTTGAAAGATACTAGGTGTAGAGGCTTGATGTTTAAAACGGGTTTTGAAAGTAGTGGATGAGGCAAAGGAATAAGCAAAGGCTAATATCTGGTGTGCTTTGTACGTGATGACCAATCCTACAAGTTTAATGGCTACCTAGTGTTATGTTTAAGAGCCATTGTATGGCATTCATTTTCCAGAAAAAAATATTCACTAGACTTCTCATTATCAAACTGTTCCTGACAGAATGCAGCATGATTATGAAAACCCTCCATTTCTACAATTGATATTGGCATGGAAAAACAAAAACACATAATTAGTTGAGATAAGTACTATAGCTGGAGTCAGTATTCCCAAACAGACAGAGTTAATTAGCTGTCTGGTGCCAAGAGGTCTTATGAGCATTTTGTTTTCAGAATAGACTAGAGCATACAACATATTTCTAAGCTTAATACCATGATAGAGTTTTAGTTCTCAATAAATGGAAGTGACATGGTCCATGTTAAAAAGTAAAACTTGGCCTTACTTCTAAGGAATGAGCAAAATATACTCTGTTGTAAGGTAAAAACATTGTTGCCACTTAGCAAAACATGCTATTTCAATCTCACCGTGTTCCTTGAGGAAATCAAATTGTTGGCAGATTTCCTGTTTCACTCCAGGAACATCCCAAGATAAAACAGATAACAGATGAAACTGGAAGAGAAAGGACAAGCAAATGTGGTAAGTATGGAGCATTGCAATATTAATCATATCTAATAGCTGAAAAGTAATAAGTTATAATGGGAATTAATGTATAACTGAACAAAGTTTGTCACTAGAGAAATGAAGTTTTTCTGCTGGCACATTTTTGTACACAAGATAAAAAGAATTGGAGGCCTATTATACAAAGCTTCTCTTGTGGAAGACCCCTTTTATTCCACAGTTTATTTTCAAATGGAAAATTTTAGATTAATTCTTCTTTCTAGATATTTCATTTTATCTTTATAGATATAGCATATTTGCCCAGCTCAACATGTCCTGATTTTGAGCATAAAAGTCTTAACATGTTGCTTTTTATCAGAAGCTATGTTCTTTGCAGCAGTATTTCAAAATTGAAATCTTCTTAGATCTATTGTCAATGGCCAGTGCAGACATTATGTTTTAGAAGAGACAGAAATTCATGTTTTAGTTGTTTGATTCTCCTTTACATTTCCAAAGCATCTTGCTAGGTTCCTATGGCACTGTTAAAAGCATCCAGTAATGGTCTGAGAAATGCGGACAGTTGTATATGTTGTCTATTTCTATCCTGTTGCTGAATGCTTTATGTTAGAAAAATAAATCTAAAGCTTCAGGAAAATAAAAAAAAAAAAACAAATTATCTGTTTATTAATTCCTGGATATGAAACTATTTAGACAAGGAAAGACTTTAACTTCATTTACAAAGTGTAAATTTAGAGAGACTCCAGTGACTTTGGCAGAATAAATATAAATTTTATTTGAGGGAAATGAGCTCAGAATTTAGCCCATAGTCGTCTTCATAACCCTCAACCGAGAAATGACAGCAGCTGATACGTTGACTGATTACTTAATATCTTCCAAAAACCAAATGTTATAGTGTTTACTAGAAATTACAGGGAATTGCATATTTAGTAGATGTAGATGAATAATTCATAAAAAATAATTTATTCAGTGAATTTCGCCTCTTTCCCAAATTGAGTAGATTGATATGTTTTCATTAATTGAAATGCTTCAGTGGATATCTGTCCATTTGCTCAACAGGAGTATGACATAGAAGTTATTCAGAAAACAAAAATGATTTTGTTTCAGAGAAACAGTTTATTTTTTTCTGATGTGGTATATTCCTTTAAAAATATTTCTTGCAACAACATTTCCTATTGAAATGTGGCTTGAAAAGAACTATTTACAGACACTAATCATCAACGTTTCCTTAAAATTCTTTGCTTCTGTGAAAATGAATGTACTTATTTCTGCTGCTGCAATTAGAGCTGCCTTGAATGCAAATTTCATTTTATGTCAGCAGTGCTGTGAGCTCGATCATCTACTTCTTATTTTTTGAACTAAGAATCTCTTTTCTTGACAGACTGTGGATTAAAACTTTTGTTATAACACTGTTTTTAGTAATTTAGCTTTATTACTGAGTTGTTTTCTTTCAGTACAGATATACTTGAATTTGTTTTTTAGCTTTATTTAGCACTGAAATGCTGTTGTTTTCTAGGACAAAGTAATTATTTGTTCAGGACAATTCTATTTTTGCATCCATTGTATCTCATACAGGCCATCAGGTTAAATTTATCTATTGTTTTATTGGAATCAGCCAAATGCGCTGTTCATCCTCTGTAACACTGTTATGATGTGTGAAGTAAGCTGCTTATGATACATATAATTAAACTTCTGCATTAGTTTCCAGAAGTTGTAGAAATTAATTAAAGGAAATATAAGACCTCTTTTTGCCTTTCTCTTGAATATGTCTTGGGCTATAGGAAAAAAAAGAAAAAAGGAAAAAAAAAAAGGCCTCTTGTCAGGAAAGAGTTCCTGTAAGAACAAAAATAAATAATTGTCCATTTTTTTTTCATTCTATATGAAATGTTTCATTTTCAAATTAAAAAAGCAAGGAATAAGAAACTACATACAGAGATGAGTACAATGAGTACTTCCTTTAGAATGTACTTGGGGATCACCAATAGGATCTTGTAAACTTAGGTCCTTTTCCTTAAGTAGGCCAGGAGATGATAGGATTGGAAATGCTTAATGGGAAATAATCTGTCCACTAAGCATCCCAGTATGGAAATGTCAGTCCTTCCTGCTACAGTACAGTCTCTTTGTAAAACCACTTCTGTACTTACTAGATATGTGTGTTGGCTTTTGTCTAAATGCACTGCATTTGTGCTCCTTGTTGGAACCTGAAGTTAAGATCCCTTCTCACATCTCACTTCCTTTGTTGCTCACATACTCTGGTTTTCTTCCTATTGAAACCCAAATATGAAGTGATGTCACTGACCCAGATCTCACCACAAAATGTAGGAAAATTGCTCTCTGGTTGCCTAGTATGAATGTAGGCTCTGAGACAGGTGAGATATTCTCTAGCCACGTTTATAGAAACAAGCCTCTACAGCAGCAGATATTTAAGTACTTATATAAAAGAGTACATCAGCAGTGTGCAGTTGATGTGCATCCTTACCCACTGCCACGTGTGACATGGTGTTGCGGTCACACTCCAGGGAGAAAAAAAAAGGTATTAGAAACTCCCTGTCTCATATCTCCAGGGGGTATTCTAGCCTATAGTATTTACTATGGTGTTAAAAACAAATATTTCCTCCATATTCTGAAGCTTAAGAGTTTAAAGACGGGAATAGAAGAAAGATCCATATTCTTAGCTGCAGCCCACATGTCCTCAGCACAAATGAAAGTGATGATGTGGCAGTAGAAAGAGGAAATAATATTGTAGTTCAAAATGCCCAGAATCTATTTAAGTTACTTTTCCTAGAATCATAGAATCCTTAAGGTTGGAAGGGACCCTTAGAGGTCCAATCCCCTGCACACACAGGGTCACCTAGAGCACGTGGCACAGGACTGCGTCCAAGTGGGTTTTGAAGATCTCCAGAGAACGAGACTCCACAACCTCTCTGGGCAGCCTGTTCCAGTGCTCTGTCACCCTCACTGTTAAGAAATTTTTCCTTAAGTTTCTGTGGAACTTTTGG
>NW_010588834.1:0-29456 GCF_000705375.1 Tinamus guttatus | reverse complement strand
TTATTTCCCCCCAGGTTCAGGACCGTGCACTTCCCCTGTTTAACTTCACGAGGTTTTTCACCGCCCAGTTGTCCAGTCTGTCCAGGCCCCTCTGGATGGCAGCGCAGCCCTCTGGGGTATCAGCTACTCCTCCCAGTTTCATATCATCAGCAAACAGTCTCAGGGACAGTCTGAAAATCGGCTCCTTTGAGGACTATTGTTTCCCTTTGAAAGTGGATTTACAGTTAGGATACAAACTATGTGCTTTCTCTGGTTGCTCAATAGAGTAGCACAAAAGAAAGTGTTGGTCTCAGAGTGTGAGTTCATGATGTTTCTCAGAGCTGAACTTCTGTATCACAAATATTATCACTGTAATTCACAATTACAGTAGAGAAGCCAAAGAAAGATGATGGCTTGGAGACTTATAAGGTCCCTCAAGTACAAGGCTCTTTCATACAAGAATATTAGCAGTGCAGGACATCATTGTGAATCTTCCACGAATATTTAGTAACTAGCTACTATGGTGCTTTGAGGCAGAAAGAAATCCTTTTCCTCAATCTTCTTCCCCATGACCCCTGTAAATCTTTAAAATTCATATTTATTTTTAAACATATAATAACTACAATAAAAATCTACTACCTTTAGTGGGGATAAAGTCATTTGCTTAGCCTTATTGTACATGATTTTTTTGCTGTATCACTTGAATTCAGAGCTTAATAATCATAAGATAAGCTTATGCAAGTAGCCTGGGACAGTTAGTTGTTACACATTTCTCGTGGATTTCAGCAGCATTCATTAACAGAGCAGACATACTTGGGTACAAAGCAGGATATTCTGCATCCTGATAGCACTGAGGAATGTTTATAGGCTTACCAAGAAACCACAAAACCCCACTTGTTCTATTTTATCTTGGGATTAACACTGTGAGGCAATTAAGGATGTGATATTTGGGCTTTATCCACCATTGGTTAGCTCTCCCAGCAACCGTGGGATCTAACTAGAAACCACAGAGAAAGTAAATGTTATTAAACTTATTCTTTCATTTTCAGAACAAGAGTAAAATGGAAAAGCTAAGCACAAAATGAGAAAGAACTTAAAACACTCAAAGGCTTGCAAATCCTTTGCAAGAGTACACTTTGATGACGTGTTGTCCTAGCAACAAAATAAATATAGAATCATAGAATCATATAATGCTTAAGGTTGGAAGGGACATCTAGGGGTCGTCTAGTCCAACCCCCCTGCACACGCGGGGTCACCTAGAGCACGTGGCACAGGACTGCGTCCAAGCGGGTTTTGAAGATCTCCGGAGAAGGAGACTCCACAACCTCTCTGGGCAGCCTGTTCCAGGGCTCTGTCACCCTCACTGTTAAAAAATGTTTCCTTAAGTTCATGCGGAACTTTTAGTGCTTCAGCTTGTGGCCATTACCTCTAGTTGTGTCGGTGGCCACCAGTGAAAAGAGACCAGCACCATCCTCCTCACTGCTTCCTTTGAGGTACTTGTATACACTGATTAGATCCCCTCTCAGCCTTCTCTTCTCCAGGCTGAACAGGCCCAGCTCCCTCAGCCTCTCCTCATAGGGCAGATGTTCCAGGCCCCTGATCATCCTCGTAGCCCTGCGCTGGACTCTCTCCAGCAGCTCCACATCCCTCTTGTACTGTGGAGCCCAGAACTGGACACAGTACTCCAGATGTGGCCTCACCAGGGCGGAGTAGAGGGGCAGGATCACCTCCCTTGACCAAGCGAAAGAGTAACTTAACAAAAAATCTGGAGAAGTGCTGAATGGCCAGATTAAATACATCAGATTTAATGAGTCTTGAAGTGGGTTTGTTATATTTTCAAATGATTTTAAGTTTGCATAAAATAAAAACTAGAGGAAAAAAAAGGTATAATATTCTGAGCTCATACAAATGCTCATGTTTTTGTTGCTAATTTTTTTGTTTACCTATCATTGGATAATTTAATGTGGTTAACATAAAATGAATGTATTTCTAAAATAAAAGATGAAGAAGGGTTTATGAGTGGCAGAAAGAGGATAAGGCAGCAGTAGAAGAAGAGCTGTTTCCTCTGCATATTTTTTCTTTATAATGTTTGTTACCTTAAGATGTCACTTTCCATTTAATTGCTGGGTATAGGTTGTCAGAAAAGCTTTAGGTTACCAAAACCTGCAAAATGCTTCACTGTGTGTAAGCCCTCTCTTTGTGGGCATCTATACTACTTCTCAGCTCTAACATGAGATCTATGTCCAAAAGTCTCTAGATAGCATTGGGATATACCTACATTCTTTCAACCTCACTTGAGCCAATTATTTTGGGAAGGGAAATAACTTCTTTATTGCTGAGCAGAAAGTACAGATGATGCCCTTGTTTATGTGAAGATTGCTAGTACAGAACAAGGGATTTTTGTTGCCCTTTTAAAACAAATGTTAATTTCATTTTGCTCAGCAGATGGTCTCTTGGTATGGAACTACTTGCTGAACTGAATGCAAGCAAGCATTTCTGTCCAAGGGACAGAAAAATTTTAAGGACCTAGGCTTAATTTTGCTCCTTTTCTATGGTTGGCTTTTTTATCTGACTATTTTCTGACTACCTTACATCCTATGTGGATGCGTGTAGCTATGTTCTTGTGAGCAAATTGCTCACTAACTGCATCAGCTTTCATTCTAAATATGTTGAACTAGTTATTTAAATACAAACTGATAGTTTTTAGTTATTTATTTTTACTCTTTCAGAAGCAGAATTCCTGAACTGCTTCCTTATCCAGTCTCAGAGGGAAGATTACAAGTTGTGCCCATATGCTCCTCCTGCCATAGATGATTGGATGGGTATAGAATATTTGATTCTTCCTCAGCAACTAAACTAGAACGTGCCTGAATTAATTTGGACAGATTTTTCTCATAATTTTAGCAAGAGTAACAGGATTCTTCTGAGGTGTTGCAATTAAAAATAGCCATGTATTTGCAGCAGTTTGCATTTACCATTAACAACTTCTCCATGATAAACTAAGATTAGGGGTGAATACCATATGATTTTTTTCCTTGAAAAAACACTAGATTTGATATGATTGCATCAGGATGAAACAGAGGGCTGGTAAGAGAGAACTGACAGAATTTTGATTTCACCAACTTCAGACTGTCTTCCAATCTATCAGTAGAGGCTGTTATGGACAGCCTCTGTCGTGGACAGAGAAGGAAGCAATTACATCTCAGAAGTTTGTACCTGGAGACATGTATCTCTCAGAGTGGTTTCTCATATACCCTCTTCCTTGATAGCTGTGCTTACAGGCACAGTTTAGGCCACAGATAATAGAGAAATCTGTTGGGTTGTAGAATCTTTTCCTACACCAACAGGAGAGAGCTTAACTTGACAACGTAAATTATTTTCTCATTTTTGCACATTATTCTGGCCATAATAATGAACATTTCACTTTTCTGTTAGTCCTCATTGGATGCAAACTCTGCTCTCAAGATGTGCATGACTGTTCTTGATTAAGATATTCTTCTTTTACGTGCATAATCCTTTGAAGTTCCATGTATATGGGGAAAAATAATATTGGAGTGGAGATCTGCCTTACAGATCTGAGAAGAAAAGTCCAATTAGAAGCATCCTTCTACAACATGACATAACCAGTTCAATACCCTACCTTATATCTTCTATAATAAAGGTCAAATTTTGCAGTCATTTTTATGGTATGGACCACGTTCCACCATGTCTATCTTGGCTGAGCAATACTTACTTGGCTTAAATTGACAGTTCATAAATTAAATTATTTTATGAACACAAAAATAACAGGAGCTGGCTCACTAGCTTAATCAAATTATGCATTCATATATATAAAAATTGATCTGATACATTCAAGGATTTATTTCAGGGTATGCATATGTGTGTGAAAGAGAGGAAGAGACACAAGTCTGCTGAAGCTGTAAAACGTGGAAGATGATAGATATTTTAATCCATTAAAGGATTCTGAATTCCGTTAGGTCAGTCTTTCCATTTGGCCTGGGAATTCCATTAACCCATTTAGCCAAGGTGGGTTTGTTGCCAACGAATTTCGAAAGTGCCAGATACAAATAACTCCCATACTAACCATCATCAAAGAAATGGCCTCTATATGCCTAACAGCAAGAGCACTTTAGCTCTGTTGCACCCGAGATCTCTTCAAGACAGCTTCCTAAGAAAAAGAAAGAAGATGGTAAAGGAAGTCAAATTCACACTTTTCAGAATATGCTGGGAACAGACACAGGATTTTTATCAACAGGTTGTTAACACACACTTAGCAATAGCCTATTTCCATTTTTCAATATTTAATATTTAGAAAAGGCTGTTGGTTTTGCAATTCTAACACTTAAACAATTCTAATGCTTAAAGATCAAAAGCAAAGTTCTCTTAAAAAAAGTCCTTTCAATTAAGCATTATAACTTGTGTGCAATGCTACAGCAGAAGTACTGCTACAGAAGACTTCTGGTGCCATTCAAGAATTACTGCCATTTTGCTCTGACTTCTTCCCAAAATGTAAAAACAAACTCTCACTTTTAAGAGGAATGGAAATATCCTAAAGGACAATACTAGCACATTCTCCCACTGGTGAGAACAATATGAGGTATCTGTCAACTCTGAAGCAAATACTGACGTTGACCCAAGCTGTAGCTTTTCCCCTTCTCTAGGAACTCAACATAGAACACTGTCATCTGTGGCTGGACATGAGACCTGTTGCATTTCACTCTCTGTAAAATGTGAATATAAGAGCAGGAGTATCACCAGTGATACAGCCCTTAGATTCTGGTGCTCTACAGATCTCAGATGCAGCAAAATTTCCCATACTGCTTACAAAGTAGTTTCTATCATATGTCTATGTAGTTATGTCTATGTTCTATGTACTTAGTCTGCTATAACTGACTCTCATCTCTAGATATTTTCGTAGGGATACAAGTAACTGCTAACATCGTCACCACAGTAAAAGATATCGAATAGTTAAGTCATTAAATCTAAGCCAGTAAAGAATTTGGCTCAAAGGTGATTGGTGTTTAAAAGCCTTTAAAAGATTTTCAGTTTCCTAAAGCACAGTGGGTTTTTTGTTTTTGTTTTTTGTTTTTTGTTTTTCAATCAGTATGTGGTAGAAAGTAAATCTGTATTTTATAGAGAAAGGCTCCACCTCACCAATACACAATGATAAGATCTTTCAGTGCTATATTTTCAGTATTCACCTATAAATAATATCATACAAAAACAGGTAGGTTATGTGTTGCCTGTGTGAGGAAAATTGATTGTCATCTATCACCTTCCCTCAGTGCTGAGCAACTAAATCTTCACAAACAGCTTTACTCATATTTTATATGTATGATTACACAGATTCTCTTCCTCTACATTTTTTAACTGCACTTGAATAAATAACAATCAGAGACTCCATATATAGGGTTTATAATGAAATTCAAACATGTTTCTAATTCCTGTCATCATCACTATTTTACATCTGAAATCACTGGAATAAACTGTCTCTTTTCCAAATATTAGTAGAATCCCTCCACCACATCCACTTTATATAAACCTTGAAAATATCTTTTGTGCATGTTATGAGATTTAAATCCATTCCTATGTGAGGAAAGATTCTGAGGTTATTTTGCAATGTTGAATGCTAATGACCACTACAATTAAAATGCCGCACACAACACATTATGCATAAGTTCCCCCCACAAACAGACACAAGACTTATTTGTGAATCACAGTCACTAGTTCCAGAGCAAGCCAATAGGCAAATAAAGTAAAAATGCATTATTTATATGATGTTTGCCAAAGCAAAGGTACAGAAATGCAATCTGGAGTATAAAACCATAGATTCAGATACTCTTAACTGTCATATCCACAATTAAATTACAGTATACCACTCATTTAAGTAGCCAGAAATGTTTTGTTTTTCACATTTCAAAATATTTGAAGAATATTTGTTCTTTTTTTCCTACTTAAACCACAAAAATAATGAAAATAATCTTTCTTAAGGACTACTAAAGATTATATTTTAATCAAATGTGTGTTTTTCATTAGCGTGTCATGAACATTGCCTTGTCATTTTTCTGCAATAAATGCTTTCCCACACTCAGAGGAGAAGAGAGACACAAGGGCAGCTGTGGGATTTCTTTATGGTGTCCATTTGCTTCATGCACTAAATTCACAGAAAAAAAAGGCACCTTAATTGACCATTTCTAGGAGTACTAGATGTGTTTTATTGACTTACTGTTTGATTCTCTGGAAGAGAAATGCTACTGTGCTCTGAGGTGACTGTTTATATGTTTTCTTCTTCTTTTCCCAGCAAAGTGACCACGAAATGGCATTTCTGGTCCATACATGTGTGTTTGATGTTTGCTACCATGGGGAACAAAAGCTTCTTCTCAGAATTCTCAAACCAGATTCTGTTAGTCCAAAAGAAACAAAAATCTCTTATATCTGGACTTAGAGAAGAATATGATTATTTTCAAGTCTGGATGAACTGTGTCATTTATAACAAGTTAAGGCATTTTCTCAGAAAAGTTGAGCTGAAAAAATATTCTCTCTAGTGGTTTCCAGTTGTTGCTGTTTTCTTAGGCAGTTGTGTGTCCCCTCGTCAGCAAACTGTCCCACATACATATCACTTTAATATGGTAATATAACAGACTGTGTGGGGTGGTAAAGTAACTTATCAGCTTCGTCGTTTTTCGTTTGTTTGTGTTTCTAGGAAAAATTAGCTCCCATGCCAACCCCAGAAATTCTGTTCATGATTCTACTATTACTACTGCCGCTGCTACTACTACTACTACTGCTACTGTTACTACTACTAGTGCTGTTACCAAATAAATATCTTTTTTTTTCAGAGTAAAGTTTACGTATCAGAAGATATGATGTCCATGGAGAAAGAAACAAAAACAATAATAATAATAATAATAAAACACTATTCAAAGCCGTCTGTGTTATCCTTGAAAACCTTTATCCTTGTGTGTTGCAGCCAAAGTGTCCATCGATAACAAGATGGTTCCTCCTAAAAACTACTGTCTAATCTGTTGCATTTTCTTTTGTGACCATTCTACAGATCCTGGTCTAGAGAAGCAACTAATCCCCTGCTTATTTGCAGCCACTTGAGTAACTCAGTAACACAGACAGCTCACATGAGTTCCTCAAATACTTCCTTAAATATTTAAGATCAACATTTCAGTGGGATGAGTTATATTAGTAAATAACCTTTTAGAAAGCCAAATAGGATTATTTTTTTGGATTCATTTCTTTTTAAAAAGTTGTTTTTATTTTTCCTTCATGCTAATTGTTTTATGCTGCCTTTTATGCTGCCCTTTTGAGTAGCTCTGCCTGTTGACATGGAGCACTGATGATTACAAGAGAAGGAAGGAGGAAAGTATGGAAAATGAAATAGTTCAGTACAACAGGATGAATTAATTTGAAGTGAATTTAAGTACTGACCTTTGATTTCAACTCACTCAAAAGCAGTGCGTATGTTATGATTTCTCAGTAGAAGAACTGAGTATAAAAGGATGATGAAATCCATTAGAGTTTTTTATTTTCTTTCTCTCCCCAAAATGCCAAATGAATTTGATTGTTCCTTCGGAGCTCTAAAAAGGCTTTGGACTTTCAGCACTTAAAGTACCACCTTCTTTCATATAGCAAAATACATTTTCTATCTTCTTTTTCTAAATGTTATACGCAGACATACTTTTTTTTTAAATGTTATAAGCAGAAATATTGACAATTCTTTTTTTTAAAAAAAAAAAAGTTTTAAAAAAGGCTTGCCACTAAACAGAGAAATTTTTCCCTGTTACTTATTAACATTTTTTTTTGCAAAGTTCTGTTCATTAAAGTTTGCAAAAACATGGCCTCCCTAAAACAGCAATATAAGTTAAAGAAGTGTTTGGAAACCCTGTAATTGGAAGTGTCTGAAGGTTTCAGAATACGCTACTCAGCTATCACTGAGATTTGCTGCTTTCATTGTGCTTTAGTCTGCCAGCTGTATCTGATCCAAAAGTACAGAAACAGACTTGTTTAAACTCAGCCATTGTGTAGTGTTTGTGATGTGTGCATAATGAATTCTGAATGCAAATATATGCTGTAAAGTGAAATACTGAAAACCTGTATGACAAGCAGTAGAACTGCACAACACAAAATACGGTTTTATAGCATAAATATTCACTTGTGTCAAATATATAGGAGCTGTTCAAAACAGAACATTCTAATTATGCACAGTTTGTTTCTTACTGAGTTTCTGCTATTTGAACTCCTTCCTTTAAAGTGTTTAACCTTAGCTGAAAAAACAGAGTGGAAAGAGTAGTTAAATATATATGTTGAAAGAGGTGAACATTACCCCCACTGTACACAGGCACACACAGAATTCAGTATCAGAATATATTCCCTTAATTCTGATATTCTGATATATTTAGGTCTCTGAAATCACTCAGAGACAATTTCAGTTGTTTTGATCTGAAACAAGTAAAAATGCCACTCCTTGAAGCTATAAATGAATTGTGTATGTGTAGGAACACGGACAGCATTTGTCCCAGCCAAAGTGATAACATAAGCTCAGCAAAAGTGGAGGAAAATATAGAGATAGACACAGAGATCTCTGGTTATGTGTGAACAATTCTGTAATTCAAAATACAAGAGGGACTAATTTTTAAGAGAGCTTCAGATGACAATTTCTTCTTTCTTGGGTTGTTGGGCGTGTTGTGGATGCTATTGATGTAGGCTGGCTTTCTAAATACTTGACTGCTGTATGCATCTGAATTTCTAACTTGCATTGTTTTGGACTGCAATTGTTTGAAATTTCAGAACTTAAGCTTCAAATTCTTGCCCTAAAGGTATTTTTATGAAGCTTTATGAGAAAATGAATTTAAAACTGAGAAAAAATGCTGATTTGATATGTTCAACTTAAATCAATTGTTCATATGGAAGGAAGTAACAAGTCATAAAAACATCTTTCTCCATTTTACTTTTTGATTCGATTTTTCTTTGGTTTAGAAGTGTTACAATAATCTATCAATTCAGCTGGGAATAAAGTCTTATGGAGAATAAAAATGCACATAAATATATTAGGGTTTTCCTAAGAAGCAAACAGACTATCATCTCAGATATAACAGAAAAAAAAAATCAGAACAAGAAAATAGGACAATAGTGTTGGACTGCAGAAATTCTTGTCAACAGCCTGGAACTTTATCAACTATATTCAATTCAAATACCACAAGACTCCTATGTTTCCTATACAATCTTTTCAATAAACAAACTAAATCAGAAAGAAATGGAAGCAAAGTCTGACTGTTAAAAATCACACACACACATAATGACAATTATTTTGAATCAGTGACACAGAGAGGACACACAGGGCCAGATTCTGCTACATACTTCTTTTTG
Organism: Tinamus guttatus; assembly: GCF_000705375.1. The sequence continues at coordinate 20,102 of NW_010588834.1, read as the reverse complement.
CTTTTTTGTTTTGTAAAATGCCTCCTATAGTGCAAGAAGACCCATTAGAATACACAAAATGAATGCATCAGTCTCCACCTTTCTCTTCCTATGGCAGGAAGGGCTAGTAGTGGTCATTAGGGTTATGAATTTAAATCTATATATAGGTGGACCAAGCACTATAAAAATAATACTCAAATACACATTCCTAAATGAAAAAAAAAAAAAAAAAGCTGATTACATGCCAAAATACTGGCAAAGTCTGCAGTTTTCAATTTTCCATGTGATATAGTTTAAAGCATATTTTTGGTATAGTTGACACATCCGAGAGCACTATTGAGCTTGAAAGTTTTAACATAACATGTGGTCTTTCTCAGGTCTTGGTCCAGGTGAAAGTCCTTGAAAAACTAAAAAACTTATAGAAGTCAATCTGTAGCCATAATTTACCGGAAGATTGTTTCTTATCCACCAGAATGAAAAGTCATCTCTCTCTCTCATTAACCTGGAAAAATATTTTGGAAAAGAAGACTGTGTATTTGAGGTCAGGAAAATGGTCTTTAATGAGCCTTCTGAAGGAGACAGTCATAAATAAAACTTTATCAGAAAAATAATTATTTCCTGAATAATTTACCAAAACATAGTAATTCCAAGACTCTCTTTGCATATTATATTGTGAGTTCTGGAGTAAGAAAAGGAACTGCTACAAGTTAAGTGTTTTGTTTAGCTTGGCATCAAAAACTGCCTTATATGATTGCATGCCTAGACAATTTTGAATATGGTTAATACATGGGTGTGAAAGATCAATGGAAATTAGAGGCCTTTACCCTTTTTGACAGTCTCAGATGTCTATAGCCTCTGCATCAAATTTAGATGGACTGGATAAACTTTCCCAGTTTAAAAATTTTCAAACTATTTATGAACTATTTGCACCCTTCTAATTGCAGATAGTACATCGTTTCTGTGCTAAAACATATTCCTAAGCCTTCAAAGGCATCAGATTGCCTCTTCTCCTGAGAATTAAATTCACTGAATACTAAAATAACTTCAAAAATTGGAATGCCAAAAAAATCTGACATAATCATGCACTTTGTATTTTTTTTCCCCCTCTTAAATGGCTGAAGCTGCAGAAAGTTTTCCAGAATTGCTCAGGTGGATATTCCATGTACATTCAGCTTTTTTTTCTGTGTATGGATTACAAAATAAGACACTATGTATAAAACAGTTTCACAGTTATCTGTAAATGATACAGCAATATAATAATTTTACTGTCATATGCTCTACTGTGGCAATGCTCACTTTTCAGAGACTATTTTTCAGAGGCTAGTTTTCGTATGCACAAAATTGTACAGCAACAGTAGTGCTTGCCAGCATTGCCAAACTGTTTCATAAATTGCTCTTTCAAATTGGCAGGACCACTTGATTTTTTAGGGCACTTGTAATGCTTGCAGGTGCCTTGTCTCTGTTGTGGGGCTAAGAAAATCAGCAGCTATAATTTGTTGCCTAGGCTTTACACAAGCATAAATCTGCAGCTTTGCAAGCAGAGCTATATTCTCAAGCTTCAGATACATACTTCTACTAAGCTCATTTTTAACTAGGCACAGAGCTATACCTTTGAGAAGATACAAGGTTGGAAAGACTGGAAAATGTTTTTCCTATCTCCAATTTCCAATTCTACATATAAGGAGAACCCATTAAAGTATTGAGGTTGTTTGAGAAAAGGCTAGTGCCAAAGGACCAGAGACTGCACAGAATAAGAGATGAAATGTTTTCAGTGTAGAAATTACATTAAACTTTGGAATCTTCACGCACTTTACACACTGAGCTTTACAAAATCGGAACCCATCTTGAAGTCTATATGGAAAATCTGTGAAAAAAAAGTTCATATTCAAATTAATCGTATCTTTTTTCTTTTTTTCTTTTTTGCTTTTACCAACAAAAAGGAAAGCCAGGAAAATCACCATGCCATATTTTAACATATACTAAATATGATATAGTTTAACAGAGTATTGTACTTTTTGACTGTATCTGTGGATATAGTATTCTACTTTTTAATGAGATTGAAGATGACAAACAGGAATAAATCACCAAGCTGCCTCATCAGACTCAGCTTAAATGTAAGAGAATACCATTTGTCATTCTTGTCAAATGCGTTCTCATGTATAAAGTAACCCAGGACACACAGAATATGGATAAAAATCCAGGGCATATTTCCTTTAAATGATTATTTGTGTCTCAGTTATATAAGCATTCTGTTGGAAGACATTCAGCAGTTACAGTTAACAAGTATTTTGTATGTGCTTATTCAGTTCTATTTGAATACATTTATAGCTGCTTCTTACCTTAGCCACTCAAGTCTTTTTTGTTCTAGCAACTCCTCCCCAGTTTTCCTTTACTTTTTTGATTTCCAGACATTTCTCTTTGGCTCGATTTAATATGCAGGGTGCGAAACTAGAGCAGGACTCTAGTGAGATATTGACACTTGAAATCATATCTATGGTGCGTGGTCCTCTACTCCATCACAAGAGTACCCAGGTTCATCTTGTCTCATTTTCTCTTACTGCTTGTTTTTGTATCAGTTGACTTCTTCATAGGAGGAAGCATTCATTTTCACTCAAATTGTTGATTGCATCTTCCTTCACTGTGGCTGACACACTAATTTCTCAGCAGTTCATTTAATCCTAAATTTCTTGCTATGCATTATTAGTGCTCCTTTCTCTCTGGATATACAGATAGATAGATACAAATAGATCAAGATGTATATCTACCATCAGTGTGTCAGCATCATCCTAGCTACAATTTTTTTATTTACTTCTCTAGAAAATTCATTGACTTTTGACTTTTTTCTCATTTCCAGGAACTAGTGGACTCCCAAAGAAATTGTCTATTTCCCAGCAATATATACTTAAAACAAAAGAAAACAAAACAAAAAGTTTGCAGTCTGCTTTCTTGAGATAGTCACATCCTTTTTGCAAGGCCAGCTTGCCTATGCGAAAAAAATTTGCATTTAAAAAAATTACATTTTGCATATTTTCATTTACTTTGTTTTGATCATTCTAACATGTATCTATTATATATCTGTATGTATTTCATATGCTTTCAGACTGGTGATTCACATTACCAATTTTCTATACCTTATTTCCTCTTTATTGTCCAAGTCATAAGCATTATATTTTCCTGCCAATTTCCTGCTACTGCATTTCCTTCCTTATTACATATCCACTGGGCTCTCTGCAATACAGCCTGTGTACTTCCTATTCCCCTCCTTTGTGTGAAGAAAAATAGTTATTGAATTTGGGGTCCTGTTCTAGAAATAAGCACAGGTTATTGGCTCAGAATTGCTTCTAATTTCTTTTGAGTGGAATATCTGCTTCTGCAGCTAACCTCCTTCTTTATCATCTGCAACTGATAAAGTATAATATCAGTTATATATGGAATCAGCAATGATGTTAGTCTGTATTTTCATCAGAGTAACTGAAATTGGGCTGTAGCCCTAAGCTTTCACAGTACATTACCTTTTCATCTCTAACACTCTGTGAATTTTCCCCAAGACAGCAAATGGCCTCTTTTCTTTTTTCACTTGTTTCATCCTATTTCTTTTACATCTGCAATATACTTCACTAAGCATATGTCTCTAGATATTCAATATTTTTAATAGTTTCCGTTTCAAACTTCTTTCTCTCAACTATTGAGCATAATAAAAGAAAGTGATTGTTGAAACTTCCTGTCAAGACCATATTTTTCAACAGCTTCTTCACCAGCTCATTAGCGCTGTCTGTGGCCATTTAACAGAACCTCCATTTTGTAAATGTTGTAAATCAAGCTGGTGATTTGCAATATGCTGTGTGCAAGAATACTAGTACAGTCAACCACAGCTTAATCATTTCCCAAAAGCTTACCCATGATTCCAATAATTTTATCCAGAATAAAAAGCTAAATGAGAAAATAAAATGCAATATCTTATTTGTTTTCAAAGAAAATCACAATCAGTTATACTTGGTCTGCATAGGTCAAGGAGAAAATTCTATCTTCCTAACTTGTATATAGGAACACAGACATGGGAGGACGTTAGAGGACAACATGCGGGGCACCACAAAGTAAATCAGCATCAATTGGTCCGGAGACTCTTGTGTTTTAAAGAAGTATGAGCAGTAAGGACCCTGAATTTCCCATAACAGTAGAACAGAAATATGAGTCCTAGTGTATCTATGGAATAGGTAATGGTGGATTATGAGACGGCATTCCAATGACACAAATTGCATAAGCGAAACAAAATGTAATTCAAAGTATATTTCCTTTTGCTTACCTAATACAGCAACCTTACCTTGCTTACCTTGTCCAGCAACATCCAGGGTCAGTATGTTTACAGTTTCTTCTGTTTGACTATAGGACAAGACATATGCATGTAAATCAATGTGCTTTTTTGGTGTATTCCTGTTCTCTTGTGCTTTATTTGACATAAAGTCAAATAGCTTGACATTTTGACAGCTGACATTATACTTGTAGGCACAAGTCAATTGATAAAATCATATCTGCCTTTCACTATCTTTGAGCTAAGACTGCTTCTAGAAGAAAAATGACAGTAGATTCTTATAATTTCTGTGTATTAATTCCTTCCTTTATTGTGCAGATGATGACATTATATGATGCCATTATTGTAAAGGCTAGTATTTGTTTAGACTGTTTGTGCTCTAATTCCTGTATTTTGGTAAAGGACTGGTTGTATCCCATTATGTCACCTGAATTATGAAGATTGCCTGGAAACTGCACACCTGAGCTGATTTTGCTATATGAGTTGATTTTCCTCAATAGCGCTGAGAAAAAAAAAAAAAATAAATGATAGACTCAAAGAAGTGATATGTGTTATAATATTACACAGACTCAAATATTCAATTTGGATGCAGGAGACCCAAACAGAAAGAAAATGTTTAAAAGAATTAAAAAACAATTTTTCATGAAAATACTTTACTTAGTGACTGGAAATTGTTCCTGTTTTCATGTATAGTTTGTGCCAAGTTATTTTCACCAGGTAGGACATTTCCATTGGAAGCTCCAAGGCTGTATCTATACACCTCCCTTTGGCAGCTGGCATTTGTGGAGCCTCTTGGTCTGTTGAACTGAAGTTATTTTTCAGTAGCTGAAGATTTCTGTCCTCTGTCCTTTCTGTCCTTCTGATGGATTCACAGGATCATTCCCAGATTTTATCTTCATGATAGCTGTGATGGTAGGCAGGTTCTGGGAGCCTGGAAACGCTCCTGTATCTTTCAGCACAGATACAAACCCTTTCAGAATATCTTACAGCAAGTGGTTGTGTAGACAACTAAAAGGTAGGAGCTCAGGGTCTGTTCAGTTCTCTCATGTATTATCTTTCCCAAGTATTCTTGTGGGAATTCTTGCAATATCTACTGATGTTTCTCATATCATTTTATAGGCTCAGCCTTTCAAGGTGCATCTATCTCAGAATATTATAAATCTGCAGATACCTTGCTCTGAGAAAATGCTTATATATAACTGCAGGAAATGCTCACTGAAAAATATAGCAGACATTTGTGGAAAAAAAAAAAAAAACTTGCATTGCATGCAGATTCTGGCTTTTCCCATTGTCAAGAATTTTCATTTTTTTCATTAAATTCACCCAAATATATTTTTCCCCTCAGTTTTCATTTTCGTAGCTGAAACACAAAATCAGTTATTCCCAGACCTTTAGTTAGGAGTCATTAACTGGTAATAGGATGCCTCAGACTTGACTGACTCTGCTGCTATACCTTATTCCTTCCTCGTGGCCTTTGCAACACAGTACAATTTCTCTTCTCCTAATTGCTTCCTTTTCTTTCTGATCTCTCATCCCCTTCCCTTGAGCATATCTCACTTCTTTTATTTTCTTATATAGCTTGTACAATTTCTACATTTATTATATCACTGTAGTATCTCTGTATCTTCTCCCTTCCAGCCCTGTGCGATTGATTTTTCTCTTAATCTCTTTCCTTTCTTCTTTTGCTCACTCAAGTCTCCTTTTCCTCTGCTTCTGTTTCTTCCCCTTCTTTATCTTCTACTTTCCCTTTCCTGGTGCTTGTTGTACTCTTATCATTCCACTGTTTTCAACATCATTCTCAATCCCCACTCTAGCTGTTTGTTTTTGTTTTTGTTTTTTCCTTTTTTTCCAGTTACTTTCTCCCAATTCTCCCCTGTTTTAAATTGTTCTCTTTTGCTGTCTACTTTCCAGACTTTTAAATAGTGGTCTTAAAAGCCTGCAACCTTTGTAAGCAGCTAATAAATACTAAGCCCTTTCTATTAGTTTTTTTTTCATTCCCCAAAAATATTTGGTTTCACAAACAAACCAAGATATTGCAAACCAAGCATCACTTTTCTCTTTTTAACATAGCCAAACAGTAGAAAGCAAAAAGTAGAAAGCTTTTTTCCTTACTGTTGAGACTGAGTTGTCCTATTATTTGTGGAAAGAGATCTATTCATTTCAGGTTATTCCAGTAGGGACATTGATTATCTAAGTCATCACAAAATAATGCTATTGATTACTATTCCCAGTCTCTGTCAGAGCACAGATGACAATGGCTGAATGTAAATATACAGTACTAGCAGTGTAAACAGAGCACAAAAAATGTCAATACTGTATTCAAGCGCCTCACAGCAAAACTCGAGAGAGTCAGCAAAACAGGACATTGAACTTGTAAAATTAAGCAGTTGATCTCTCAGAATTAGAACAAGCAAAGGTGAGCAATGTACACTCCCTCTCCCCTCCCAGTCCTCCCTCTCTTCCTCATTGTATTTTCCTCCAACTTACTCTCATTAAAGTTAATTTTATTTTAGGTTTAAGTTGAGAAAGTTCCTACTTACGGAACTCTGATGTCATCTCATTCTGTGAGATATTGCGGCATTTATGGAACAGAAGGTGGATCTTCAGTAGTAATGGGAGTATTTTTGTCAGAATCCTGGGTTTATATATGCTGAGATTTTTTTATTGTAAAAAATATGGAGAACATGATTTTGATACAATCTTTCTTGTGGTCTGCTAGGACTCCATCAGTTAAATTTAAAGCTAACAGTGGAGTGAGGAAACAAAGATACATATTCATTATACTAGAACTGGATCCTGTTGCAAGGTGGTTGCAAGTGTTGCTGCTGGTTTCAATGAGTCTGCCTATCCCCATGACAACCCATATCTCTTAAGGCAGTGGAATAACACTGTTTTTCTCTTGTCTCCACTAGAGGTGACCATTCTCCTTACAAGAAAGGGATGGTCAATATATAGAAAATCTGTAAATCTGCTGAAAAATATGGTAATTTTATTGAAGAAGCAATAAAAAAAAATGAAAACAATAAAATTTCTGCTTCACTTTTGCTCACTGATCACTAAAATTATGGTTTATTTTTAAATAGGATTTAAGGTTATGATGGAGAGGGAATATAAGTCATATTTATACGGAATTCAAGAATGTTCCTATACGACAAAGGGTTTGTCTTTTTCTTTCTTGACAGGTGTGGGGGTAGGGAGGAGAGGGGGAAAAAGAAGGCTATAGGCCACACACACTATTTAGTAAAAACAATCTTATTTTTATAAATAATAATAAAAATTATTATTATTATACCGGAACATGCATCTGAACAGAGGGAAAATATCTTTTCACATTTGATTAGCAATGATAGGTGAGATTTACCTCTGATATAAAGAATTAGATGCTTAGGATCTCACCCGAATCTAAAACAATTTCTTATTTCCTAAATCTCAGGTTACTTATTTTGCTATATTGATTCTCTGTAGTTGGCTTTACCTGTTCCTGTGTGCTCACAAGAGTCTCTACCTGGGAAGCACATTTATATATGGGGTTATATATGAGGTGCTGCTGCACCATGAGTGTAGACAGACAGGCAAATGATGATGATGCCATCATGGTGGCATCACTAACCTTTTGCATAAATTGGTGGCTATAGTGCTTGCCTATGGTGTAGGCAATTTGTGTATTTGAGCCATTTTGAGGAGGATTTGGACCTGTATCTTCCACTGGGGGAATGCATAGGCTATGCTTACAAATCTGTTTCTCTTCTTGCTACCACAACCATGTTTCTTCGTCTGACACAAGATAGACTGAATTAACCTTAAAACTGGACACTGCTGTCTCTCCTCCTTTCCACTTTCCCTTCATCTCTCACTTGCCACAGACAGATGAGTAAGATTTCATTTGGGAGCAAGGTGGTGCCGGTATTATCTGTTCTAAAGAGACAGCCTTTTTCCACTGCAGGTTTATTTTTAAGAGAAATCAAGGTGAAGTAAATGCTGAGTGGAGGAAGGAATCTTATTATATCTGTTGGATCCCTTTACTTATAACAAACTACCTTCAACAAGGAGCAGTAATCATCTTTGAAAGCTCATTTTAGGATCACTTTCTCTATGTCCCCTTCTCTGTTAATATCTCAGGGTAATTTAGTTCTTTTCTTCTCTCTTCTCTGCTGCGAGAACACGCTAACTTTCACCTAAGCACTGTCTAAGTCAGTGTAGCCTCAGATCATTGGACAGCATTGTGACTGAACCATTCAATAACAGAGGTCAGGACAGTTGCATTTGGTCCCAGTTTACAGGAACCTACCAATATAGACCTCAGTGGAATAGCAAGCACACAGTAATTAAATAAACTCTTTGAAAATCTTTCATAAAACTGATAAAAGGAGGAATAAATATAGACATATGCTCTTTTATTTTCTTTTGCAGAGTCTTAACAATACCTTCAATAAACCACTCAAACATTCCAGTTTAATAGGCAAGAAAAAATATATCCAAGTATAGAGAAAAGCAAGAGTTTACCTTTCTTGTGTTTGCATTTAAAGGTCATAAGATATAATACTTGGAAAATATTACAGCCACTATAGAAAATCCACAATCTAGGTTCTTTTGATCAGAAAATAAGTCTGTTTTTATAAAGAAAGATACTTAGCTCATGATTAGTTCATGGCTATGGAAAAAGCAGACTTCTCTCAGTAAGAACTATCAAAGAATTGGCTGTCATAAAATTGCTAAAGAAATTGTTCCCTCTTAATTAAACTAAATGAAAACCATATCATATTACTAACAAAAACAATAAATTAATTATTGTATCTTTTATGTAACCAATAATGTTGCAATTTAATTATATATTGACATTAATTAAATACAAAAAGGAACACTTAAGACTTGGAGATTTTTTCAGTTTTGGAGTTTCTGTACATTTTATATCTTAATCAACATCATCACTTCTCAGATATTGTAGCCACAAAAGAGATGTCTGAATAGTCTCCTGCTGTATTTGATGCAGTTTTATGTCCTTATAAAGGAGAAGAAGCTTAAGAAAGAAGGTAAGGTCTCCTCTCCTCTCCTCTCCTCTTATTTTCTTTTCATGTCCTATTATAACCATTCTTTAACTTTCAGATCCAATTATCTGATGATCGACACAGAAGAAACGTTAATTACTGTTGAGTTTAAGATTCCTTTCTGGAAACCTACTATCTGACAATACCTTTTCTATTCAGTAACTTCTTGTACTGAGTAAGAAACTTTTCAAAACCCTTTCTGAAGCTTGAGCTGTTTCATTTTATTCTACTGCTGTAAGTGAAACTATTTTTTATGGCTTGCCTTTTTGTTGCCCCTCCTGCCCCATCCCCCAGGAAGAACTCTGTGCTACAAAGGAATTGGTTCCCAAAGATTTATAAAAGCAACAGTTGAGCTTCAGCTGGTTGGGAAGCCAAAAGTTTGTGTATAAAGTAAGAATTTGTAAATGTTAATGTTATTGTTACAAGGAATAACACAAAATCTCAGAGACATTGCTTAGTCTTTCTTGTGCTCTTCCTCTACAGGAAGCTTGCATGGAAATTCACAAGCTAAGATAGGCAGTAGTCTTATTACAGAACAGGTGCAGACTAAATTTGGAGCAGGCTAAAACTTGCATTGTCTGAGAACACTCAGTAATAATATTCTAAGCATATATTTTCTCTATCAACAAATAACTGGTTTCAAAATTTTCTTTAACTTTAATGGTTCAGAGAGCTTAACAAATTGTGTTGTGAGAAGAAAGTGCTATGACTCACCTGCTTGACAGATATTGTTTCCTAAGTTTTTCTTGTCTTTTGGAACATTCAGTACTGCAAATACTCTAGAAGGTGAACTATCTTGAATACATACACTGGCAATACTATAGGCTATAAAACATTATACTAACATATATTAACACATTATAATTAAATATATGTGTGTCATTTCTGATACACAAATAAGGAGTGTGACCCAGCAATGACTGGGGATTTTGGGAGCAGGGATGGACTAGAAGGAAGGGAAGGAAAGCAAAGGGGAGCACTAAAATTAGTACCATCTCATTCTTATGTTGGAAGGATAATTAAGATTTTTTTCTCTATTCAGAGCACAGGGATGGGGGTGAAGATAGATGTTTAAACTATACTCATAAGTATAGTTATGAGTATATACGTATACTCATATATGCTTATGAGTGTAGTTTAAACATCTATCTTATGAGGAAAGACCAAACAAGCTAGGCATATTTAGCCTGGAGAAGAGAAGATTGAGGGGATCTGATCAATATGTATAAGTACCTGAGGGGAGAATGTAGGGAGGATGGGGCTAAACTCGGTGGTGGCCGGTGGCAGGATAAGGGGCAAGTTGAAACTTACAGGGGTAACTTGCAGGGGTACAAGTTGAAACACAGAAAGTTCCACCTCCATTTGAGGAAATACTTTACTGTGAGGGTGACAGAGCCCTGGAACAGGCTGCCCAGAGAGGCTGTGGAGTCTCCTTCCCTAGAGATCTTCAAAACCTGCCTGGATGCCACCCTGTGCCACGTGCTCTAGGTGTCGCTGCTGGAGCAGGGGGGTTGGACCAGATGATCTCTAGAGGTCCCTTCCAACCCTAACCATTCTGTGAAAAAAAATGTACAAGCCAATATACATGTAGATACAGTACAAGAACAACAGTTTGTTAATACCAAATAAAAATTATTGGAAAAAATAAATGAAAAGATAAAAAGTTGTGTGTTTTTTTTTTTCAATTATGTCATGCGCATGTAAAATCATTCCAGAATAATTCAGACAAAAGCAGTAAGATATCAGAAAATATGAGGGACATGAAACAGAGAGCGAGTGAAAAAACATTAGAATCTTTTTCTTTTCACAGTAATTTGGGCAATCATTAAATATTTATGTTTCAGCTTCACCAGTCCACTTGATTTGGTGGGCCATGACAGATTCTGTCTACTGAAGCTTGAGATGAGATTTCCATTACATCTGGACAAAGCATAAACTCTATTGCAGTCAGAATATATATGTAAAAGCAGCAAGAAGGATTTATACTCACATGATCAACTATAGCAGCAATGTATAAACAGTTATATCTTTATCACTGACAGAGGTGTGGATATTAGTAGTTGGAATTTGTGCAGATGATATAATTTCATTACTTCTCAATCCAAGAAATTTCATAAAATAATAAAATAGATTGTGCATGAGCTTTCAAACAAATTCACAAAGACAAATATGTTTCTTACGCAAAAATTCCTTAGGACTGTGATGACAAAGTCTGAACAGATTCAACTCTTTTATATCTATTCTGAGATTTTCAACCAAGGTAGTTCATGTACAGTAAATGCCTGAAACAATTTAGACATGACAAGAATAGCTATGGTATAGGTACTGAGAAGCTGAAGAGAAGAGTCTTCTCAAAAACACGAATAAGGCATTTACAGGTGGTTCATTGGGTAATAGCTTGTTAGACTTTGAGAAAAGGAAGAAATCAGAGATCAGAGGTCAGAAAAATAGGATATGCATTCTTCCTGGAAATTAGTATATTATAAAATATATGTCAAAATTTGAATGTGGTCTCTGTGAAAAGAGACCTAATCAGTACAATTAAGATAGGAAATGAAACTTTCTTTAGAAATGTGCTTGGAAATTAAGGTACTGCTTAGATAAAGTATTCAAAGATGCATGTCAGGAAGAAAAACAAAGAGAAGATAAATTACTTCGAACTGGTAGGAGTGAGGATCTGATGAACAAATTTAGCATGAAAAAAATAAATGTTGTTTGTGTGATCTAATTTCGTATGCCACTATGTAAAAAAAAAAAAAAAAAAAAAAAAAACTCTTTTTTCAAAATAGTACTGACAATGTTGTGCCTAAAGTCTCAGTATAAGCTTGGAGTATATTATTTTGTTTTGAAAATGATCATCTAGTAGATATGATATTTAAAGCATCAAGCTGCAGAATATCAGTCTTGTGATCCTTGCTGCAGATGCAAAAATTTAAATCAAGCTCTCAGTAGAAACAACCTCAAAAGAAGGGACAAAGTGTTACTATATTATTCAAATCAAATTACATTACACCAATAAAATCTGGTTATTTTAGGAAAAATAAATTGCTTATTGGCACATTAATTTGAAGAAAGTTAAAAATAAGATTGACTGTAAAAGATGCAGAATAAATTAAAATGTTCCAATATCCTACGTAGTTTTTGCCAGATAGTATAGGATTTGTTGGCTAGTGTTTTGTTTGTAGTATCATCTATAAAAATCATGAATTACATGATGAAAAAGATAAAAAATAATGTCTCTGACAAGAGAGAGTTTTAAAGCACATCAGCTCAGCAAACAAAAATAATTCTTTGTTTATCTGCTAAATTTTGCCTTAGCAAGTATTTCAAAGGGTCTTTCTGCACAATATTTTGCAGAGAGTTACAAGCAAAATCAGTGAAGCTTTCAAATAGTCAGAAGCTATGGATACTGCTGAAGTCCCCTACCCTATTTAGGGATGCTAATTTTCAGATTTAATAAGAAATAATATATTTTAAAAAATATATTAGTATTATTATTTTACTTCCATCCTAATGGAAACATCTTGTTAAAGGTCTTATTAAAGGTCTAGAAGAAAAGAATATTGGACATCCTCGAGAGGGGTGATTCTAAGTTAAGAAAGTAGTAAAATAATGGTCTAGCATCCATACTACAAATAGCACAATGAAAAGTGGAAGTTAGAATGCAAAAGATATTAAGAGATAATTTATGGGCTTAAAGAAAGTCTTTACAGTAAGATCTATAAAAATCTTGATATGTTTACGTTATCTAAAGAGAAATTTATGAGATGACTTTATTGATTTTAATGAGTATCTTCACAGATATATCATTAAAAAGATGATACATTTAGTGGGTAGAAATGAAAACCAGGACTGATAACTGAGTTATTGAATGTTAACCACTGCAAAGGTATTTTTTGTCAAAGGGCACAAAAAGAAAAAAAAAGTACTTACCCAGCGTTCACAGTTGTCACAGAATTTCCCTGCTGCCCATCAAACCACAGACTGGCACTGACAGGAAAAATAAGGAGTCAACAAGAGTGATGAAAGATCATGGTGGAAGTTTGTAATTCTTTTACTTGCTAAAGTGATTAAGTATTTTCTTAATTAAGGGAAAGGAACATAAGACTGAAGGAGTTAGCCTAGTGATCTCTGGAAAGAACTGGTGTTGTCATACAAAATTAGATGTAAATATTTGTTGACTTAAGCTGATAAGTGTGAAATAGTCAAGCTTTTGGTTTCTATCTGAGTTTTCAGATAGTGCTTATTTCCAGGTACCGCAGCTGGCAAACAGCTGACATAGTTTAAGTAATCAGACACAGAAACTGTGATGCTCACGTATTTCCAGCCTTCACCCTCCTAAAAATGGCAATTCTCTTTTCTTGTCTGCTAGAGATTGTCATCTAGAGATGACTTGATTTTGCTAAGCACATAATGAGCTCATATAATTACCTCATTTTCTAACTATCCTGTAGCAACTTAATCCAACCTGCACAGCTCTAGGTAGTTAGTGTGTAAAAGAAAAGAAAACTTCTTCGGCAACTGAAAGCAAGGAAGGGCCATGTGTTATCCAGGAATAGCTGGCTTAAACATAATAAAGATGGTGAAGAGGTTCTTCAGTAGAGGCTAGAGCACCTAGTTCTGAAATGTCTAGCCTGATAGAATTTAGGGCATATTAACAAGGACTGTTTGTACCAGGAAGCATTAGAAATTAAGCATTTAGTCATAAAAGAAGATAAATTACCTGCTTAGAACTTCTGGATTATCTAACTGAAACTAGGCTTGTTACGTGCAGAACAGTCCTGATCAAACATGCACAAATGACTCGGTACGTTTCTTACACAGGAGAAATATAAAATGAGTGCTTTTATCTATAAACTATTTGAAACTTAACTGAAATATTACACTGGGAATAAAACAGCCTTTCTCATTTGCAACTGCAAAGCATGAAAAGTAGAACCAAGTGACTAGCAAATTACTTACTTCAGTGGCTCCAAATTGTCAAATTTATAAGGAAAATTGAAATAGAAAAATCTGCTGCACAATCCAGACACAGATCCTAAAATGGAAAGCAGAAGCACCTGGCAGGGGAGCTGCTAAGGATCTGTCTGCTTTTAGAATAAATGAAAGTGATCTATAGGCTTACTCATTCTTTTGCCAGCTGGCAACAGCTCCTAAAGGGATGCTCTGTCTATCTGGAACTACAGCAGCAGAGCAGCTCTACAACTCACAAAATATCTCCTTCTGGAAATTCACACCATGACTGTTCTTTGGGATAAGGGAAGCAGCCAGGCATGCACAGCTAGACTTGAAGGGATTCTTCATGTACTGGAAGCATTTAGTTGTATGCTGAGGGAAAGAAATGCAATACAGTAAGTGTTTATAGTAAGAGTCAGGATAGCACCTCTGCTCTTCACACTGTAAACATCCAAGATGTCAACATGCCTTAAAATTATAGTAAATATATATTTTTCTTTCTTTAAAGTAAATTTAAAATTATAGTAAACTTATGTGTATCCTTTTTCACATTCTGGGAATTATCAAAACAAAAACACTATTCTAATGGCTAAATTCAGGAGATCTGTTTCTCTTTCTGAGGTACTTTAAAACCAGAGCTTTTCAGAGACAATGAGGTCGACTTGTAGTTACCTAAACAAAATGTGAGCAACCAGCAGTGGAAGCTGGATAGTAATTAGTAGAGTCTGCCAGATGGCAATTGAACACAAAACTGGCAATGGAAAACAGCAGAGTAGACAGCAGTGCTCACCATGATAACAGATTGCCTGACTGAAAAAAAGCTTGAATGTTTTCGTGTCATTTTCTGCAGTGTTATAATGGCGGTCATAGAAGTTCACATGTAGCTTTACATCCATCAAACCTTTTGGAGAGCTAATCTAACCTGAACACAAAGTTTATGGTATTCTAATACACACTTTTCTGCCATCAAAATATCTTCTCTTCCTCCTAATGGCTCTGATAATTCACAACACCTGAATGACACATGGAGTACAAACCCTGTGTAGGTATTCGTAAATGTACGAAGTCGATTAGAACACATAAAATGTATAATACTTGTTAAGCATGTTCTAAGAACCTTTCCATGCCTTAGAAGTAGACTTCAAGAATCAGTAAGAATTATATTTTGTTCATCAGCAAACTTGATTTGGCTGTCTGCTTACTCCATATATGCTTATACTTAGATCACGTCGGAATTCATCCAAGTGTTCCTAATTCTCTGAGATAGAGATGCATCTGTAGTGCTTATATACTGACTGAAGGAAAAGCCTCCAAGACTCCTCTGATTTAGACACCCCCTCCATTTGATTTCTTTAGCATTATTTTTCAGTATTTCTCATTTGAATATGAAAAAGTTACTAATGCTCTTAATGGTTCTTCTATTTCTTTTAAACTAATTCAGTTCTAATTTTCTCTAATCATATATCATTTTCAATAACAAAAGCTTAAAATGATCTTTACTGCTTCTAAAACCAAGTAAAAATTAGTGGTAGTTCACATTATTCAGTCGGTATTTGGCTAAGAAATCTGTTAGTCCATAAAATCTGATTTATATTTATCTTTATCTAATTCAGAAAAATTCAGTCGTTGCTTTTAGCCTTAAAAGCTGAAGGTTTTTAGTCTTTAAGGCCTTTTGTCCTTAAAAATTGCTTTTATATTACATATATAGTTCCATTTTAACCCTCCAAAACCGCAATTAAACCTTGGCATTGTTTTACATTTCTCATTTCTTAATCTGTTGCATAGATAATTTACAAGAATACCCTATCAATTTTCTATTCTAAACAGCAGACAGTTTTATTTCAGTCATGATTGCTACTTCCACATGCTTCACTCTCTCCTTCTTATAATATCTAATTTTACCAGCAGTAGTAGTTTTAGTCTATTTTGTTGCTGGGACTCCTTGTATTAGGCTACAAATATCTCAGTTGTTTTCTGACTTTACTAACTACCTGGCTGGACAGATATAGACTTCCATTCCACCTTTGCAAATAATGTTATCATCACTATTAGAATTTTTTGTTCTCTTTGGTATCCATTCTACTTGCTTATGCCACCTTAGCCCAGTTTTACCTGTTAGTAAAGCAAGCTGTGGATACAAGAAAAAAAAAAAAAAAAAAAAAGCATTGATGGATATCAGTTAAAACTTGTATTTATAATTAAATTTTTTTTATTAAATACATTTTAATACTCTTTTTAGCACAAGCTAGTTTTTCTTTCTGAGTTAGAATAACTTACTTCGAGAGTAACGGTTCTGCTGTAAAGCTGAGAAATTTGAAATCTGATTGCTGTGAATAGTGCATAATATTTCTTCTTGGTTAACAATTTCTTGGTCTGCAGCTATGTTAAAATATTGTAGAAAAAAAAAAGAAGATGTTTAAAAATATCGGCAAGAACAAATTTCCTGTAGGCATGGCTTATCAGAGTGATTTCATCTTCATTTACTGTCTACTAACTAATCACAACTTTTTAAATAGAAGCTTTTAAAACTTCCAAAAAAAATAGCAGTCTGAAAGAAAAAAATATTTTAAACCCAGTGCCGACTGTAGTACACACAATTTATTTGACAGATGTCATCCATGAAAAATAAATAGTTCTGTTGCCAAATAATTTGTTTAGTGTAAATTATATACTGTACATATGGGAATCTCTATAGATCAGTTTTTCCTTAGATTATTTCCAGGAGAAAGTACACCTATTTTTTAAGACAATATGCCTAAAAAAATCAAATATTTCACCTGAAATAGAAACAGAAAAGAGCAGGATGATGAAACTCAACCCTAGTATGGTATTATAGATTATAGACCACCTATAATGCAGATTTTTCTACGTGAATTTTACCAAAATGGTGATGACGCTTTTAAGAAGAAACAACATGTGGATACATTTGAAAGAGAAGGTATGGAGATAACTAGGTAAGATTAGGGTTAGAAATTGTAATTGGAAATAGATACTATACAGACAGTGCTGAGGAAGGAAGAGACAACACTTATCTTCAGGATGATAAGTAATGAAGTAGAAAACCATCAAACATAGAAAGATACGTGCAGCGATTATTTGGCAAGACAGACAGACCTTTACTTAGCCCCTGTTCAGACTGTTTAAAGCCTTTATTCACTGTATCACCCTCTCTGTAGCTTCCAGATAATTCAGGGTAACTAATAAATTATTTGAAGTGACCTGTGGTGAAATTTCATATAGGAAATGTACTGAAGAGATTCCTCATCTCTGTGAAGGGGATTAAAAGTGGTACATTTCGATTTTATTAGATGCCTCATTGTACTTTGGAGGTTTGGGGCCTTCCCTATCCTTTATCTTTGCACTTCAATATTAGTTTTGCCTGCACATTACTTCAAATTTTATTTTTGGCAGACAAACTATCAATGTTATTTCTTGGTATTTTCTTTTTGCTGCTTAATCCCTTGCTGCACAACCACTCGGGAAATAAAGAGATGCAGGAAACTTCAAATCTCAGTAAAGATTTCAGCTTAACAAAACCACACTAGCAGTAGATTATTAATAAGCAAATTGCTACAGTGCACAAAAGTTGTGCTCATACTGTACAATTCTTCTTCGCATTCTCCTTTCTTTTTTTTTCTTTTCTTTTTTTTTTTTTTTCCCCCTCCACCGCAGAATACTGGTACACAGTATTTCCCTGACTTCCCTCCTCCTGCATGGAGTGGTGATGCAGCAGTCAAAGTGGCACCATCTTAATGCAGGCTGGCAGCAGTGGTAGGGCAGCTGGGAAACCGCCTGGGAAACACACACACCTTGCCTCATTCTTCCACTTTGCTGGAAACTTCTGTTTCTGGACATGATGGCTCAGGCAGGTGAACCTTGAGACCATCCCCTTTCTGCTGTTCTTCAGGCTTTCATTCTGCATTTCATCTCCTGCCCAAGCAAATCACAGTCCAGCACCAGCATGGCTGCCTTCTGCAGCCAAATAAAGCTGAAACTGCGAGATTCTCTTTCAACCAGACAAATTTGGATATTGATTTTATTGAAGTCTCAAAGAAGATTTAAACGGGCTGAGCTTCAGTAGATATTCCCTCCTCTCTTATCTTTACACTTTGAACCAGAATTGCTTTGAGTCTCTGCAACTTGTTTTGATTAGCAAAAAAGAGCACAGTTTTTTACCCTTTTATATAAACTCCAAAAATCTTCTAGAAGGTCACTGGATTTTATAAGCATTTATAGGGAATTACTGATAAGAGAGATAGCGGGGAGGTGATGAGAGTCAATTTAAGTCATGACTAAAATTTGCAAAAAAATAAACAGAATGTCACTGCAATCATCATGAAGTAGAGTAAAGGATCAACTATTTTACCAAAGGGACAATTTCTTTCGAAACTTATCATATTATTCTGTGAAAGTATATTTGAATGAATTTAAAAATAAATAACTGACATTTTGCAGCTGTTTAACTTCTCTGGTCATTGTGGGATCATTTTATCACTCACCTTCATCCCTTTACACTTACTGAGAAATAATAATCTTGCAATATATGTCCTCAGTGTAATAAGGTTTATTGCACAGTAGAGAGTAGCAAGTTTTTATAATCAGAAAAATATTTATTTTGGAATAGCTAATGCTATTTCCATCATCATTCTTTACAGAACACGATCTTCATATTTAGCTATTATTCCTTTTTCACCCTGGCCACTTTAATGTAAGAATAGCAAAGCTTTCACTAGGGGGAAATCACTGAATTTCTAGAGGAAATGTTTTGGTTTCTTAACTCTATAAATATGTATACATTTTTGGGACAAGATTTTATCCAGTCATAATAGAAAATAGGGTATTATGGCTTTCAGAGTCAGTATATGGTCATATACAAAAGAGAAATCTTAGGATTCTTTTAATATTATATGTTAATTACAGTTTAGGACCTACAGGACTTATCAGATGAATTTGTTTTTTTCTTGTGTTTAACTGTTTGTTAAAGCATTAAAGTTCACTATGAATGTAAATCTTTGTAACTAAGTAAAAGGTAAAATTATAATAAATAATTTTTCAAGGTGCCATTATTTGTAAAATATCCTAAATCGTTAGGATATTTTTTCCAGCTAGGTAATATAACTGGGAAATAAACAGCAGCAAAGAAAACTCATGTATTTTTTTCATGCATATTTCCAGAAAAAAGTAATATTATATTATTTTCAACAATGCTTAGATATTCTCATCACTGAGCCTTCTTTATAAAAGTGGAGTACCGAAACAATCACAAATATTTATTTTCTTATCAAGACAACCTCCACCATCTGACGTATGGAGCTGACCACATGTTTCTTCTCAGTGTGTGATAATTACGAAGTAGAATGCATTAGGCTTAAGTTTCAATTATGATTTGTTCATAAGTGCAACAAATCCAGTGCAGAAATGGTAACATCTGATTTATGAAGACAAAATTAAATAATGAAATTGTAGGTTATCTAAGCAACAACTAAAGTCTATAACTACTTGGAAAGTATAAATGGAAAATAATTACACTAGTGCTTTAGGGAGAAGCAGCAGCAGAATGGAGGGAACTCGAAAAGAGAGTTGTCGTTAGAAAACAGACTTACTTGCCTGAAGATCTATTAGCAATATAGATATAGTTGTACAGGATATATAGAATATATGTTAGTTGTATGTAGAATATATATTGTATATCTGTTGTATACAGAATATATATTAGTTGTACAGAAACCAGGGCTGCTGGATCCTGGGAAGTCCCAGCAAATAAAATATATATAAAAAAGCAAAAGCCTGTGTTGCAGTTCAAACGGCTGCAG